>CAJHNH020001258.1:0-155000 GCA_905116865.2 Candidula unifasciata | reverse complement strand
CGACTACTGCAAAAACAACAACTACTACTTTTACAACAACATTAACAACAACAAATGCTACTACTGCAACAACTTCTACTACTACTACTTCTACAACAACAACAATAACAGCAACAACTACTACTACTTCAACAACAATTACTATTACTACAACTACTTCTCCTCCTTCGAAGTCGGAGTGCATTTGCCTAAGAAGCAAGGAGCCAACAATCTGTATACAGCTAAGTAAAACGGATGTGTACGCAACACTCAGGCTGTGGAACCAGACTAGAGACCAAAGGTGGACGAACAACCAGAACTTTCTGCTAGAGTTTGCAACCAGTGAACGTTAAGAAGAAGAAGACTACTACAGCTGCAACTGCAACTACGTTTACTACAACTACAATTATTACTTCGGCGTCCGTGGCTTCTGCGTTGGGAGCCTGACTCGTAATTCCAACGTGCCGCGATCGAAACCCACTGCTGGCTGCGTGGATTTTTACTGTGGTATAGGGCGTCGCAGGTCGACCCAGCCTAAAATTGGTACCAGGATGTATGTCATAGGAAAGTAAAGACGACAGGCGTAATGCCGACCACAATACCCACCTAGCGCCGAATGGTCTGTAAAAATATGGGTGCTGTTCCCATATGCCCCATGCGCCTACAGGTGTGAAAGGGGATCTTTCCTTACTTTTTCACTTACAAATACTATTACTACTACTGCTGCTACTACTACTACTACTGCTACAGCTGCTTTTGCTGCAACTTGTACCATCAATATTACTGTTGCTGCTACTACTATTTTTGCAACAACTACTATGCATCATCACCAGGGAGCAGGTCTTTTGCAGAACGTCGCTCTCATCACGGTTTGCCTAGAAAAGACTCGGTCTCTCCCGCCTCATGTACTTTCCTTTTCAAGGATTCACTTCTTTTTCGATCCTTCTGTCAGAAAACATATCAGGAGGCCGGTAGCCTTTATGAAAGCTATCGTGCAGATCATATCTCCTCCGATACCATACAGTTTTGTTTTCTTTGAGGTTGGAACAGGCCAGACTATGTCCCTGTTGGCAGCATGCAGTTGACAGTGCTGGAGCACATGCTCAGCATTTTCTGGTGCCACGCTACAGGGACACGTCTCCGTGTTTACTACACCAAACAGTTTGAACATTTGTTGGCAAAGTCTGTTGTGCCATGTCCTTAGTCTGAATATAATACATGTTTCCTCTCTGGAGAGGTGAGGAAAATATTATTTTAACCTTCTCATTTCTTAACTATTTTGATTTTAACAATGTCGCCACGTGATAATTGTTACATCATTCTGAGAGGGAGATATGATTGGGCAAGAAAGGGGATTTGGGTTATGACAGACATTGTTAGCTCAGAAAGCTTATAACTTTATTTTACAGTTCTCATTTCTTCCATATTTATATTTTAAAAGCTCTTCCTCAGCTATTTTCATTTTTTTTTTTTTTTGGTGCCAGTTTGTTGGTCAGTTAGAGGTATTGCAGTCAGCTTTACTTTTACCTGTTTAAGCATAACAGATTCTTTAGCCGCGATAAACAAATAATTTTTTTTCTCTTTTTCTAACAGTGCACTTTATTCGACCACTAATATTGACATTCACTGATATGTTGGTGTTCTAGAGTTGGCATATCAGACTATCTCTGTAGCTGTGCATTGACTGATATTAACCATATTAGACAGGTGCGCTTTTATTTGCTTTCTTTTGCAGTTTACCATTCTGGGCCACAGCAACGCGTGGCCGGGTACAGCTAGTAATACATGTTCCCTCTCTGGAGAGGTGAGGAAGCGAGTCTTAAGGAGAGAACTGTGTGTGTGTGTGTGTGTGTGTGTGTGTGTGTGTGTGTCTGTGTCCGTCTTTCTGTATATCTGTGTCCAGCCACCTTTATTGGATAAAGGAGTTACTTATATCATGTGCCCATCTTCATGCTGGTTGTCCCCTGCCCCTCCTTCCTGGTACCATACCTTCTGCTATTATTTTTCACAATCTGCCATGGTACTTGATATGAGCAAAATATTTCAGCTTCTGAGACAAGATGCTGTTTATGAGCCAGTCTTCCTCGATGTTCAGATCTTTTTAAATATAAGTATTTCTTCTCTTCTTTGTCCATGGCATTGTGCGAATCTTTCTATAGCATTTGACCTCAAAAGCCCCTATCTTCTTTTTAAGGATTTTGAGATAGTCCACGACTCACATCCGTATGTTGCTACAGGAAAAATGCCAGCTTTAAAAATGTTAATTTTGATTTGATTTCGTTGCTGGTGCTGAACCATTGACTTTTAATGCTGTTTAATCTTTGTATTGCTAAAACCATCCTCCTTTTACTTTCGGTCAAACAGTCTCCATTGCTATTTTTTTATAAAGTCTAGATATTCAAAGATCGTGAAATTTCCAATTTCTTCATCACTTTTTGTTATTTTTGGGTTACAGCCAATTTTGTCTGTGGACATCCTTTTCGTTTTATTTAAATTGAAGAATAGGTTTTGATCTTCACCGTGTTTTTGGAGAAACATGATTAGTTTTTCAATTCCCTTTATATTATTAGAAAGAAGGACTGTGTCATCTGCATAGTGAAGGTCCAGAATAGGGTTGCCACTAACTATGAGCCGTTCATTACTACTATTATTACTATTGTTATACTTTTGGCTAAGAGAAACATCGGTGGAAGTCAAACTTTACGGGTTCGCTAAGTGAATTACAAAATACAGTGAAGTTCATACTAGAGACAACATAGATAATCTATTTCAAGCGAACAACAGAAGAAGAAGAAAAACTTTTGTTATAACTCTACGACAGACACATCGGATTTACTCTTTCCCGGTTGCAACACTGACTGGAGTGTGGAAATAAATTTTATCACTTGGTTTATATAAATCTGACCCAATGAGACCCGCGCGCGCTCACAAACATACACACACACACACGCGCGCGCACAATACATGCACACGGTCGCACAATACACGCACACACTAAATGTCGATCGTGATATGGCTTATATACCTAATTTAATCACATGCACACTCACACACAAATACTCATTCAGGCACTTGCGCCCACACACATGCACACACACACTCTAGAGCCTTGATTTAGCTTATTTATCGAATTTAATTACATTCATACACACGCGCGCACACACATACGCACACACATATACGTATGTGTAAATGTGATTAAATTAGATGTACACACAGTGATACACACAGACTGTTGCACTCACACAATGCCCTGAAATGTCGCACCAGGCGGACAGAATCAGAAGCCCCCCAGGGGGAATCAACTGCTGCTCTAACGACATCGACTACCACCCGTCAGTTACTTCTAGTGCCTCACCCCGGAACACCTGCCAATCTTGATTATCTATAGTGGTTTCATCCGACAAAGTTCACCAGAATGTGGAGGTACGGAAAATAAAAGGGGGGGGGGGGGTGGGAGCTGTAGACATTCAGTTCTACTAGTGTTAGAGGTAACGTATTGATCGGCACTCCTAGAAAGTATTCGAAAGACACGGCACACTAGACAACAAATAAATCGAAAGCTATAGTTACTATGCCGAGAGTCGAACCTGTCACCTCCGTATGGCGTGTGTGCGTCCTTATGGAAACAAGTGTACTAAGAACATAGCCACGTAGGCACTCACCAAAAAAAGTGTCAACATTGACATTTCTATCCTTCAGCTTAAAATCCACAATTATGTAATACGGACAGAATTCAAATTGAATCACATAAATGGCACCATAGGTTACGGAAATTTATATTAAAGAAGCATAGGACGAAAAACAAACTGTGCTTTAATTTCTTAACCTTTTTTTTTTTTTTTTTTTACTGGAAGAGACTTTATATGAGATTAGAATTAGACAACGGATCAAATTCATGGCACAAGGGTTAACCGATAAGTGTTCCGTTCTACCTGAGTCCAAAGCCTGAGACTGGAGAATCTCAGCTCATTGCACGAACTCCGTAGCAACGGTGAGGATTATGAAACACTTTGGGTAGATTTTCAACTCCAAATTGTAACTACAATTTGGAGAATTCATCTGCCTGACCGGTGGCAAGAAATTCGAGTCCTCAATGAGATGGGTTTTTTAAACGAAATATACTCTACACAGCATTGTGAAGTTGTCCAGTTTTGTCCTGTTTAGGACGAAATTTTTTGTTATTTGAAGCTTCACCCTGGCTTTTGCCAGGGGCCGCAATATAGGCAGGCCATAAATATGGCCTATTGTCTGAACGCGGTTTCTGGGACCTCTCCACTGCGATCCTCATCCAACAACACTTATGCCGCTGAAAAATAATATGAAATGAAGAACTTGGAGATGGCTTGGGCATGTTTGCATTACTTCGTGACTCTTTGACAAGGACAGCTCTCTGATGGATGGCAGATGGAAGAAGAGGACATGGATGGCCTAAAGAAAGATGGGTAAGGACAACAGAAAGGGACTTAATGGAAAAGTAGATGTAGACCCGCAGCAGTGGAGAACACATGTGAATGTCTGTGCGAAATGACGAGGATATAGATAGAATTGGGCCCTTAGTGAGAGATTTCAACGGGTCCTTTACTGCAAATACTTATTCCCCCATTGAGCCCAATTTTGTAGCAAATATAAACCAATACTCCTTAACAAGCATGTCGTAGAAGGCGAAAAAATATGTGTTTGCTAATATCGAATGTTCTGCTTCTAAATTGGCAGATATTCCAGCCCTGTTGTAGACCACAACATAACGTCCTAACTTTCCCTTTTAAGGGCGAACTCAGAAATTCCAATTCCTTTTGAGAGAAAATAAAAAAAAAACTCAACCAAGTTCAACCTGCTGCCAGCTAGCCGAAGCTGTCAAGTCTCCGGTCATATTTGTGGTCTTGTTTGTTTGCGCCACTTTCGTGGCCTAAGTTCTGGTATTTGCGCTGTCTCTGGGCTGAATGCTTCTTTCCTCCAAGTCAGACCGATCATTCCCTATCCTGTTGTCAACTGTGTTCTTCTTGTCCTTTCATCTCTGATGTTTTCTCCATGTCTTAGCTTCTTCTGATTTCCCCGGGCGTATTTCGTAGGAGAGCGAGCTTCTCAACATAATGGACTAAGATTTATAGTTTTAACATTTTGAGTGTTTTACTTTGCCGAAAAGTACTGAAAACAGTTTTGGGGTTTGGATAGATCCACAATTTAAAAATATTTCGCGTGTGACCACAGTGGTCTTATAGTTGTCTTCCTGCAATAAGAACGATTATTCATGTCATGGACAAGTGTGTGAAATGTAAGATGAAGCCTCTCAATGATTAAATCTGTCATTTGTTATCGTGTAGTCTGATTGTGTCGGTTTGGGTTTGTAGATAGGATCCGGTGTACGTAAATGCCAGACCTCTGGAATTCCCAGCTCACGCTTTGAGATCCAAATGTTCAGCAATGTTGTGGCTTGTGGGTTATCGGACTCAACTGCTCTCTGGGGGAGGGGTAAGGATTGTACTCATAGTACATCCGAAAGGGGTAGAAAGAGAGGAGAAGGGACCGTTATTTTATTACAAATAAACCTACATCAGCGAACCCATTTATATTTTTGGCCATTATCCGTTTCCCTAATTCAATTGGAACTTTTTGAAAATTTGGCTACCCATCGCTCTTTGTGCCTTGTAGGTTTTGTGTTCGAGACATTTCGCCTGTAGCCACTTTTTCGAGGAGTTTATTGCTTGAAATTCATACGAGTGTGCGCCTGGTGATCAGTAAACAACGTGAAATGAAACGCCTACATGCCGTCACCAGCCAGCTGTGGCTCAATGACATCCCCGAGCAGCGCTTGGAAATATTAACAAGATAAAAAGAAAAGAAGAAAGTATATCACTGCGGGTCTAGAAAGCCCTGGTAGACAGGTTCAGACGATGCTATTTGCACTTCTCTCTCTCGCTTCTAAAGCAGTGTCTGTCGATCTGTCTGATTAACTACCTATCTGCTTATCAACACCCCCTCCCTCCCCACATCCCACATACGTTATATCTGTGCCTAGAGCCAGGTTTATGTGGTGCTATATTGATCTCGCCCTGACTACAAGCAATAAACGACTCGATTCAGTCTGCGCACAAAGGGAGCTAGGTAATAAAATATGGCCACAGTTGTTGGGTAGGGACAGTGCCATACTGGCCGCATCAAATCATTCTAGCGTGTTCAGTACATGAGCGAGACATAAATGTTTATATAGTTGTATTTCATTGGCCACTTTCTCCAACTCTCTCCTTCTCTCAGTTATTATTTCTTTCTTTTTCTTACTTTCTCTCTCTCCTTTTTTATTCTTTTTCTCGCTTGTTATCCCTTTCTCTCTCTCCCCTTCTTCGTTTCTTTTTATCTGGCCTGTTCTTTTACTTTCGAAATCTTATCTTTTAGTTTCTGTCCTCTTTTTGTTATTCTTTTTCTCTCATGTGTTCCATTTTTTTTAAACACACAATCTATCTGTGCCATATCTTTTATTTAATTATGTTAGTCCGTGATATCTATGGATTCATTCAGCCACTCACCCACGCATTCATCCATCCATCCATCCATCCATCCATCCATCCATCCATCCATCCATCCATCCATCCATCCATCCATCATCCATCCATCCATTTATCCATCCATCCATCCATCTATCCATCCATCTATCCATCCACTCACCCACACATCCATTCATCCATACATCCATCCACCATCCATCCATCTACCACCCATCTACCCACCCATCCATCCACCCGCCCACTGATATTTCACCACAGCACAGAAAAACCGACTGTTCACACATCCATGTTGGTAACATTTCATCGACGGCTTAGAATTTATTGTCAAAAGACTCCGCTGCAGCAACAGTAGGGAAAAGAAACACTGAAGGGAAATCTTTGACCATTTTCATCTTGGTAGCGAAGCTCCGACAGGCGGAGAGACAGGGCACTGCTTTTGTGGTCGGAACAACTTCTGCAGCATGCTTTACGACACACGTATTGGTGTTACATTTCCTTTGGGGTTAACAAGGAAGGTGTAGAGGGATCAAGCTGCATGGGCAACACGTTATCTCTACAATACTGCATAAGCTTTGTGCTATGGAGACAAGAAACGTCACTACGAGCCTTGGTGCTTTTCCAATATCCCCCCCCCCCCCCCACCAGGATGACGTCAGGACAGTCCACTATTTTTTATAGTGAAAGAGCGAATTCCCCGGCTTTCTGATGCTTTTAACTACCTCAAAACATCTAGAACTGGGCAAAACTCCAACCCACCTACGACTGCATGCAGCCTATCTACCACCTCCTAAAATATTCGACTGTGTGTTTTTGTGTGTGTTGGGGGAGGGAGGTTATACTGGGATAAAACCCTAGCCTTAATTATCCATCGCCTGAGCTGTGATGATCCTGCCTCCCATCGTCTTCTACTTCTTCTTCTCCTCATCTGTTAGTGTTCTGCCTCCCATCGTCTTCTACTGCTTCTTCTCCTCCTCTGTTAGTGTTCTGCCTCCCATCGTCATCTACTTCTTCTTCTCCTCCTCTGTTAGTGTTCTGCCTCCCATCGTCTTCTACTTCTTCTTCTCCTCCTCTGTTAGTGTTCTGCCTCCCATCGTAATCTATTTCTTCTTCTCCTCCTCTGTTAGTGTTCTGCCTCCCATCGTCTTCTATTTCTTCTTCTCCTCCTCTGTTAGTGTTCTGCCTCCCATCGTCATCTACTTCTTCTTCTCCTCCTCTGTTAGTGTTCTGCCCCCCATCGTCATCTACTTCTTCTTCTCCTCCTCTGTTAGTGTTCTGCCTCCCATCGTCTTCTACTTCTTCTTCTCCTCATCTGTTAGTGTTCTGCCTCCCATCGTCGTCTACTGCTTCTTCTCCTCCTCTGTTAGTGTTCTGCCTCCCATCGTCTTCTATTTCTTCTTCTCCTCATCTGTTAGTGTTCTGCCTCCCATCGTCTTCTACTTCTTCTTCTCCTCCTCTGTTAGTGTTCTGCCTCCCATCGTCTTCTATTTCTTCTTCTCCTCCTCTGTTAGTGTTCTGCCTTTCATCGTCAGGTTTTGAAGAGATATCGGGTACGAGCTCTCAGTAGCCGTTTATACATTTATCTCCTTCTTCGCAATCACCGGCTGTAACTTTCGGATTAAAGTTCTGGCTGTTCGTCCATTCTGGATTCTAGTTCTGTTCCAGAACCTGATTGCTACGTGCACGTGCGTTTTACTGATATGGCTCATTTATATTCAGACTGTTGGTGCCTTGCCTCTCAGGTGGATGCACTCCGACTTTGAAGGAAGCTCCCAATTATCGACTCTTACGACATGCTTCTGGGTAATCAGTGGGTGTATTCCTACTTTAACCACAATGGGGTCCCGGGAACTACACAGGGAGTATATGCAATATAAAACTACCGAGTGGAAAGATACAAGAGCACAAGAATTTAACCTCATACACTAGTAGCATTGAGTCTGTCGAAGAATATGGTTGGGATGAGAGAGAAATTCAATATACAAATAAACAACCGATTTGATTCAATGTAAGAATAGGAAATTATATGCCAAGACAATTGTGATCAATGGGAAATACCGGATAACTCAATCAGGCTGCAGAAAAAAAAATTAATTTAAATTGAAGAGAATATGCTGTAAGAAATGGATGATAAAAGACATATTAAGCTTAATGGAAGAATGGCAGAAAAGATAAAAACAAACACGAAAATATGAATAGATTGTAAGATTTAAATTAGAAATTTAGTTTCAGAAGTTTCTTTATTGAGAAATATGTGTTTAAGAGAATTGCAACGAAACTGAAAAAAAGTCGTCATCATCATCATCATCATCATGTGCCCTGCCTACTGGCGTAAGCGCTCATGCGTCTCCACATATCAAGATCCCTGGTTGCCTGGAACAGCTCTCCTGGTGACCTCCCTTCATGCCATCGTTTCAGTCCATCCAGCATCGCCTCTGTTGGTCTGCCTCTACCCCTTTTCCCACTGATCTTTCCAGTTGTCACGATGTTCTCCAATGCCTCTCTTCTCATTATGTGGTCAAAGAACAGTGTTTGTCTATTTCTTTCTTTTTTTTTAATATACAGAGATCTACTTTCATTGGCTTCTTTTAAGCGATCGTTGCTAGTTACTCTGACTGTACAGAGTTTTCGTAACATTTGTCTCAGAAACCACATTTGTGTTGCTTCCAAATTCGTTCTAATTTGTGTACCACAACAGTGAGTTACCAAAAATACAAAAAGAAAAAAAACCTTCCTAAACAAAAGAACGCATACAACAACAGGTAAACCTATCAAACCACAGGTTGAATTTTAGATAAAGGTCAGATTACGTGAACGACCCTTGCAATCATTCCTGTGAGGAACAGTTTGATATTTCTGATAACCATGAGGAATTATCTCATGTGGGTTACAGGACCCTATTTTGGATGGAAAACAAAAACATTAAAACACGGCCGCCCTAAATGTCGTAAAAGGCAACTAAGGAGTGTGCTGAAGTATGATGTTTTTGGGTCGAGGTTTGAAGTTTGAAGATTGAACAACAGATCAACATCATGCACACGGGTAGTAACCTATAAGTGCTCCGTTCTTCTTCTAACTAAAGTCTGAGTCAGAAGAAGCTCAGCACAGTGCACAGGCTCTGCAACACTGGCGAGGATCCTGAAATACTTTTGGTAGACTTTTAACTCCAAATTTTGCCGGAGCAGCGCCGTTAGGCTACCCTTTTCGATGTCCAACTGCCAATAAATTTTTAATGTGCGCAACAATGCATACGGGTGCCCGATCTCACTACCCAGAGACCAGGGGAAATTACTAGAAGTCCAAGTCGACGTGAAAAATTCCCAGCCCTTACCGGGGATTGAACCCGGAACCTCTGGCACTCGAGGTGGACACTATGACTCGAGACCACGCAGTTCCTGCTCTGGGTCAAAAAGCGCAGATATCGCAGCTTATTGTAAATCTCAAGACAAAGTGCAAATAGTCGCTGTAAGAGCGAACGAAGAGGACAAAGAATTATTTTATTTAAAACATCTCCAACAGTTACTGCTTGCTGGTATTGTCTGCTGGTAATAACTACAATTAGGACTCCGTCTTGAGAAAAAGTTTTAAAAAACATTGCGCATCCTTTACATGTCAGTGACGCTTGGAGCATATGATGATAGACTAGTATTTTATAAACTAAAAGGGGGATGTGGTGAATATCACACAGACCGTCTTTACTCTCCGAGACATTTCCTGGTTTTTATTTTAGGCTGTGTCGACCACAGTCAATTGTCCTAATTCCCCCTCCCCCACTCCCTCCCCAATCCGGTGGATTTCAACCCAAACCCTTCGGGCAAGCAACTATTTTCCTATTCATTTTAATTGCTTTTCTTCCCGCTCTCTTTGCTTCGTGCTTTAAAGGTCGTGGAATTCCTTTTTGTTCGGTTCAAGGGTTAAATTTTTACGGATACCCATGGGGATCGTTGCCGGAACTATGGTGCTCGTGCTTTGTGTGACACTAGAGATAGACCAACCTGAAATTATAAACAAACAATTGTCTTGTGTTTTTCACCATTTGGTGGCTAATCTTGCACACTTAGTGCCTTCTATTCTTGTTTTTATTTTTTTTTTATTTTTTAATAAAGTTCTTATTTAACAAGGTTTGGAGCTTTCATGACCAGTGACAGAACTGACTTCGATCTCACTTAAGTAACACTTGTTGTATCCAGCGTCTCAAATAACTGTAGCTTGGCAAAGAATTCAGAGAATAGAAAGGGCTGAAACATCTGCCGTATTGGACAAATGCAGAACTTTCAGCACACTCCAGGTCACTTGAAAAACAAAACCGCAGAACACAATACCAAAATCTGAAACACTAATAGCAACATTTCTAAAACGTACTGAAACATTGGGGGTGGTACCCAAAATGTGTTTTGCTGGGCACTTGTCAAAAGTACAAAATTTGCACGCAAGTACCAACTTCGGCAGCCCTTTTTACTAGGGCTGTACCGAATATTCGCTTCGTATTCGCTTCGGGGCCGAATAGTGAACCTATTGACTATTCGGTATTTGGCCGAATAGTTGCGGTCCGGCCGAATACGAATAGTAGTTACCTTACACCCGCTTCTGCATACACGGCCTTAATGCTGACAACATGGAACGATTGGTGTTGTTGAAAGCTAATGCAACTTTCCTGCAATAACTAAGCTGTCAGTGACAATTTAGTTACTTGCTATAATACTTAGGATTCTTTCGTTCCTAGTTATTAGTTACCACAGACTGACTGAAGGATGCGAAACATAAAATGTTTTTAAATGTTTACTATTCTGTACGAATACTAACTAGACATGGAAAGAATATAAACTCCGGCAGCATACAAGTCAATGAAAATCAAACGAACGGACACATGTACTTGGGTGCAAACTTCAACTGCTCCAACATGCTGAGAGAAAAAATACAATCTAGAATACAATCTAGAAATAAAGTATACTATGCCCTTTAACATCTGCTAAAGTCAAAGTGTCCGTCTGGCAACACCAAGGTCAAAATATATAAAACGTTGATAAGATCAGTCGTGTTATTTGGCTCTGAAACTTGAAGCAGAAATGAAAGAGATAAGGCCTTATTAAAGGTTTTCGAAAACAGCCTTACGACAAATCTTTGGAACCATCAAAGATGATAACAGCGGGGAATGGAGAGTGAGAAGCAACAACGTAACACATAATCTGTTTAAATTACCATTGATCACTGGCATCATGAGAGCTAACGGACTAAAATGGTTGGGGCATATTGAAAGAATGTCAGATGACAGAGAAGTAATAACTGCATATACCTGAGAGAGAAATGGGCGTAGACCACGAGGCAGACAAAAAATAAGTTCGAGAGATAATATTCAGCCAGACCAGCAAACAACTGGTGTCGCAAATTGTGAAGAGAAGGCCAGTCAGAGAGATGAATAGAGAGGAGTGATATCTGTAGCAGTAAACCTCAAGGGCTCAGAATGCTAAAGACGAAGATGACTATTCTGTGCTACTTTATGTTAAGTAAAAGTTTAGCTTACATTTGACATTGTGAATATGTTTTTTTTTTAAAGATATATTTTATACACTATACACTATTTGAATTCGTATTCGGCTGAATAGTGAAAATCACTATTCAATACAGCCCTACTTTTTACATATGTACACATACTGTTTAGTCCAATCCGCTCCAAGTGGGTGATGTGGTCAACTTAACATAGGTCGCCCTCACTTCCTAGAACTTTATCTGGTACCCATTTCGGACTGGGTCGACCTCAAAGCCATGAATGGAGGAAGTCACACACACACACGCGCGCGCGCGCGAGCACGCACGCATACACACACACACACAACAGAGTCAGTGTGGAGAAAATGAGACGAAATGCAGCATAACGAAAAGCATATGTTCTAAAAGAAGAATAAATCGAGCTATATAAAACAATTGAAAGAAAAATCTAAATCTTTCTTTACTGGCCATCATTTTTAAGTGTCATCTACACAGTAAAGATTGACATTAATGACAATTCAAAACTTCTTATTTTCCATCTCGCGTTCATCGTGATTAAGTGTCATCACCACGTTGTAAGCGAACAGCGGTGACAATTCAAAAGTTTCTCTTCGGCTTTTCTGTTCAAAGCCTACGCACTTAATTAATCTTGTCCGCCCACGTGTAACATTATCTACAATTTGTATGCTTGCTCTTTATAGCTTCCTTATATCAAATCTTCTAGCAAGTTGTGATTCTGATATGAATGAAGCACATCCCAGTCTGTCGAGTGATACTGTGATTTAACTGGGGAAAGTTGTCTCTCTCTCTCTCTCTCTCTCTCTCTCTCTCTCTCTCTCTCTCTCTCTCACTGTCTCTCTTTTTCTCGCCCTCCTCTCTCTCATTGTCTCTGTAAACACACACACACGCACACACAAACATATGTATGTATGTATATATATATATATATATATATATATATATATATATATATATATATATATATATACACACACACACATACACACATATATACATACATGTTTATGTTGGTGGAAAAATAGAATACTAACTTGAATAGTCTATGACGACTGCACTTGACACGTGGCCCTAAATCGTCAGGCTAAAAACCTCCACCTTCTATACCAATCTAAAATGTGATAAATAAAGGCAGCGCAAAAACTTCCATTAGAAACCCCAAAAAAATGGAAAGGAGCCTTTTTCTCACCTTAAGGAGTAGGGGCATAGAGGGCTAGACCTGTATTGTTTAGTCAAATCGGCTCTCAGTGGGGGGGTGGGGGGGTGGGGCGAGGTATGTGGTCAACATGACGCCGGCCGCCTCTACTTGTCTGGTACCTATTAAAGGATGGGTCGGCCTCACAGCCATAATCATTAAAAAAAAATCAGGCTCTGTTAGGACCTGAACGTAAGACCTTCGGATCCACAGGCGAGCTTCTAGCCAAAACACCACGGCAGGTACCAAAACTGCCATTGACTCATATTTACCAAAGTCGCGGGGTCTGTCAGAATCTAGCACTGTCGCTACTGACTGTGTAGGTTAGGATTTAAACCCCCCCCCCCCCTTTTTTTTTTTTTAAATCTACAACAAAAATCCACAGCCTAACCTCGGGTTGTTAGCTGTTTCTTCTGCATGACGTACCCTGTTCAACCCTCAAGGAAGTTGAACTTGGACATTCGTATGGTTCACACTAGCCGGGAGTAACCTATTGTCCTGTGCGTGTAAAGATGAGGAGAAACATCAGTCATTTAGTCAATCAATCAGCATGTCCTTTACAGAACGTCGCTCTCTTTACGGCACACTGAGAGTCTTTCTCTCCGTCTCTCTCTCTCTCTCTGTCTCTCACTCACTCTCTCTCTCCGTCTCTCTCCCCCCTTTCTCTAGCCAATTCTCCAGCCGTGCGTCTTTCCTAGCTAATGCGATGTCAATGGCTTGTGTCCACATTCGCGGAGGTCGACCTGTACCTTCAGGGAACTGCACCGTCCATCACCGCTATCTCCACACCATCGTGGCTCTTTACATGTCCAAAATACCTCAGCTTCCGAGTACAGGATGCTGTTTACGAGCCAGTTCTCCTTTATGTTTATGGAAAAAACAAAGAAATTAAACTAGTTATTCACTGTCTTTGACACCGCCATTTCTACCCACAATTCTCGCTACAGACGAGAGTGTCAGATACGTCCTTCTAAATAGACATTGGGAGAACGGCGTAAGTTGGTTGAGGGCCTATGCTCCATTGGGGGATAGAAAGGCAGAAGAAGAGATAGACATTTCGATAAACCATGGCAGAGGGGCTATGTGGGTCACATGGTTGAGAGCGTATCCTTTACAGGACGTTACAGAACCAACCCCAACAGCCCCTGGCTGTTGTGTGGTTTTTCTAGGCAAATTTACGTCCAGTAGTTTGCCATGTATGGGTCACATATGAAACTAAACAAAATTGTTGATAGGACAATTATCTGAAAAGACAACAAATTCATTTTTTCCAATTATAATCCAGGCATTTGTTTGGTATAACCATTACTACTGCTCAAAATAATGGGTTTCACTTTCAGCTTAATGTCTAATTAAGACACGAAATCACATCACTTGGCACATTTCCATAAGCTCTCCGATCCCATCTTCAGCAGCAAGGGAAGAGTTCCCATTCCTATGGTACCAGGTGGTACCTTTCAGAAAATCTTAACAATATTCTGCTGACTAGATTCAGCAGAGTCAGCAACTGATGCTTCTGTTTAACCCTCTAATTATTGGCTATGTGATTTCCAATCATCGTAGTAAGTGTTCTCCTGGTTGCTAATATGTGGTCGTGAAACGCTAAAACTCTGGCTGTATTTAGTATCATAAGAACCTAACACATTTGTGACGCAGAAATACTTAAAGACTGTACTAAACTAGTCTAAACTTTTTCCGTGTAGCTTTATGACCGTATTATTCTTTCATTGTTTATCCCGTACCGTGCTATTACATTATATTCACATAACCCTTTTCGGTCTTTTACGTTTCATTATAACGACCCGGTCAAAACATAACTGGCTTATAGAGCTGGCATTTCAGACTCCATTGTTGGTGATTGGCCGTTGGAACGTATTGATCAGTCTGCAAACACGGCGAAAAAAAAAAAAAAAAAAGAACTGGTCGAGTATTAGAGCCTTAACTAATAACATGCAGGGGGAATAGCTGGCAAAAACCGTTACGAGCATCGTACCAGTTTGGATTACAGCTGTTTCGAGCCACAGAACCAGTTTGCTTTACAGCTGTTGAGTGACCCTACTTGTGTGGAAAGATCCTGAAATCATTGATTGCCAGGGGAAATTAAACAAGTGCCTCCAAATGAAAATTAGCTCAGGCTACAGAACTTCCATTAGAGCTGCCAAATTGTATTAGTGTTTGTTTGTTTTAAAGCGGTGCTGTCCTATTTGCATGTTAAGTTGATTTAGTTACCTAATGTGAATGTTTCTAGCAGGGCTTCTGTTGCATGAACCGAGTTGGACTCGTTGGTGTATCCGGTGCTATCTTTGGAAATATTGTGTGGTAAGGACAGAATCTGTGCCACGGTATGACTCTTGTGCCGGCCCCTTTGGTTTCCGCTGTATTCATCGGCTGTGAAATCCGTCGAAAAATGTTAGTTCATCCATTTTACAAATGTGGCATATTTATATGTAGTTCGTTGGCTTCTGACCTCTTAGGTAGATGCACTCCTACTTTTGAGGAAACATCAATAATTAGTTGCCCCCTACGACATGCTTAGGGAGTAGTGGGTCTATTCTTCTTTTTTTTCTCTCTCTCAAAATGAAACCCCGGAACCCACATGGGTCTGAAAGCCACAGATTGTGTGTGTGTGTGTGTGTGTTTTTTTTTTTTTTAATAAACCGTCTGCCATGCAACTCAAACAACCTATCTCCTTAAAGTCCGTGCCTGTAGCGTTGGCAGTCCTGTCTATCCACAACCTCGTGTCTCCTTATATAGATATGTTCTTATTATACATGCCTGTAGCGTTGGTAGTCATGTCTATCCACAACCTCTTGTCTCCTGATATAGATATATTATTATTATACGTGCCTGTAGCGTTGGTAGTCATGTCTATCCACAACCTCTTGTCTCCTTATATAGATCTGTTCTTATTATACGTGCCTGTGGCGTTCGTAGTGATGTCTATCCACAACCTCTTGTCTCCTTATATAGATATATTATTATTATACGTGCCTGTAGCGTTGGTAGTCATGTCTATCCACAACCTCTTGTCTCCTTATATAGATATGTAATTATAGCGAGCCCTATCAATTCGCAGTAACGACTTGTGCAAAAATCTCACAAAATGGTCAGTTAAAACCTTTCTTTAGGACCTAGTCTTGAAATCCGTGACGCTGGCTATGTCATCAAACTTGTGGACACTTCTGAGATGTATTAAATGCGACGTGAGCAGTCTCCACCAGGCCATCATATCTATCAGAGTCATTGGCTAACTAACTTGGAAGAATTATGCTTCGCCATCATGTGTCCTGCCTCCCTTTGTGGGTTCCGAGATCCCATTGTGGAGAAAACAATAGACCCACTGCCTCCCCAACAAACACGTTGTAGGAATCAACTAGTTGGAGCTTCCTACGAAGTCGGAGTTCATCATCCCGAGCGGCAAGAAACACCCAACTGCACACAAATAAACCAGTAAAACGGATGTACACGCAAAACGCAGGTCCTGGCACAAAGGCCAAATGCAAATCAACGTACAGCAAAGAATTTCCACAGTAGTTTATAGCCGGTGGACAAAGAAGGAGAAAAAGAAGATGTTTCCAGTCGATAAGCGTAGGCTGTTTTGCCATCTCACACAAACACCAGCGTCACGGAATGGTCAGTGCAGCTTCAGGAAACTCTGCATTTTAGTATTTCTGTTTCCTCAATCTCAAGACAAGCTCCGTTCTTTACCGAGGATCAAACGGGTGCTTCCTACATGAGAACACAGCGCTCTAGCTACTCGGCCAGTAGCTGCTATATATTTCTCTATCATTGAAATATGCTGCTGCATGTTATTCATTATCACGTCCACTACTCCCAGTTGTGCCATCTTGCAAATGTGTCATTAAGTAGTCACTCTCAAAAGAGCTCTTGCTCTCCGTGACATTGCAAATATTCTGTTGTCTGGTATTCATTATCGTGTACTACTACTACCCTGTCCCATCGCCCTCTCTCTCTCTCTCTCTCTCTCTCTCTCTCTCTCTCTCTCTCTCTCTCTCTCTCTCTCTCTCTCTCTCTCTCTCTCTCTCTCTCTCTCTCTCTCTCTTTCTCTTGATTTTCCTCCATTCCCAACGTGCAGTGACGTCAACTATGATAACATAATATACAGAGACCCTGATATAGAAGAAAACAAATCATAGGGGAGTTGGGTTGGTGGATCAGCACTGAAGAATTTTCTAGCAAGGTTGGCGCTCGTGGGGATAGCTTGTGTTTAAGTGCCCAAAAATAGTAATCATAATAATATTAATTTATATTTATTATTGCTAATATTATTATTTTTATTATTCTTTCGTTCGCCTGAAATAAGTTGTCTATATCAGCAATTTTGTCTCTTGTATAAATTTCACTGTTGTTGTTAATTCATTCAGTGGTCCATAGAGTTTACGTCCCACTGTTGTTTTTTTTTGGCCAAAAGGTTTGCCTTAATGTGTCAAATTCGGTGCAGTCCTGGAGTACATGCTATGCTGTCTGGGGCATCTTTCTTTAGGTGCACGTGGCTGATACGCCTATCTTGAATATTGTGTACATATGGTTACGTAATCAGTTGTGCCCTGTTCTGAGGTGGAGGATAATGACTTGTTTTGATCTGTCCAAAATAAAATAGTCGTCTTGTGCTGGGGCTGGTGATATTAATATTATTATTATTATTATTATTATTATTATTATTATTATTATTATTATTATTATTATCATTATTATTATTATTATTATGTGCTGACTAGCAAAAAATATTTAAAAATATTTGAAATAATATTTAATGTATAAACATATACTTATGAAGGTAAGCTCTATACCCGAAATAAGAAGCACTTAGTTCACATTTCCTAGGAAAAGGTGGTGGAAGGGGGGGGGGGGGGGGTTAGATACGGGGGCTAAGAAAGTCCTTAAAAAGTGTGTGGGTGGGGGAGGGGGAGAGCGGCTGCCTGACCAGCCCCCCCCCCCTTCCCAGTTCTTGCACCTGTGAACATAAGTCCCTATTAAGCTTTTTGTTAAAGGTGATAACTTGTAACAGATCGTAATGTCTAACTCTCAGTTTGAAATTCTACTCCCAAAATTCTGGCATTAAGTCAGGAAAACATTATTTGCGTGTGTGTGTGTGTGTGTGTGTGTGTGTGTGTGTGTGTGTGTGCGTGTGAGTGCAATAACAGCTATGTTTTTGAAAATCAAAGCAAATCAGTGTGACTGGAAAAAAGCGCGCCATTTTTCTTAAATTCTGGTCACGCTGTGAATAAGTACAAGGCATTTCGTCTTCTGTATACCTCAAACAACAGCAGAATGCTTCACTATTTGCTAGCCACGATAATAAACCGCCTCAGTCCAGAATTATGCAGACAAAAGAAAATGGTCGTGAACTTGCGTTTGCCTGGAGAAAAAGACAGTTGATTTTGAAAATGTGTGTGTGTGTGCGTGCGTGCGTGCGTGCGTGTGTGTGTGTGTGTGTGTTTTAATTAAAAGGACTCATGTTTTCGCTTAATTTTAATCAACTGTTATTGTAGTGTCCAGAAAGCAATGCCAAACTACTGGACGTAAACTTGCCTAGGAAAACCACAACAGCCAAAAAAAAATACTGGGGTTGGTTCTGCAACGTCCTGTGAAGGATACGCAACTAACTAACGGTTTTTGTAGTATGCCCCTAACGAGATACAGCGAAATATGCCAAGCAATAAATTGTGCAGTGTAGTGTTAGTGTCTTTTTTGTTCAAAGATTTGTTTCTAATGTAAAGTTAAAACTGTTCTCAAACTACATTTTCTTGATCACATACAAAGTGGTCAGAGCTTTAGTCTTGCGCGCTGACAGCGACATACTAGGTTCGGTTTACTCACATGTGGTTTGACCTATATAGCTTTGTGCTAATTTCAACAGTATGAGTGGTGAACTACAAAAGGGTTTTATGCCCGGCTCTCTAGCGTAGTTGGCTAAACCGGATTGCGCGGAGACCGGGTGACGAACTCCTTGTTGCCCGGGTTCAATCCCGGGGGTAGGCAGGAAAGCCACATTTCTCCCAGATGTACGGTATTTATCATGGAATCAAGGCCGAAAGGTTGCGATATCCATAATACCGAGCCTAAGGGTTAACAACTCATGGCTTCTGGATACTAAAACAAACAAACAAACAAACAAAAGGGGTTTTAATGAAAACTTTAAAAGTGTGATAGAGATTCTCTTTCTAAGCCATAAATGGTGCCAGCTATCTTTAAACTGTCTTTACGAGGTTATAGTGTTGGTCTGCACGGCGACGCAACGTGCTTGACACTCTTGACGTCCTCAATAACAAAACTGACAGGTTACCAGACAATTGCATGAAATTGTAGTATGTATTATACTTTTAAAGTTTTCAATTTAATTTTTCCCTCCTTTAAAAAAAAATGATAAACTACTGAACGCAAAGGCAAACTCACGAACAGACATCGGACGCTGGGATCGGTCAGCATCCTTTTGAACATGATATTAAACTAACTGTATGTACCAGGCACTACATTGTGCTATATAGTGTCTGGGGCTTCATCATGTAAACTCCAGTGCTTGCATGCGCCAGACAATAGGAATACATCTCATATAAAAAGGCGCTAACCAATAACCAATCGGAATACATCTAATGTAAGAAGGCGCCAACCAGTGACTAATGGGAATACATCTAATGTAAGAAGGCGCCAACCAGTAACCAATGGGAATACATCTAATGTAAGAAGGCGCCAACCAGTAACCAATGGGAATACATCTAATGTAGGAAGGCGTAAACCAGTGACCATTGGGAATACATCTAATGTAAGGAGGCGCCAACCAGTAATCAATGGGAATACATCTTATGTAATAAGGCGCTAACCGGTGACCAATGGGAATACATCTAATGTAAGAAGGTGCTAACCGGTGACCAATGGGAATACATCAAATGTAAGAAGGCGCTAACCGGTGACCAATGGGAATACATCACATGTAAGCAGTAGAGAGTTTAATTGCAGATATCGATTTCTTGCTTGATAGAACGCTGCGACCTCATCTGAAAGCAGAAGACGTGCGTACTTTCTAGCATGGTTTATCTTTGAAGAAACGATGCGCAGTTGATCAGGAAAACATATTTAACTAATGAATACCACAAGCCGATGGCGGCGGCTGTAAATGTGATTCAACTGGGAGTGAGAAACATCCTATGTAACTGATCAAATATTTGTTCATATATATATATATGTCAGACATTTCTGTGTCGATTAATCAGCACTCAAGTAGTACGCCGACCAGCCACATTTTCTTTGTAGGACAATACCTGGTACGAAAATGTAAACTGGGTCACCCTGGGAATCAATGCGATTTTAGAGGGTGGGGGTGTGAGGGAGGATATCAGTGCGCATTCAAACCCAAGACCTTCTGCCCAGGTCTGAGAGCGTCTAGCCACTATTCTATGCGACTGTCATGGACCAGGAGAATTTAAGTACATCAGACATTTCACATGTTTGAAGAAAGGATGCTCCGTTAACATTGTGCGTGTGGGGGAGGGTGGGGGGGGGGGGGGTTTGGAGGGGGGTCTTAGTATTTCCAAACAGAAGAAGAAAAGGATGACAGGGCAATTTACGATAGTTATGATGACAGTGGATTGGAAAAAATAGCAAAGGGCTCGGTACCAAGAAGAAGGGGCACGGGCCGACCAGTAAAAAGATGGGCAAAGGAAATAAGTGACTCATTGAAAAGAAAAGTGCACAAGGCGGGAGAGCTGGTGAGATTTCAAGTTTCGTTTATACAGACCGTGATGTGAGCGACGTTCTGCAAAGAACCTGCTACATGATGATGAAGATTAGTATTTTCCCTACCCGACTGCAGTCGGAAGCACCAACATATCAAGGTTGAGAAACAAGCACAAATACCGGAAAACCTGTACAACCGTAAGCCAAACATCAGAGTTTTACTGGGGCACAACAAAACATTTACAATGTAACCTGTAGTCCATTTTAAACTTAAGGACCCTTATCCACGCCATCGTGTGTACTGGGTATTCAGTACTGGCATATAGTGCAGAATTTGACACTCACAGCAAAAATGACACGTGTGTATTCACCGTTTTCTGGTTTTTCCAGTGTTCAAGTACACTTGCTCATCCAGAAACGCCACCATGAGTCGAGGACATTTCTATTGTGTCCGCGTGACTTAAAGCGATCAATATCTATGAAATTATTTCTCTAACACGCAGGTACTCAATTCGGTAAGTCAAATTAATTGTCCTCACAAGTGATGCAGGCAGCTAGGCAGTAGGCTCTACTGTAAATATCAGGCCTTGAAATGAAATGTTGATATGCCTTGGATACACGTGCATCTGGTTACTTTGGTCTGTGTTCGCCTGGGCGCTGCTGTTGTAGCTCTTGTTTGTTGTTTCTTAATCGTTGGCTGTTGTTGTTGTTCGTGTTCTTGTTGTTGTTATTTTTCTTATTCTACTTCTTTTTCTTTTTCTTCTTCTTCTTCTTCCTCTTCATCATCATCATCAACTTCTTCTTCTTCCTCTTCGTCATTCTTCTTCTTCTTTTTCGTCATTCTTCTTCTTCCTCCTCCTCCTCCTCATCATAATCTTTTTATTATTATTACCTTTCTTCCTCCTCCTCCTCCTCCTCCTTCTCTTCTTCTTCTCTTCGTCCTCTTCTCTTCCTGTTCCTAAGTGGCTCCTGCCTATTGTTTGTCTTAAATTTACTGTCGTCTTTTTTAGATTCGTTTCATAATTCTTCACTCGCTTTTGTCCTCTTAACTTTTTTGTTCTTCTAAATTTGTAAACATAATTTGAAAGATGGACAACATACCATCGAACTATAGTCTCCACTTAAAACAAGAAGTACCCGGTTGAAATCCAGAAGTTGCTACCTTTATTTAAGATAATCAAAATAAAATCTCCGTAGAGTATTAAAAAGTAAAGTAAAGTAAAGTTCCCTTTTCACGCCTTTCGGCGCATCGGGCATATGGGCAGAGCGTCCCATATTTTTACAGACCATCAGCACTCTGTGGGTAATGTGGTCAGCATTACGCCGGCTCTCTTTACTTTCCCAGGACAGCCCATCCTGGTACCCATTTTAGGCTGGGTCGACCTGCGACGTCCCATACCACGATAAAAATCCACGCAGTCCACGCAGGTTTCGATCGCGGTATGCTGGCTTACGAGTCGGACTCGCAACGCCTTAGCCACGGACTCCGCCCGTAGAGTATTACCAACGTGTTGAAGTGCCGAGTTTTCATTTTTACAGTAATTACTAAATATATCAACTTCAGGACTTCTTGTGGGTTCCGGGGACCCACTGAAGAAAAACCCATTGCCTCCCCAAAAAGCATGTTGTCGGAGTCAACATTTTGATGACAGCCTTTGAAATCGGAGTGCATGTTCCTGAGAGGCAAGAAACCAACAGTCTGCACACATATAACCCAGATCTGTGACAAGAAGGTACATGCAACCTTGGAACAAGACTAAAGTCCGCAGGTGGACAAATAACCAAAAGTTTCCGCTGAGTTTACAGCCGGTGAACAGGAAGAAGTAGAAAATATTACCATGTTAAAAAGTAAACAAGTAAATAACACAACAGTGGCACATTGGGCGCACGATACTAGACTCATTTTTTACAGACTAGTTTGCACTCGTTGGATAAAGTGGTCGCCTGTACTTCCATGTACAATCTTCTTCTTTTTACAGTCCATGCCGTGTGGCGTTGGTATCTACAACATTCCGTCTCAAGTACTTCCAATCAACTCTGACACAGGTGATCTTCCATGTACAATCTTCTTATTTTTATAGTCCATGCCGTGTGGCGTTGTTAATCATGTCAATGCTATCTACAATATTCCGTCTCAAGTACTTTCAATCAACTCTGACACAGGTGATCCTCCATGCCGTCATGTCTGACTGTCCAGCATAGGTTCACTTGGTCTCCCTCTGCCTCTCCTCCCTTTTAACTTTTCTACTGTCACGTGGTGCTCCGGTTTTCTTGTTCTCATCACATGACCAAAGAATGTAGACTGTCCCTTTCTGATATGGGCAATAAGTTATCTTTTTGAGTCAGTTTCCTTCAAGAAATCTTCATTATTATTCTTTATCTGTCCAGGGTATTCTCATCATTCGTCTATAAAACCACATCTCCGCAGCTTCTATGGACAAAACCTGGTCCATTTTAGGCTGGGTCAACTTTAGGGCCAACTTCGTTATCTTTTTAAATCCAACTTGGTGCGGATTCCAACCCTTGAAAAAAAAAAAAGTAAAGGACCCTTTTTCCACGCCGTAAGGCGTATAGGGCATATAGGGCTAGACCTTTATTTTTATACACCAATCGGCACAAGATGGGTGATGTGGTCGGCATCACGCCGGCCGTCCAACCCATGACTTTCGAATCAACAATCGAGAAACCAACCACTACGCTACACTGGTTCTCAATACGCAATTATCTCGAGTAAATTAGTTCCAAGCTACAGCTTTCTCGATACTTTTTAGAGAGTAGGCCGTATGAAGTGCAAAGAGCTGACTAGTCAAACCGGTCAACTTGAATTGAAATCCTGACAGGAAATATCGCAGCTTTTCTGTAGAGAAACGCTACGCGACGAAAATTCCTTTCGTAGTGACATGAAGGTTGAAGTAGATGAAAATAATTTAGAGGATGAATTATGGTAGAGGAGGAGGAGAAGCAGGAACAGAAGAAGAAGAAGAAGAAGAAGAGGAGGAGGAGGAAAAAGCAGAAGATAAAGAAGAAGAAGAAGAAGAAGAAGAAGAAGAAGAAGAAGAAGAAGAAGAAGAAGAAGAAGAAGAAAAAGAAGATGATGATGATGATGATGATGATGATGATAATGGCGATGATACCAAAATTAGAGAACAACAACAACAACAACAACAAAAGTGATAAAGTTTAATACAGCGACTGTGAGCTCATTCCATCAAAATATCGATTATAACTTTAACAAACGATTATCAGTAGTAAAGTTAATTCATAACAGACAAACACTGTCAGACAAAAACAGCACAACTAAACAAACAAGGCTGCAAGATAATGGATCAACGAACTAGACAATCGCGTTTTCTCCTATAACATTCATTTCTGTAATTCATTTAATGGCTCTATTTCGTGTTACCGGGCTCCCAATGATGACGCTGTCGTTGATCTCTGGGGGTTGAAAGGTCCCTAGTCTGACTGGTCTCGCAAATAAAGTCGTGGCAGTAGAAAATACAGACGGTAGATTGAAAATACAGACAAGAAAGTGAAAGTACAGACATAAGATAGAAAATACAGACAAGAGAGTCAAAATACAGACCTAAGATAGAAAATAAGACATAAGATAGAAAATACAGACATAAGATAGACAATACAGGCATAAGATAGAAAGAACAAACATAAGATATAAATACAGGCAAGAGAGTGAAAATACAGACATAAGATAGAAAGAACAAACATAAGATATAAATACAGGCAAGAGAGTGAAAATACAGACATAAGATAGAAAGAACAAACATAAGATATAAATACAGGCAAGAGAGTGAAAATACAGACATAAGATAGAAAATACAGACAAGAGAGTGAAAATACAGACATTAGATAGAAAATACAGACATAAGATAGAAAATACAGACATAAGATAGAAAATACAGACAAGAGAGTGAAAATACAGACATAAGATAGACAATACAGACAAAAGATAGAAAATACAGGCAAGAGAGTGAAAATACAGACATAAGATAGAAAATACAGGCAAGAGAGTGCAAATACAGACATAAAATAGAAAATACAAACATAAGATAGAAAATACAGGCAAGAGGGTGAAAATACAGGCAGAAGATAGAAAATACAGACATAAGATAGACAATACAGACAAAAGATAGAAAATACAGGCAAGAGGGTGAAAATACAGGCAGAAGATAGAAAATACAGACATAAGATAGAAAATACAGACATAAGATAGAAAATACAGACATAAGATAGAAAATACAGACATAAGATAGAAAATACAGGCAAGAGAGTGTAAATACAGACATAAGATAGACAATACAGACAAAAGATAGAAAATACAGGCATAAGATAGAAAATACAGACATAAGATAGAAAATATAGACGGTACATTGAAAATACAGACAAGAAAGTGAAAGTACAGACATAAGATAGAAAATACAGACAAGAAAGTGAAAGTACAGACATAAGATAGAAAATAAGTCATAAGATAGAAAATACAGACATAAGATAGACAATACAGGCATAAGATAGAAAATATAGACATAAGATAGAAAGAACAAACATAAGATATAAATACAGGCAAGAGAGTGAAAATACAGACATAAGATAGAAAATACAGGCATAAGATAGAAAATATAGACATAAGATAGAAAGAACAAACATAAGATATAAATACAGACAAGAGAGTGAAAATACAGACATAAGATAGAAAATACAGGCATAAGATAGAAAATATAGACATAAGATAGAAAGAACAAACATAAGATATAAATACAGACAAGAGAGTGAAAATACAGACATAAGATAGAAAATACAGACAAGAAAGAGAAAATACAGACATAAGATAGAAAATACAGACATAAGATAGAAAATACAGGCAAGAGAGAGAAAATACAGACATAAGATAGAAAATACTGACATAAGATAGAAAATACAGACATAAGATAGAAAATACAGACAAGAGAGAGAAAATACAGACATAAGATAGAAAATACAGACATAAGATAGAAAATACAGACAAGAGAGTGAAAATACAGACATAAGATAGAAAATACAGGCAAGAGAGAGAAAATACAGACATAAGATAAAAAATACAGACAAGAGAGAGAAAATACAGACATAAGATAGAAAATACAGACATAAGATAGAAAATACAGGCACGAGAGTGAAAATACAGACAAGAGAGTGAAAATACAGGCAGAAGAGAAACTGTTCAACCGGTAGGTTATATTAGGGCCTCTGACTACAGCCGACGTGAAGCTTCAAAATAACAAAAATATTACGTCCCATAAGCCCGCATGCGGATCGGATGGTCGTGGGTTCGCGTCCTGACGGAGCCGACATGTATTTTTTTTAAATGACTTTGGCTCCCAGGTTGACCCAGCCTTGGGTGGGTACCAGATGCAGTCCTGGGAAGTGAAGGCGGCCGGCGTGACGCTGACCACATCATCACCCACCAAGGGCCGATTGGTTAATAAAAATATAGATCTAGTCCTATATTCACAATATGCCTAAAGGCGTGGGAAAATGACTATAATAATATATATATACTAACAGGGGGTTTGAAGTGTAATAGGACTGCGACCTTATTTTGTCTTCTGACAGCAAGATCGAACACTACAGTTTCTTGGGTCAATGTTCGGGGTCTTTATGTGTCTATGATAGTGGTTGTGCGCCGGCTTGCTTGGCTGCACTAGTGGGCTGTTGTGTGAGCTCGCAGGTATTTATTTGTCACAGCAGCGCCATTATGTCTGCTCCCCCGTCGAGGCCCATCTGGCCTATACAGCTAATACCTGGATGAGCTTCTGGTTTGCTGCTTGGTTGCCATCTTGTTTTTCCGCTCCTCTGGGCGATGAGCTACGTTATAATCAAGCGGAAATGTTAAACGCTTTAAAACATAAAAGAAAATTAGTAACCATGGATAGGAGGTGCGCGAGAAAGACATAGGAGTGACAGAAGAGATAAAATCAGGAATAATCTAGCTGACCTGAGCCAAATAATGATTTGAGAATACCTGGATTGACTTGAGCCTGGTGTTTTTAATAATCCTGGAGCAAATAAAAGTCGTGACGTCATTGGGAAGTCAGTGATACGACCACGATAAAGTGGTCACGCAATGGCTCCTTGTGGGAAAACTGGTGGCCTGATTAAATATTGATGAAGTTGGAAATTGAACCAGCGGCTAACAAACAAACAAATAACACCCTACCCTATCCGGACTTCATGTTAACTTCCTAACCCGCCGAGGATCCCAATACAATCTTACGGTTGAACTGGGTGTCTGTGCTTTGTATCTGTAGGATTTTTATCCAAGTAATCTGCTTCTTTCGTTCACTTGAAATAAATGATCTATATCTACAATGGTGTCTCTAGTATGAACTTCACTGTCTTTTGTAATTCCCTTAGCAGCCAGTAAAGTGTGGCTTCCATCGGTGTCTGTCTTGGCCAGAATTTTTATCTGGAAACGTTGTAGCTGGGACAGTCTTGGAGGATGTGATCTGTTGTCTAAGGTGCTAATCCACAGGTACACATGGCTGATTCACCAATCTAAATTGTGTGTACGTTTGGCTGTGAAGTCGATTGTGCCCTGTTCTAAGGTGTAGGATAATGACTTGCCCTGGTCTGTTCATAATATGGTAATCGTCTTGTGTCATTTCGGCGGTTTTCTGATTGATTTGATTATTCTCTTCTTCTGTTGATAAGAGACTGGTATGTCAGGTTGTCCTTCAGTTGCACCTTCCTTAGCTAGTTTATCGGCTGTTTTATTTCCGGGAACTCTATACAGTGGAATTGTATCCCTTGCATAACTACCTTACACCGGTTGTCTAGTTCAGATAGTAGTGTTCGTATACTCGGTATTTTTCCAGACTGGAGTATCTAAAGCATCGCTTTTGCATTTTTCAGGAATACCATTGGTTGTGAAATATACCTGGTATTTAGTAGTTTCTTTGCTTTATCTCGATGGCTTGAACTTGTGCATCGTATTTGTGACAGTGCTTTCCTGTAGGTATTTCGGCTGTATCCCTAGTATTATCAGGAGGTTCGATGTACACTCCTGCTCTTCCGTTTCTGATTTCCTTTTATCTTGTACAGAAGTTTTGCCTGAAAAGGTTGTACCTGGTACAGTCTTGAAGGATGTGTTCTGTTGTCTCAGGTGCCAATCCACAAGTACACATGGCTGATTCGCCAATCTAATCTGTGTGTACATGTGGCTACCCATCTGTGTAGACACGAACCGAAAGATTCTGTGGGTATTCATCATCAAGCAGACTGAGGGTGGCTGTTTTGTTCTTCCTTGTCAAATACGCCTTTCACTTCTGTCTTGATGTGTATTGGAAACATACTCTTCTCTCCAGGGAGTCCGTTCTTAAACAGCATTTAAAGAACTATCGGTTGCAGGCAGATCAGAGGTTTGTCCGCAGAGTCGTTTGGCCTGTTAAATAAAACAGCTTCTTTATAGAAGCATGCTAAGAAACTTTTCTGCTTGTATTAGCATCTTGGTGCCTGTGCGTTTAATGCAAATAGAGAATCTTTTAGTCACAGGTTGTTAGTCTCCCAGTTTGCGGTCCTGGTGGAGAATATTTTAGTCACAGGTTGTTAGTCTCCCAGTTTGCGGTCCTGGTGGAGAATCTTTTAGTCACAGGTTGTTAGTCTCCCAGTTTGCGGTCCTGGTGGTGGTTCATCTTCCAACGGCGAGTGTGCGACAGGGGCGCCTGCACCGAGGAGCTCAGGGAACGACCTCCCTCCTCCCAGCACATTTTGGCAGAACGTTTAAGGGTAACAGCCCCTTCTTCCTAATAATTATCAGGCAGATTAGATCCCAGCCTTAGACAATTTGCTGGCAGACTATACAGCCCCTTTAAACATGGACAACAGTTCCCTTTCTGATCATTTGTTTTTGTATTTCGCAAAATACCCTCTTCCCCCCCCCCCCACCCACCCACCCAAAAAATACTATTATATTTATTTGTTATTCAGTATATAATAATAATTAATATTATAATAGTTATTTTACAGTGGTGGCTCGGTGTGTCATTAGTCCGCTCCAGATCCTGGACCTATCCCCAACGGGACGCACACCAAATGAATATTCCCGTGTGAAATAAACGGCGAATTGCATGATTATTCCATTTCCGTTTACCTGAAAATGGCTTTTTTCCACGACTTCAGACGTTGTGAGCATATGGGCCTAGATCTATATTTGTATACACCAATCGGCACTTGGTGCGTGATGTGCTCAACATCGCGCAGGCCGCCTTAACTTCCCAGGACTGTACCTTGTACCTATTTAAGGATCGGTCAACCTGAGAAGCAAGGTCAGTTTTGAGGAGAAAAAAAAAGTCTGGCTCCGTTAGCACTTAACTTAAACCTACCATCCTCGGATCCAAAACCGAGCGCCTGGCCGCTACACAGCGGCGGCTCTAAATAGAGGTGAGTAGCTGGTGTTAAATTATGATGTTGCATTCGGGCATTGTTTGCCCAAGATCGTTTCCTGTCGGCCTGCAAAAGTGACGTGGCCAGATTTTGTAGCCAGGCCTTCCTTAAGCTGGCCATGGTTTGTCCCTCCAGTTACTTCTGTTTTGTGTTGTTTACACTACAAAACTTTAGCTCTGACTTTCAGTAAGTAACAGTTACGGTAAAATTTCGTTTTCACGAACTTGTATAAGACGAACACTCGAATAAAACAAAATATTGGTCCCAGCTGGTATATATAATTCAAAATGCATCTATTCACAATCAAGTATCTTGCCGACTGGTATAGGCGATGTTGCTTCTCTACTCCGCAACTGCTTTCATCTCCGTCCCTACGCCAGAGGAATTTTTCGTTATTTTGAAGAACCACCCTGGTTGTTGCCGGGGGCACTAATATAACCTAACGGTTGAACGGGGTTTCCGGGACCTCTCCTCATCCAAATGTTGGCACTTTGTGTCACCGGGTGTTTATCGCTCTGTCCGATATCGTGGCTGGTAAAATGTCAGTCAGTCGCAAATGCGTGTATCAGTTCCTGTGTTGACACCCGTCCATGCCCTGACAAACATCTGTCAAGAATCTTCCAGCCCTGTTTCACTTTCCACAGATTTTCCCAGTGGTCACAAAATGTTCCAGTTTCCTTCTTCTCATTAGATGACCAAACAATGATGATTATCTCCTTCTGATGTTTGTTATAAGTAGCCGCCGAGCCCTCGCCTTTTTTGAAACAGCTGGGATGCTCGTAGAACCACATCTTCGAAGCCTCATTTCATCTGAAGGTACCCCGTTAGCGCAATTTGTGTTTAAACATAAACCTTATTTATGTTCAGCCTTTTAAAAGTTCCCGTTAACGAAGTTTTTACTTCTTATCTTTCATTTCTATGTGAGCGCATTTCATACTCAGCTATAAAAAATACGCCTATGTTTGTTTGCGTTGTGCTCCCTAACTGATTTCCCTGGTATATCTTTTGTGGATCTTATTATTATTTCAGTGTATATATTCAACAAGATTGCGTCACAATATACAACCTTGTATAATGCATTGAAAATTCCCTATTCGGTTTCATTTCTTATGAGCGTTTTTGCTGCACAATTATGTGTGTGTGCTCGCTCGCATGCCCGCGCGTGTATCTACTATGAAATGATGTGCCAATGAAGAACAGTATGCAAAGAGTGAGCTGGAAGGGCAGAACGTTAGAAGGGCTTGCATACCCAGTTCTTGACCTTTTGAAAATTAAAAAAAAAAAAAGTTTGTTCATTCGTTCATTATTTTTTTTTTTAAATCTAGGCACATTTCACCCCAAGCTCGCGTGTTATGTTTAGTTGTTACCAGTATTGTAATTAATAGTAAGTATGTATTAATTTGCATTTGTATGTTACTATAGTTATGTGTAGATATGTATGTGCGTTAGTGCGTGTGTGTGTTTCATTGCCATCAACTTCGTACAGTAGACTCTACAATATCCAGCTTTACTTGGCGGAAGTTTAGGCCTAATTGAGATGTGCCACAATCTACAAATACCCAGTTTCTACCCCATCCATATCATTAACAGCAGCTTTTTTTATACAAACAAAAAAAACTGACCTTATTCATATTTTCTGACGTCTTAGTACAAACTAGTTCTTTTTGAATGTTTCCAAGAAAGACTTTGGCTCCCAGGTCGACTCAACCTCAAGTCCCTGGAAGCAAAGATGGCCGGTTTGATGTTGCCCACATTACCCAGCAATGGCCGATTGATCTATAAATTGTTAGGTCTAAACCCATATGCCCAACATCTGAAGGCATGGAAAGGGGGTCCTTTCACTTCTGATCATTGTTAAAATGTGTTCAGAATCCACCACTCAACAAAATGGCTCCCACAAACGTAAACCCATTTCCACTACATTACAGCGACACGTCACCAGGCTTGATTCGCACGCTAGTGGCTGTTTTCCCCTGACCGTCTCACACAGGGATGTTTATGTAAACGCCATACGTTGGGAAATTCTGTTTACTTTGGCTCATAAATGATTCAGTTGCGTCTCTGGTGGCTCCCAGACGTGGCCAGACTTCATAGTCCATGCACGCAGCTGTTGTTGTCTCGGCAACATCGGATAGTGCCCCTTGAAATGCTACTTCTTCTCTCCTTGCATGAGCCAAAGTTCTGTCCCTTGGATCCAGTACTGCCCTGGGTGCGGTCGATTCTATCTATCTCTTTTACCCCACCAGGACATCACACGAGCGATAAACACCAAATGACACAAAGTGCCACCATGTGGATGGGGATCACCGTGGAGAGGTCCCAGAAACCGCGTTCAGCCATTAGGACATATTTATGGCTAGGCTATATTGCGGCCCCTGGCATGAGCCAGAGTAGGGCTTGAAATAACGAAAAATTGCATCCCTTAAAGGGATGACGAGATAACATTATTAAGGTCGATTCTTTTGTATTCTTTCAAAAGCGCCGAAATATTAAGGGAGGACCTTGGGGTCCTTATAAGTCATAGGGGAGCTGAGCCCTACCCCTATAAAATTTGCAAGGAAGCTAAGTTCCCCCCTTCCCTCTCCCCGATTCATGTATAGACGTTTTCTCTTTCAGTGTGTGTGTATATTTTGCATTTAAAGAATTCGTTTCTGCGTCCTTGGGCATATTGGGCATAAAGTAGCCGACCTACATCTCACATTATTTGGTAGACTAACTGACTGACATTTTACCCCACTAGGACATCATACCCTGTGACACAAAGTGCCACCATGTGGATGAGGATCACCCGTGGAGAGGTTCCAGAAACACGTTTAACCGCTAGGTTATATTATGGCCCCCTGGCAACATCCATGGTGGGGTTTCAAAAAAAAAAACGAAATAGTTGTGCCACATGGGAATGGAGGTTGTTGTTTACTATTTGGTAGATAATATACCTGCAAATGCACACAGGACACACATCTAGGCATCAAATGGGTCGATAAAGTTCTCGAAGATCTTGACTTTGCTGACGACCTAGCACTCCTGAGCACAACACATCTAGAAGCTCAGGAAAAAATGGACCGCCTCCAGAATATTTCAAGCCAAATCGGCCTTCAGGTCAACGCAGCCAAAACGAAAATCATCGATCTTACCAACGAGTCGAAAGACATCAAACTAAAGGATATTGTTCTTGAAAAAATCACCAGCTTCACATACTTAGGGAGCAAGATAACCTCTGCGGGAGATACAACATCAGAAATAACGACTCGAATCGCGTTAGCATCAAGTGCTTTTAACAAACTGTCAAACATTTGGAAGTCAAGATCACTCAGCAACAACACGAAACTTAAGGTCTTCAATTCCTGTGTGATCCTAGTGCTAACTTATGGTTGTGAGAGTTGGAAATCATCAGTATCAATCGATAAGAAACTAGTCGCTTTCGAGAATAGATGCCTCCGAAAGCTATTGAATGTTCACTGGTCGGACTTTAGGTCCAATACATCTATAAGACAGGAAACAAAACAAAAATATGTGTCTGATTTTATTAGAATGCGTCGCTGGAATTACATCGGTCACGTACTCAGAATGGACATACAGAGACTTCCCCACCAAGCCTTCATATGGTCACCAGAGGGTAAAAGAAAACAGGGAAGACCAAAAGAAACTCTCCGTAGAACCATCACAAGGGAGAGCTCAACCATAGGTCTCAGTCGCACTCAAGACCTACATCAAGTGGCAACGAACCGACAGACGTGGAAAGCTATGACCTCTGCCCTATGCGCCATCTTTGGCACAAGAGGAATAACTAACTAACTAACTAACTATACCACTGACGCTGGACTATGAGTTGCTTGGCAACCGCTTTGTGGTGTCTCAGTTTGTTTGTTTTGTTTTAGTATCCAGAAGCCATGAGTTGTTAACCCTTAGGCTCGGTATTATGGATATCGCAACCTTTCGACCTTGATTCCATTTTAAATACCGTAAATCTGGGATAAATGTGGCTTTTCTGCCTACCCCCTGGAGTGAACCCGGACCACAAGGAGTTCGTCACCCGCTCACCGCACAATCCGGTTTAGCCAACTACGCTAGAGAGCCGGGCATGTGGTGTCTCAGTAAAACAGTGATGTTTTGCAATAACGGCTGAACAGGGTTCCGAAATGTCTACCTGTTTGATTATCTTCTTCTTCTTCTTCTTCTACTTCTTCTTCTCCTCCTTCTCCTCCTCCTCCTCCTTCCTGCGTTTCCAACCCCAAATGGAGCATTGACCCTCAGCCAACTCATGCCAAATCTGATATCCTTGGCTATCGCATTCATCTCTCCCCATGTCCTCCCTTTCTTTTTCACTTCACTCCCTAGCTCCCTTCCATATTTTTATTTTATTTTTTTATTATTTTATTTTTTAGTCCACCTTTTGTATTAATATGCCCCTGCGAGTTCCAGTGCAAAGACATTCTATTTATATTTTTTCCAGTTTTTTTTTCAACGTGTGTCCTGTCTAACGCCAATGTCTTTTCTTCACCTGTTGCTTCTCATCATTCAGATGTTGATCCAAAAGGCAGGAACAGTAAAGCGGATAAAAACTTTTTTTAAGATATATATATATATATATATATATATATATATATATATATATATATATATATATATATATATTTATTATATATATATATATATAAATATATATATATATATATATATATATATATATATATATATATATATATATATATATATATATATATATATATATATATATATATATATATATATATATATATATATATATACATACATATATAATTACATATATTTGATATTGAGTGCATAACAATAATAATAACAATAATAATAATGATTGCATACTTAAACAAGGCTTAAGTCCATTAAGCCCTGCCCCGAGAAAATTATAAGAGTGGCGAGAGACCCCACCCTTAGATTTCTTGCTGGTGGCGCTCCTGTGTGTCTGTCAAAACTCATTCTTGTTGTTCCATGTATACACCTTCTACAATTTTTCTTCTTCTTCTGCGTTCGATATCAGTCATGCTAAACATTGAGTCCAGTCTGGGTCACAAATAGGATTGTGCGTTTAAGGTCGCCACCGGTCCCCCATAGCTTCTCTTGCAATGGCCCCTTGGGCCAGATCCACAGTCTTTGCTGGGAGAGGTTTGGGCAGTACTGTAGTATGTGCTCTGGGGTTTGTCTTTCTGCTCCACATTCACAGGCAGTAGATTCTTTTATGCCTATCCTGTACAAGTGTGCTCGAAGACCACAGTGTCCAGTCCGAAGTCTAAAAATTGATGTTTGTTCTTTCCTGTTGAGTTTGTTTATGCTGTCACTCTCTGGTCTGTAATCACCATTCTGCCTTCTCCACTCCCGCTTGAAAGACTGCTTTAGCGCTGTTTTGGTTTCCTTGTAGCTGTGTGGTGGATGAGGTTGTGGAAGATTACTCCAAGCTTTTGCCAACTCATCTGCTCTCTCATTTCCTTGAATACCACAGGGGGCTGGTAACCACTGCAAGACCAGTTCTGCTTCCTTGGAGAATAAGCCAATGTTGGTCCTTAGATCAGCAATTAGTTTGTCTTGTTTTTTGCTGGATAATGCTTGGAGAACAGACAATGAGTCACTAAGTATAACAATTTGGTGCCCTCTGTGTTCTTGAGTGATGAGATGTTGGACTGTAGAGAGGAGGGCAGTTGCCTCAGCTCTGAAGTTAGTGCAGATGTCACCTGCTGGTAGAGAGATAGTTTCTGCTCTACTGCAAGGGGGTTTAATGTAAATTCCACAACCCCCCTTTCTGACTGCCTGTAGCAGAGCCGTCGGTGAAAACCTGAGTCCAAGTGGTGTTTGGATACTTCTCATCAAGCATAGCAAGAGCCAGGGTTCTCTGTTGTGTCTCCGTCTGGGCATCTTTTGAAGTGATTCCTGGTACCTTTAGGACTACATTTGCTTTCTCTGGCTTGCTTGTCCATGGTTCTGGCCTAAGTTTTTCTCACAGTGCAACATCTCTTTCAAGCAGATCTTGGTGCTGTCTGTACAGTTCTCTAGCAAGGTGGTTGGGGCTCTGACGCTTCAGTCTGTTTTTTTTTTCTCTCTTGAAATTTAAAATGCAGTGGGTGACTTTGAAGTCTTTTTAATTTCTCATACTGTAAAAGAGTTTTGTATTGTCTTCTGAGTTCGAGTGGTTCATTATCTGCTATCTTTTCTATTTCTCTGATGGGGGTGGTTTTCATGGCTCCGAGAACAATCCTTAATCCCATATTCTGAACCTTGTCCAGTTTTCCCATTGTTGTCTTGGCTGCTGCAGCCCATGCAGTGGAGGCATATTCCATGACTGGCCTGACTGCTCCAGTATATACTTGTTTTAGGATTCTAGAGTTAGCGCCCCATGTGGTACCTGCTAATTTTTTCATAACTGCAAGCTTCTTGAATGCTTTTCCCTGTACTGCTTCTACATGTGACTTCCAAGTTAGTCGAGAATCAAGTGTAACGCCCAGAAAGGTAGGAGTGTCAGTCTGTGGAATGAGCTGGTTTTTAATCCAAATTTCGATTTTTTTCTTTTTTGGGGGAGAGAGAGAAAAGTGATGCTGAGCTTTTGGATTTATTTAGCTTTAGACCCCACTTTTCGGTCCAGGCTTCTACATTTTCCACAGTTTTTTGTAACAGATATGAGGCTGTGGTAGTGTATTCGGAGGCTGTCCAAACTGCAAAGTCTCCGGTAGGGTATTAGAAACGTGCTGGTGGCAGGCTGCTGTGATATCATTAATGTAAACCAGGAACAGAGTTGGTGATATAGCACTGCCCTGGGGAACTCCTTCTCTTAGTTTTGCCAGTTTGCCGATGTGTCCATCAATTCCAAATCTGGCTCTGCGTTGGAAGAGAAAGTCTTTGATCCACTTGTACATGTTGTGCACAACTCCTGCCTGTAGCAGTTTTAGTTGTAGACCTTCTTTCCAAACTGTATCAAAAGCACGAGAGAGGTCAAAAAAGACAGCAAGAACTTTCTTTTTTTCCTGAAAGGCATTCTCAATTTCCTGTGTCAGATATGTCAACTGGTCCTCTGTATTTCTGTGCTGTCTGTATCCTGTCTGGGTGGTGGTGATTACTGAGTTTGTCTCCAGGAACCATATTAGTCTTTTATTTACTAATTTCTTCATCAATTTTCTTACACAACTAAGAAGGCTAATAGGTCTGTAGCTTTTTGGGTCTCTTCTGTCTCCACCCTTATAGGATAGGCTGGATGAGGGCTTCCTTCCAGGCTGACGGTACTACCCCTTTTTGCCAGCTCTGGTTGTAGATGCAGAGGAGAAACTTCTTGGCAGCAGGTCCAAGATGAGAGAGAAATTCGTTTGTAATGCCGTCAGCCCCTGGAACTTTCTTCATTTTCAACTCTCCGATTCCAACTTCCAGCTCTTGCATGGTAAACTTTCTGACATGCAGGCCTCGGTTGTTTTTGTGCTAGAGTCTGCTAGAAGAGTCTTGGTCTGGTTTCGTACTTCTTTTATTCTTTGCATGGGAATATGAACCTTAGTCTCCTTCTGGTGTGTTTCAGCTAGCACATCTGCTGCTACCTTGCCAGTAAACGATCCATCGTCTGTTTGGAGTACAACTCTGGCTTTTTCCTCTTGTCTCCATTCAAGCTTTTTGTGAGATTCCACAGACGTGAAGTGTCCTTCTCGAGGTTAAATAACGCTGTCTTTTTGTGCCAGCTTTCCCTCATCTGATTATTTCTCTCTCTGACGAAGGCTGCTTTTGCTCTGTTATGAAGTATTACATTTTTATCTGTCGGATCCTTCTCCATATTTTCCCTCCTGGTACTAAGTTTGGAATGCAGAGTGTCCAGTTCAGGCGACCAGTAAGGTTTAAAGTTTTTCCTGCTGCCTCGTGGTATGTTACCCTTGGCTGCATTTAGAATAGTTGTGTTGAGGATCTTCAGTTTGGCATTTATTTCCAGTCTTCCGAAGAAGACTCTCTTCAACATGTCGTCCAAATGGGAAGTGAAAAGGCTCCAGTTAGCCTTCTTGTAGTTCCAGCTGGGAGGGTTCTTTTCCTTAGTAACTTTTCTACCTTAGTTAATAGAAAGGATTACGGGCCTGTGGTCACTGCCTCCCAGCTGCTGACATACATCCCGGCTGGTAACTTTCTCCACATCTTCAGTTGACCTTCTACAATGAAATAAAACAAAAATCGACTGCAGGTATCACTGACTATTTGTTGCAGGGTGTAAACATTATGTACTGCTGGTTGGTGTCTATGACGTAGGCTTTACGAACTCGACTCGTAATGCCGGGGTGAGGAGTTCTATCACAGGTACAGGCAATTTGGCAGCGAAGCGTTCTGCGTTGGTTTCGACAGAGATATCGAGAGAAGACCTCAAGTAGCAATGGCAAACTACTGAACGTAAATTTGCCTAGAAATTAGGGGGGGGGGTCTGGTAGATAGGCTGCATACAGTCGTAGGACCTAGGCTGAATGCAGTCGTGGGACCTAAGCTGCACTCTCTCGTGGAACGTAGATAGGTTGGGATTAGGGCCAGTTCTAGATGTTTTGGGGTCGTTAAACGCAAAAGAAAACCGGGAAACCCAGTCTTACCACCCTCTGAAATGTTGGACTGTCCTGGGGCGTCATCTGGGGTAGGATAGTAATAAAGAACACGTTTTGCTTTGAAGTTGAGACTGCGATTACCTTACCTAGTTTGTCTTGACTCTCCTCCTCCATCCAATGAGGATTCGAACCCAACACTTTCGGACCAGCAGACAAGCGTCTAGATATCGACCTACCAACCAATTACAGAATTATATACTCATATAATCAAGCCCACATAAATGTCTCCTGTTTAAAAGAAAGGATCAATCTAAGTATCCAAAGTCGTTAAAAGTATTTACAAGTTATCGTAAAATGGAGCCACAGAGAAGAGTGTAGTTTGTGAAATATTTCATGAACTAAAAATTAAAAAAAAAAAATGTTGAAAACCGCCCGCGCTACATTTTTTTCCACTCATCGGCTTTCATCAGTAATTCTAAGTTATTCTATTTAAACTTATAAATAAACACTGAAGTAAGGTATTATCTTGTTAGCGCTAAGAGCTCCCATAGACTTGAAGCGTATTTAGAGGCAATCAATAGTTTTAGAGCGCCCCGGATTGGAGTAGGCTTGGCTCCAAAATCCTACAGCTACCACAAGAGTTAGGATCAGGTTAACAAGCTCGCGCTATTTTCGGTACCACCGGAATTACAGACTAAAAGTAATTATCGCAATAATTGACTTAAGCTATTGTTAGCTCTATACAGCTAGTTAACTGTTTCATGTTTAAATAAGAATCGACATCACAGCACTCGGGAATTCCCATAAGCGCCCCGTCCCCATTTTCAACAGCAAGCATAGACTTCCACTTCCCATGGTACCATTAACAGTCTGCATATCCGTCTCATCTTTCCCTTAAGTTCTATGTTTGTGTATCTATATAACTACGAGATGAAATGTCTGTATCATCTGGCACACAGACAAGCAAACATCACATAGAAGATTAGAAGCAACAGCAGTGGAATAGAGGCTTGAAGGTCGCCTGCCGGTCGAACGGTCTTGGGTTCGCATCCATGCAGACTGGTACTGTTCAACGGAAATATCAAATAACTCAACGTAAAATTGCTTAGCAAAATTATAAACTGCTATTAAAAGCTACCTACGCATGACAAGATCTGAAGTAGAAGCAAGAGGCCGCCCCAGGAGAAGATGGACTGATGAGATTTAAAGAGCTTTAACATAAACACAGAACGACAGTAGCCCATCAAGCAATGGATGGCAACTTTTCTTCCATAAAAGGCTTAATGGTAGAAGTGGAAACTGATAATGATGAGGATAATGATGTTTAAAAGCTGCCGTTAGTTTGCTACGTCCTGAAAAGGATACGCAACAAACTTGATAAGTTTGGGGCTGTTTTAATTACTAAACATAGAAGTTTATTTTTCCCATCTGCGAAGCACTGCTATTATTTGGTTTCGTCAGGTTCGGTTTTTTTTTTTTTTATAGCTCCCAAGCGGGTGTTCGAGGACGCTGCGATTTTCTGTGACTGGCATGGTACTGGACAGAAGCGATGTCAGCACATACTGTGAAGACAAATACGTCGAAGGACATGACTTTGTATCATTGTCTAGACTGAGGACAAAGGGGGAAGGGGTGCAACCTGGAGCTGAAGTTAAAATTTCACTGAAAGGACAAAACGTTTGATTAATCAGCCCAAAATATGCGTCATCGTCCGTGTTACCCTTGTGAAGTTAATTATGAGGAGATCGGAGTACCTAAGACCTGGGGCACTCAGTGGCATCCTGCCGCAGTTCAGCCATTAAATGCCGATATTGCGTCAAGGAACACTCCTTCAGTGAGTGCCCTCTGGCAAAGGGAGACACCGACTTTCAAAAATCAGGAAATGCGCCAGCTGTGCAGGGGCCCACGGTTCCAGATACATGTGCTGCTGAAATATCCCGCAGCAGGAGGCTAGGCAGCATCTCGAAGCACCCAAAGCCAGCAGGAGATGGCTTAGATAAGAGCCCTGATCAGGCAAAGAGGAGATCACAAACATACAGAAAGAAAGAATCCAACAAGAAGCCCAGCGCGCAAATTTAAAACAAAAACTAGAAGAAGCAAGAAACATAATCAAGAAATTCATCGAAAAACATAAACTATTAACAGATGCCGCTGAAATGAACCCAACGGTAGCAGCGACAGAAGATGCGGTACAAACACAAATAGAATAAAGCCAAGAAGAGTCTCAAGGAAAAATAAACAAAGAGACCGAATACATACTAGAATATTTAGACGACCACGAGGTAGACGAAGCTCAAGGAGAACGCCTAGTCTATCCAATGAACACTTCGATACATCCCCACACGGGAGTGTGGGTTGGAATCTACTGGCAACGAACATATAACGAACCACTAACCGACGATGAAGATAATGAAACCGAAAACTCTGAGGAATTCATTGATAAAAAAGATTACTTTTTTTAACGAACTCATGCGCGAAATGACACGAGTCCAAAGAATCCTAGAAGAAAATAGGACAAGCAAAAATCGATGGGAACAGGCTAACAGAAATAAAGGACACCGAAACGGCATCAACAGCAGAACCAAACACTGCTATCCCACCTCTGAAATCAACCAACAGAAATCGCCCAAGCCGCCACGACAGCAGACCAAGCCAACTCACTGGTCTAAAAAAAACAGGGCACCGCGAGACCAGCCTGGCGTGTTGATCTACCACCAAAATTACCCACACCCATACATATTCCAATGCCATCCCAGGCAAAACTGACAGCCCTTCTCAGGGCTGTCAACAACCCCCACCCAATCCAACAGAAACAGAGGCGCGATGACAGACCGCAAAAAATAACTGGAAACCAATATAACCAAATAAAAAACTGAATAATTGGAAATCAAATCCAAACAAAGAAACAAAGCTTTGATAGAACCACCGTTCATCACAGGAGCTACTTAAAAGAGGCAAGAATCTGTGTGTTTTTTGTTGTTTGTTTAACTACTACCCATCATCGAACGCTATACCATACACTTGTCGATAACTACTAATTGCCTTCATTTCTTATATTTCAAGCATGTCCTCTGATCCGCAGAGCAATGTTATACAGATACAAAGATAAAAGATCTGGAAGTCGACCACGCAGTACACGGATGGCAGAAATATCAGCGACACTGGAAAGTACTTTGCATGACGCAAACAGAAGGGGTCCGTTTTAGAGATCTCTTCCTGCCTGACGCCGCGAGGCATTTCAGGAGTAGAGAACAGAAAAATAAGTGTCCCCTGATCCACATTTGCTTCCTTCACCTCTATGACAGTGCTTGTAGCGTGAAGTGCCAGTTTGGTGATACATGACTGCCAATTCTGCACAAGGCCTTCAACGGCTAAAACTGACTGAGGTCACTACCTGACGCGGTCGTGCACAGCCGGTTACAGAAGTCACGCTGTTTAAAAATCTCCCACTCCACTCATACATTTGCTGAGTTGACGGGCATGCATCAACATACAGGATCTTCATTCATCTCTTTACTGATTTTTTTTTTTTTTTTTAAAGGGATAACACTACGCTGCGCCTCTTTGCTACATGTCAAAAGCGGGACGGACATCTTTAAACTGTCATTTTGACGTCACCGTATTCTTTAAACTGTCATTATGACGTCACCGTGTTCGTCTGCACTATGATGTCATGTGCTTAACACTCTCGGCATCTTTAACAACAATAATGACATGTTATACACAATGGCATGGTTACTGCAAATCACACTTGTTAAGGTGTTTAGCTTCTCATGTATTTATAATGTTGTTTTATCCTTATGGTCTCAGGGCAATGTGGTTAAACTGTTTACCTCGTGCTCTGATGGTTACACATTCTATATCGGATTCCTTCCTTCAATTTACGAGTTAAGGTGTTTCTGAGATCTCTAGGAGTCGTTGCTGGAGCTACAGTGTTCGTACCTATGCAACACCCTCGCTGGAGACCAGCTTGTATGCAGGGAGAGAGAGAGAGAGAGACTGAAATGGTTCATCTCGCCTTATACACTATTTCACCTAGAGAGGCAGCTCGATAGCATAATGTCTGAGGGTCTTTAGTTCCAATTTGTCTCAAACTTTATTTTTCTTTCTCCTCAAAACAGACCTACGACAAGTACCGGGTAAAGTTATAGGAAGTAAAGGCGGTCCATGCTACTGTTGACCAGATTACCGACCGAGTGTAGACTTATCTACAGTAGTATGAGTCTAATAACATATGTCTGATATGCCCCTGGCCTTAACAAGTTCCCTTACTTTGTACGTACTTTACTATACCCGCTTAAAATGTCTTTTTAATGGAACTAGGGGGCTGCGTGGTCTCGAAGTATGGTGTCCGCCTCGAGTGCTAGAGGTCATGGGTTCACATCCTGGTAAAAGCTGGGATTTTTTCTGTTCATGTGGAATTCTAGTGATTTCCCCTGGTCTCTGGGTAGTGAGGTTGGACGCCGGTGTGTATTGTTGCGCACGTAAAAAAAATCCCTTGGCAGTTGGAAATCTAAAAAATAGCCTAACAGAGCTGCCGGGCAAAATGTTGAGTTAAAAATCTACCTAAAAGGTATTTCAGGATCCTCGCTGGTGCAACAGAGTTCGTGCACTGTGCTGAGGTTCTTCGGACTCAGGCTTGAGTTAGAAGAAGAACGGAGCACTTATGGATTACTACCGGTGTGCTATGATGTTGATCTGTTGTTCAAACTTTAAACTTTAATGGAACTAATACAGTGAACGTTAAGCAATGTGAACATACGTTTTCTTGTACCGTCTGAATGAAAACATAAATCAAAATGATTAACAATCTCTGGCACTAATACGATTGCGTAACATGGGGATAAAGCATGGCGACGCACGTCTATAATACCTCCTAAGCCGAGAAAGAGGACATTATAACCAGCTCCTCGCGTGAACAATCAGTAGAGGTACCTTGCAGCTGCTGCTGTATCGGGAGACTGACCACGCATGGGATTGCCTAAGGTGCAGTGACGTCGATGGTGCTAACATAACCTAACATACCAGATAAACATTTCCTTGACATTTCAAGATAACCCAGTGTAGGAAGTAAATATTTAAGGCCAGCTTCTGAGATTGTTTACCTGTTCTACAGACAACTTTTCACAGGTAGCCAATACAGGAAAACATTCACCGGTAGATCCATGGTAATGTCCCACCTATATACTAGTGTTTCATTATAAATATAGCCTGTATTGAAACTTGTAAGTAGTTCATTTCTTTCTTTCTTTCTTTCTTTCTTTCTTTCTTTCTTTCTTTCTTTCTTTCTTTCTTTCTTTCTTTCTTTCTTTCTTTTTTTTCTTTCTATCTTTCTTTCTTTCTTTCTTTCTTTCTTTCTTTCTTTCTTTCTTTCTTTCTTTCTTTCTTTCTTTCTTTCTTTCTTTCTTTCTTTCTTTCTTTCTTTCTTTCTTTCTTTCTTTCTTTCTTTCTTTCTTTCTTCCCTTTTACCTTTTAATATTCTGGTCCCCATTTCTTCTTCTTCTTCTTCTTCTTCTTCTTCTTCTTCTTCTTCTTCTTCTTCTTCTTCTTCTTCTTCTTCTTCTTCTTCTTCTTCTCCTTCTTCTTCTTCTTCTTCTTCTCCTTCTTCTTCTTCTTCTTCTCCTTCTTCTTCTTCTTCTTCTTCTTCTTCTTCTTCTTCTTCTTCTTCTTCTTCTTCTTCTTCTTCTTCTCCTTCTTCTTCTTCTTCTGCTTCTGCTTGTTATGAGTTTTGAGTTAGATTATCTTCACAGCACTCCGGACACATCCATGGGCGCTTAGATTCCCCTCTCAACATATTCATCAGCGTCGCGCGGTTAATAGTACCAGCCCTATGTTAGTTAACAAGACTTCGTGTGCGTCCAGTGCTTCTGCATCTTCTTCTTCTTCTTCTTCTTCTTCTTCTTCTTCTTCTTCTTCTTCTTCTTCTTTTCCTTCTTCTTTTTTTCCTTCTTCTTTTTCGTCGTCTTTTTTTTTTTCCACACGCTATTCTCACATTCTTAGCAGTGATGTGGACACGCTGTTCCCGAACTGCTCCGATCGTCCAAAATTCTCCCAGAATCCTCCGAATAACACTGTCGGGGCTATTCATAGGCCAGCCCTCTGACTCTAAAACAGAACCGACAATTCTTTTAGCTATCTCATTGTCAAACACACCCACGTGGCTTGTGAGAAAGGTAACTCCACGCACAATGAAGTTTCACAATGACTTGATCCACAGACTGTCTCTACAGGCCAGATCATTCAAAAAGAATCACTCAGCACACACACGTGGGAATAGTCCTGTGATTCCAGCCACGTGAAAGCTTGTGTCATCGCGACCACTTCCATCGTCATGCCTCTGGTGGCCATAGAAAAGGCACTACTAGTTTTCTGAATTGTTTTGCATAGAGAGCGAGCTGTGAATGCCAATGCACTCGTGTGTTCCTGTACAACGGACCCGTCTGTGAAGATCTGCACATCTGCGCCTTGTCTGAATTTCGCCGAATTATCTTCTTCTGTTTAATCCTCTTTTTAGCAGAGACCAACAACGAACTCACGCCACCCCCTAAAGCTCCATCAAAGTCTTCCTAGTGTTATCCATCTACATCTCTATTTCACATTTCCACGAGTTTTTTTTATTTTTATTTTTATTTTTCACTATCATTCTCCAACCTGTGAGTTGTAGTGCAAGGATTTTTCTGCCTTAATATTTTAGGAGTTTATATATATATATGAGTAGCGGCTGGTCGAACGGTTAGAACACCGGGCTCTCAAGTGGGGGGCCAGAACTCGAACCCTCGGTAAGGCTGTGGAATTTTTCTGTAAGAGGCAGAATAAAAACCCTCATCTGCACAGTCGTGGCGACAGCACTGGCCATGCGGCCGTAAATCTTCAGGCTCAAAGGCTCCTGCCTACACCGCAAAAGTGGTAATAAAGGCAGTAATTAGCAGTTTTTATGTAATTATGTTGGTATGTATTTATATCTATTCAGTATCTAACCTAGACAGCGCAAGTGTCACTTTCTCACATTTCGATTCAATAGAATTCATTAAGTCCTCTCCCAAATCAATCAATCAATCAATCAATCAATCAGCTCGTCCTTTACAGATCATTCTCTCTTCCCAGCATGCCTGAAATTTGCTTATCTATTCTTTTTTTTAAAATGCACTCGAAACTCGATTTCAGAAATAATTGCAAATACATTTTAATTACACATTAACCACTGTACGTATCATTGCTTTATCCTGTGACACCAGGTAATTAACATTTGGTGATTCTTGTACTGATAATTTATCACAATTTCCAGACGATTCTCTAGCACTCGTTGTTTTAAAGAAGTTATCTAATTTTTTCCCCCTTTATAATCTCTAAGTGTCCAAACATATCGTCATTAATTGCATCGATACGCTGATTAACTACAACAATATGTGGGTGCCATTCCTCGATGAAAACGTGACTTTTTGCCCAAGTGGACAGCCATCCCTTAATTTCAGCACTCAAAACCAGTCTATCCACGCCCCACCCCCCCCCTCCCCCGCCCCATGACTCGCCGACCACGCCGGAAGTGGGGCGAATATTGACTTTTCGAGTGTATATCAAACCAAAATTTCGACGGAAAACAGGGCAAATTTAAAAAAAAAAAAGACGAATGTCGTTGTGGACGAGTATTAGAGTTCCATTGTACAAGCATTAGAAATTAAGTCTTTCAGAAACATTCCTGGAATGTCGTACAGAAACCACATCACAATTGACGAGGTTAATCATAGAATTACCCATCACACTGGCAACTAATAACGTTTTTTAACTGCGGTGAAAATACGGTATAGGTAAGTAATCAGATCTAACGTCCTCTCTAAAACAATATTACTGGGCTCAGTAGAGGGGAAGAGGAGATGTGGCAGACCAAGAAAGACCTGGATACAGATCTTGACTGACTGGACAGGCCTTGAGCTGATCAGACAGTCAACAGCAACTGGTGACCCAACGGCAGGCACGGGTTCGGGACCACGAGGAGCCCCTAACTCATAACATAACAATCCACTCTATCTAATAACTAATTTAACGACCGCTAACTGTAGTGGGTTGGCTATGTGTATCTGTTGGAACAGAGAAGAGAGCCCGCTTTCCTTGCTGGTTTATTCCACAGGTGACAGCCAGATGTTACTTTCCTTACGCTAATTAGCATAATCTTTGTCCCATCAGGCTATGTTTATATGTTGGAACAGAGCAGAGACATTCCGCCCGCTTCCCTTGGTGGTTCATTCCCCAGCTGATAGCCAGATGTTAATTTCCTTACGCTAATTAGCATAGTCTTTGTCCTATCAGGCTATGTTTATCATGCGTTGGTAAAAGTAACGTTGCTCGCCCTCACGCCCCGCCCACATACACAATAAATCCCTTCTGATTAGTAATTCCTGAGCCCCGTAACCTTCTCATAAGGTTAAGGAGGGTGTTCCGTGATACCGCTGATATCGCGCGTTTTATATTTTAGCACGCCAGCGCTTTTAACACTCTAAAAACATGAATAAACTGGTCTAACACAACCTCCTTAGAGAGTACCGCAACTATGTTACTAGCATTCTCTTTTTCTGAAAGAAAACGTAAATGCAAGACACCTCAGAAGCAAACAATAGAGCGGGACACACCAGAAACCTACATGAAAGTGGACCAGCCCAACAAACTTGTGAATGAAAAGTGACCTACTCTGTCTGTGGAGATTAACGTTACTTTAACCTCATTCGCTATATGCATGCTTCATCATAGGGCGTGACCCTTGCCCAAATTAAAGGTCACGACAGGAATGGAATTTTTTTTTAATTTTTTTTTTATTACATACACTTTAATGAATGAAAAATGTTCAATGAAGTTTAATCAAACAATACAAAGCCCATATCGTCGTCTTCAGATTCTTCAGACTCTTCTTTCTTTTCCTCTTTCTTTTCTGGGGCAGCAGCAGCGGTGGCAGCAACAGGGGCAGCAAAAAACAGCACCACCTGATGGGACGGATGTCAGCTTTGTGGATCCTAATGCGATGAGCTCTTCGATGTTCTTGCCCTTGAATTCACTGGTGATTTTGTTAATTTTGTCTGACTCTGCTTCGATTCCCACACTGCTGAGAATCTTTTCTAAATCAGCTGCAGTTGGTATCGATTTTCCACCGAGGGAAGCTAAAAGGTGGGCAGCAACGTAACGCATTTTCTTGAGGCTTTTGGTCACGAATGTAAACCACGCTGATCACAGGGATAGAAAATACCCGACATCAGGAAACAGCGGGAGCGCAAGACGTTCTCCTGATGGCCAAAATGTCTTGGGCTCGAACCCCTATGGAGTGATTTTTTTTTTTTCAAAATTAACATTATCTCCTAGGTCGGCCTAGACTACAATAAGTACCAGATCATTTCTAGGAAGTAAAGTCGGCCGGTGTGGTGTTGACCACATAGCTGACTTAGGTCGAGCGATCTATTAAAATGTTATTTTAGCATTATATGCCCCAAGCGCTAATGATGTAAACAGTGTCATTCACTTTACTTTAAAGTTCTGTATCATGTGTATATACAGACGTTTTGCCCGGCTAGCTAGCACAGTTGGCTAAACCTGACTGCGCGGCGACCGCGTGACAAAGTCCTTGTGGTCCGGGTTCACTCCCGGGGGTAGGCAGAAAAGCCACATTTCTCCCATCTTTACGGTATCTATCATGGAATCAAGGTCGAAGGGTTGCGATATCTATAGTACCGAGACAAAGGTGGTTTATGGTTCTTTAAAAAAATATAGACGTTTAATTCGGAACACGATGTCTCACCGATATTTTTCTCTGAAAAGGTCCGGTGTTTGTTGAATCGATCGTTGGCTGGGTTTGTCCCCTCCAGCTGCTACTATAATCATTACCATATCATCCTGAGATTATGTATGGTAGTCCAACCAGGCAGATCGCAGATATCCCGTTTAACCCCCAACGAAGCCATAATTAGAGCACCCGGAAGCATTACAGTAACCGGGTGTATATGTCGGTTAAGACGGGACTTGTTCTTCCAGTAACAACATCTGCGGCAGGTTATCCCGGAAATAGTCAAGGAGCAGAACGGAATAAAGAAAGAAATCGTTTTCTTTTTGTGTGCATATTTTTTGCATCCAGAAAAGGAAGTTATTAATTTCACAACTGACATTTTAGCAGATTGTTTGCAGGAACACGTTTCATGTCATAATTTTATTTTAATTTGAAACTTCTGCTTGAGATTACGTTGTACCTCAAAAGTTTACTAAATGTCAACATACAGGATACACAAGAAGTGGCTGGGATCGAATACCAACAGGGATGTGTTATAACGTGGTCTTGGAGTGACTACGTTGAGTTTTTTCATACTTACTTAGTCGATCCTTTTCTACCAAGGAATGTCGAGGTTTGTCAGAAAGATCAGCAGACTTTTCTATCAGCAGTTTTCTTTTTGGCTTTGTTTCGTTTGAGTCCTCTGCCAGTTAGGGTCGTCTTAACAGCATTATGGGCCCCCGGGCCAACCAGTGTGCTGAGGCCCCTACTACAACCACTCACAGGAAGGAAATGTAAATAGTTAATAGTATTCAACGTATATTTATTTTACTGGCACTTGAACACAACTGGTGTCGAAACAAAAACATGGATTAGATGGCACAGTGTGGAATTAGTAGGAACGTATTATTATAACAAGCATGTGTGACATAATTTTTTCCACAGAATTGCTTTATTATTGGCTTAAAGTCAAGGGTCATGACAATACCTTTTTTAATGCCATAAGTGAAAGCCATATCAAAAGGTTCTGCGCAATTACTGAAGTCTTGAAAAAGAAAGTTCTTCTGTACTAGCTACCATCAAGTACATGAATGCTATGACAGCAATTTTAATATTCGGAAAATAGAATTGTCCAAAATTATGTTTATGTACAGTGCAGGCGTTTAAAGTTTGAACAACGGATCAATATCGTGGCACACGGGTAGTAACCCATAAGTGTTCTGTTCTTCTTCTAACTCAAGTCTGAGTCCGAAGAAGCTCATCACAGTGCACAGGCTCTGTAGCACAGGAGAGGATCCTGAAATACTTATGTAGATTTTTTAACTCCAAATTTTGCCCTGACAGAGCCGTTAGGTTACTGCTTTCGATTGTCAACTGCCAAGCGATTGTTTTTGCGTGCGTAACAATTCGCACGGGCGACCGATCTCACTACACAGAGACCAGGGCAAATTACTAGGTCCAAGTCCACGTGAAATAATTCCTAGCCCTTACCGGGGATTGAACACGAAACCTCTAGCAATCGGGGTGGACACCATACCTGGAGACCACGCAGCCCCCCTACAGTGCAGGAAAAGTCCTACAATTTTAATCAAGAACCATACAGTGTTTGAGATCCCTCAATTATGTAAAAGATCATCATATTTCAGGTCTCTGTGATACATACTAGCCAGATGTTCAAGCTTTTGTTTTAGTGCGTCAGAAGCAACGGTTTGCAATTCACTGACAAAAGAAAACAGGTTTCAGTCTATGAAAAAGCCTCTTGTCATGTCAAAGACTGGAATGTCTAGATTAGAGAGGAATGTCTCGACCTTGAACTTTTCAGGTTTACTGAGAAGGGCCTCTTCTGACGACGCAGACTTTGTTGTCGTTCCCGTTTTCTCCCATAACTAACCTGTATTTGAACACATACTCCTAGCTTTTGATTTATATTCACTAAACGTGTCTAGTTTCCAATAGGCAGGTTTCCAAAGATTCAAGAAGATTCGTATCAACAAGGATGCTAACATCCCTTGATTGCAGAACCTTTATTCATTCTCTCTTGCATCTTCCCAAAGAATTATGAGAAAGATTGTTTCGATGTTTCCCAAATGTGTGGCCTAATTCCTCTGCCTCTCTCGTTGTATTTACTTGTTGTTCATTGTCGGCTGATAGAGAACCCAGAGCCTGTTTTATTTTCTCAAAACTTTATATACTGAACGCACCTCATCAAAATGGGCACAAGCACTGCATCTCAGAAGGTCAGCTACTGGAGCAAGAGGACGGCCGAGGAAATTATTGATCGACAAAATTGAATACACACTACGCCTTCACGGCATGACAATAGCCAGTGGCAGCCAACGTGCACTGGCTCGCATATTATTCCTCCCCACGGTGCTTAACGGCAGAGGTGGTTTATGATGACGATGATGATGATGATCGTGTGTCAGACAGACGCTTGGCCATCAAATCTTTTCTAAAGATGATGTCAGGACATTCCACTGATGAGTCAAACCAGAAACAAATTAATGCACATGCTAAACAAAGTCAAAGAACAGACTGGAGACAGATCGACTCCCACCAAGTTGAGACTGTGTTCAACATAAGAAACATAGATGGCAAACCCATTCAGCTATTGAATCAGAGATTTGGGGTCTTCAACACATAAATTATCTGTACCCTATCTTTTGTTGGAATCATTTTCTAATATTCTTCTACAGAAGTACTATCCGTTAGTGTCGCGGTGCTCACCATCAGAATCAATCACAGAAAAGAACCAAAATGTGACAGATCCTTAGCTCAAATCAACGTTAAACATGAAGCACGACTTCCCACAATTTTGTAATAGCCCCATTTCAACCATTAGCAATACACGATCAGCCATCAATCAATCTTTATAAGTATCTATAATTATATCTCTTGTGTGTGTTTGTTGTATATATCTTTTGTGTGGGTTTGTTGTATACAAAACCAGCTTCATCAACAAGTTTACTCCGTAAACCACAGATCAATGAAGCTTTCACAAATGTCATATTTTCTGTAGAGCGATTCTTCCCAGTTTTGCACCACGAGCCTCAAAGAGAGGTTCCCAAATTATTTATACTTTTGTATCACATTCCAGCTTTGTTTGGTCTTTTCCAGCCCTCGTTTAGTTACATTTTAGAAAATCGTTTTCCTAAATATGTTTCATGTCATAATTTTAATTTAATTTGAAATTCAAGTTGAGATTACGTTGTATCTCAAAATGCCACTAAGCGTTATCTCTATTAAGTGTTTGTTGTGTACAAAACCAGCCTAATCAACAAGTTTAGTCAATAAACCAAAGATCAGTAAAGCTTTCACAAATGTCGTATTCTATGTAAAGCGATTCCTCCCAATTTTGCAACACAAACCTCGGAGAGCGGTTCCCAAATTATTTCTACTCCTGTATCCAGACCACGCCACGTGATCACCCGCGGCAGTCGGCAAAGGCACCTGATGATGATGATCTCAGACCAGCCCTGCTTGGTTCGGGATTCGCTGCTAGGGAGGTATGGTGTTTACGGAGGTAGAAAAAGCACTTAAAAACAGGAAGCAGTCAGTTTTTCTATTGTAGTATAATTAAAGTTTGGGGTGTTAAACCTACTCCTCTTCGTACAGCAGGCCCTTTGAAGAACGTCGCTCTCATCACGGTCTGCTCCCCGTGTCGGTTCCGGGGCCCCATTCTGGGGAAAACAAGAATAGACCCACTGCCTACCAAAAAGCATGTCGTAAGAGTCGACTAACTGGGGAGCTTCCTTTGAAGTCGGAGTGCATCTGCCTGAGAGGCAAGGAACCAACAGTCTGCATTCAAGTTAATCAGATCTGTAAAACTGATGCACATGCAACACTCAGGTTCTGGCGCAGGACTGCAGTCCAGAAGTGGACGAACAACCAGAAGTTTCCCCCAGAGTGCATAGCTGGTGAACGCGAAGAAGAAGAGGAAGACAAATAATTTGAAAGTAAACATAACAAATAAATACGTGTTTTGTACATCAACCTCTGAAATTTGCACTTTCGTTAGTAGGTGTAGAATTTCAACAACTTCCTTTGATACAAAGTTAAGAACCTCTACTCAAGTGGCCTGCCAACACGACTGGCTAGCGTCTATCGGAAGACATTCTGATATCATTTCTGATACGTGATGTTTCTTCTACACTGTTGTTTGTTTGCATTGCTGAGAGATGATGGCTTGGCTTATTTGCTTTTCATTTCCTTCTTTGATATATGATTGACACCAGTGCAGTGTCTCGCGGCTGCGATTTATTATCGATTATGCTACACCGTGGTAGGGAATAAGTGAAGTCTTATGGAAAGAGGACGCAGGAGAGGTCAGGAAATTATCGGTTCATACATACACACACACGCGCGCGAACACACTAACGCGCGCACACACACACGCACACACACTCACGCTCTAACGCGCGCGCGCACATACACGCATGCACGCACACATACACATATACAGACAGACAGACTACATACAGCTCCTTGCTCCTGACACTGTACTCGTGTCTATCACTGACAATCCATTGGCTACCACTGTTACTCGCTTTACTCGTGCAATAATGATGATGGTAGTGATGGTGATGATGACGATGATAGTGATTGTGATGATGAAACAATCTAGTTTTATAATAAAAAGAAGATGATAATCGCCCATTTCCATGATCCTAACTGACTCATAAACAGTATTCTCTTCTGGAAAGCTGAGGTATTGTGGCCATGTTAAACGTCATTGTAGTTTAAAAAAATGGGGGGGGGGGACTAATGAAAGGTACAGTGTCCAGACAACGAGGCAGAAGACGACCACGGCGAATGTGGATACAAGATAACGAGGATGCAACGGCTTTGAAAGCACACAGGGCTGAGAACTGGCTAAAGTAATAGAGAGAAGATAATGACGTTCTGCAAACAACCTACTGATTAATGATGATGATGATATAAGAAATTCTTCGCTTACAGAATACAATTAGTTCTGAATTATAGATAAACAGACGACTCCCACACATAACTGACCACAACGGGCTTCCATAAGACATTGCATAGTGGTAAAGACGAGAAATGTCAATTACGTGAGCTATATTCCCGTCAAGAGTGGAATCAATGATTAGAGTGGGGGCGATCTTTGTCATTGTGTTTAGTGTCAGGTAAACAAGTAGACACGAAGATGGGTAAGTAAGTCGGTGATAGACAGGCAGGCATGTAGGTAGGTACGTAGGTGGGTAGGCACGTGAGTAATGTGTATATAAGTACATACGTAGGTAACAGCAGGGAGAGACATACGACGGGGTGTGCTGGGAGGGGGGGGGGCGGGCACGGCCGTGCCGTTCTATGATACAGAAATGCGGCCTCATCTGGCGGTACAGTAAGAGAAAGGGCGGCATAAGCAGCGAAAAAAAAAATACTGTCTGAACTTTTGACCTGACAGCAAGAAGCTATTAGGGGCGGTATAACGAAGACCCTGGATCCCAGGTCGACCCAGCCTTCAGTGGGTACCGGGTGCAGTCCTGGAAAGAAAAGGCGGCGGGCGTGATGCTAACCACATCACCCACCTTGTGCTGATTGGTCTATAATATATTGGTCTAGCCCTATATGCCCTATACGCCTAAGGAAAAGGGTCGTTAACTTTACTATAACGAAGACTGGCATCAAAATGATAAAATCTCCCGCAACAGAACTGGGTGCAGGTCGGGTATCATTTCTGGACAGGGGGGAGGGGGGGGGGGGAAGAACGGTAGACAATGTGTTTATAACATAAAACATGTCTATGAGGAGTGTGTGGGTGTGTGTGTGTGGGTGTGTGTGTGTGTGTGGATGTGTGTGTGTGTGGGTGGATGTGTGTGTGGATGTGTGTGTGTGTGTGTGAGTGGATGTATGTGTGTGTGGGTGGATGTGTGTGTGTGGATGTGTGTGTGTGGGTGGATGTGTGTGTGTGGGTGGATGTGTGTGTGTGTGGATGTGTGTGTGTGTGGGTGGATGTGTGTGTGGCTGTGTGTGTATGTGTGTGTGTGGCTGTGTGTGTGTGGATGTGTGTGTGGATGTGTGTGTGTGTGTGTGGATGTGTGTGGGTGTGTGTGTGGATGTGTGTGTGTGGGTGTGTATGTATGTATGTGTGGATGTGTGTGTGTGTGGATATGTGTGTGTGTATGTATGTGTGTGTGGATGTGTGTGTGTGTGTATGTGTGTGTGTGGATGTGTGTGTGTGTATGTGTGTGTGGATGTGTGTGTATGTATGTGTGTGTATGGATGTGTGTGTGTGTGTGGATGTGTGTGTGTGGATGTGTGTGTGTGGATGTGTGTATGTATGTGTGTGTGGATGTGTGTGTGTGTGGATGTTTGTGTGTGGATGTGTGTGTGTGGATGTGTGTGTGTGTATGTATGTGTGACAATGGTAATGTTCGAAACTTTAAACCTTTATCTGTCTGTCTCTCTCTCTCCTCTCTCTCTCTCTCTCTCTCTCTCTCTCTCTCTCTCTCTCTCTCTCTCTCTCTCTCTCTCTCTCTCTCTTGCATGTTTATTATTATTATATAATGTATATTTAAAAAATATACATGAATGAAAGTGTGTTTATCATTTTTAATGACCCTGGATATTCTCTCCCTCTCTCTCTCCCTCTCTCTCCCTCTCTCTCTCTCTCTCTCTCCCGCACACACACACTCACTCACTCACTCATTCACTCTCAGGCGAGATGTTAAGTGACGATGATGATGATGATGAGACGACAGTCCATATATTTAATAGTCCGCCTATCATTTACATTTGATATACTCAAAGCTTTGCTGGCTGCTTTTATTTCCCATAGTATTTTATTGAACTTCTTAAAACTACGCTCACAGAGTGATCGTTTTAAACCCTCACTGTGGACTGAGAATCGAACAAGCGACCTCCAAGCGACTAGACCTCCATACTAGTCACTAAATTATCCAGGTCCTTGCCCCTTCCACCTCCCCAGTGACAAACCCGGTTAGCCCTGAGTGGTCAGAATATGCTTCCCGGAGTCCGCCAGGCGTTTTTCGTACGCAGCACAACAACAACAACAACAACAACAACAAAAGTGTATAGAAGTACCGCATAAAAATTTTTACTTTCCCGTCAATTTGATTTGTGATAGTATTTTTTTTCTCAATTACAGTTGACCATACCCCAATACAATAAAGTAGGTCATGAGCGGCTAGTCGAACGGTTAGAAACACCGGGCTCTCTTTCGAAAAACCTAGGTTCGAGTCCTGGCAGAGATGGGGATTTATTTTCGGGCATGGAAAAAACTAAAATGCTAACGTAACAGCATGTAGCGACAGCAATAGGCAGACGGCCCTGAATCTAAAGGTCCTAATTTCCCACAGAAAGGTCACGACCCACAGGTTGAGAACCATTACCCTTCGGCGTCTCTCTAAGCAAAAATTAATATAAGACCCAGTCTCGTTTCCGTGGAAACGTGGCACTAGATGGACAGAAGAAAATAACAAGAAAATGAGTTGATAATCTTCTTTTCTTTCATGTCTTTCCTAGTCTACGAGCGAGATACAAATATGATCCCTGGAGGGACTAACACGCGGAGGGCTTTATGAATCTCTGATACCCAGTCCCCTAGTGCGATGTGGTCCTAACTTCCTTTGAAACCCGAGATTGCAAAATCAGCGCCCACTGGCCTCACTCGGGAGCCGGTTATTAGCTCCCAGTTTCCTCATTACACTGACAACTTGTATTCTGGTTCGATACGTCAACGACACTCACCGGTCATCAGATTTTCTCTAGGTGTAATGTAGTGACAGCGGGCAGGGTAATGAAAACAATAGATGGACTAGTTTTATGTCTGCAGCTTAGACTTGGCGATTACAGCGCCGCCGACAGAAAGAAATCGTGGAAAGATATAAACCCGAACGAAAAGTATATCGGCCAGCTTTGCAATATAAGAAAAACAAACAATATATGAACGTTGCGGCTATGGAGCCCTGCGTAAAGTGGTCTGTTACTATTCTGACTTACAATCTATCTGACTAGTTAGTCTCTTGAGTCGCAGAGTGCAGTCAGTAGCTTCCCTTGAACTCAAGGGAATTACTGAGCCAGAATGTGAACTTACTCATATTTGTTATCATTGCTAGTGCATCCTACAAATGCGAACACCTTTGATGTGGTTAAATCATATTAGTCCAGACTCAAGAGTGCAGTATGGCAAACATACTCATAAATAAATAATGAAAAGCACATCTGCAAAGTGCAGCTCTGTCGCACACCCGTTTGTTATATTCAGTAAGGGATTACATGGCCTAGTGTTATTCAAGTGTAAGCTATTTACTTTACACTACCATCCTGGTGAAAGAGGTGCGTTCGTTTAGTCACGTTTCCGTATCAGTTAAAAGTTAGCTACATATCCTTTATAGCTATCTTTTTTAAAGATCGGTTTTTTTACAGGTAAATCCTTTACAGCAATGTTCTTTACGGTCATGTTCTTTACAACTATGTACTTTACAGCACTGTTTCTTTACAGCCATGTACTTGACAGCCATGTACTTTACAGCCATGTTCTTTAAAGTAATGTTTTTTACAACCATATACCCTGACATTTCTTATCAAGATGTGCTCACATTTTCTTCATGGTTCCTCCGTTAGAAACACGCAAATTTACTAAAAGCAATGTAGACCTACAGTTAACATCTTTATTTCAGTTTGACTTTATTGTGATGTCCTGGTACTGACTAACGGAGATTCGGATAACCAAAACCCACCACTGATACCAAGTGATTCAGACTGTTCAGAAACTACTTGAGGACAGAAAATAGAGAGAATATAGACCTAGTTCTGTCTGTGGTAGATTTTATTACTTTTACCAATGGCCACGTCATCCCCTCCCCCTCAAAAAAAACTGAAAGCATCTTATGACATAGCAAGTATAATAGTACCAAGAAAACATACCCGCGGTTCAAAAGGTCTTCAGACGGATCAGAGGCAGCATATTGTAAATTGTATCAGTGCACTGTTGCACCAAGAATTAGTAGCATTTCAAATCATGAAAAATCCGAACAACACAGGATGAAAACTCCGTCAAAAAGCCAGTCACATCGTATTACAACAATGACTTCTAGGCAAAATAATGATAAAGTTAAAGGTAGCAAAGTTGCAACTTGCCGTAGGCATGACCTGCCATTGTGAAATACGCACAATAGATCATCTACGTGAAATCATAAGAGCGCATGGTCGGGGGAGTACATTGGAGCACATACAGTTGCATAGAACCTAATTATTATACCTAATAACAAATATTATATCGCCTGCACTTAAGGGTGACCTTGTTGATTTTCGGAACAAGAAATATGCCATCATTTGAGATGAGGTGCAAAGACTTCATCCCATCTGAGAAAATGCTTGAAGATTTTATATCCGAAAAGGTATACTTTGTAGCTTCCACTGGTTCCAGTGAGGATAACAGTAAAGAATTCAATCTAGAGCTTTTGATGTGGAGTGAGTACAATGTTACGATGTTTTTGGCTTTTTCTGGCATATTTTGTGTAATGGTTTGGCATAAAATGAAGTTTTTTAATCGGCAACCCTGTTCGGGAGCCGGTTATTAGCTCCCAGTTTCCTCATTACACTGACAACTTGTATTCTGGTTCGATACGTCAACGACACTCACCGGTCATCAGATTTTCTCTAGGTGTAATATAGTGACAGCGGGCAGGGTAATGAAAACAATAGATGGACTAGTTTTATGTCTGCAGCTTAGAATTGGCGATTACAGCGCCGCCGACACAAAGAAATCGTGGAAAGATATAAACCTGAACGAAAAGTATATCAGCCAGCTTTCCATTATAACAAACACAAACAATATACGAACGTTGCGGCTATGAAGCTTTATCGGCACATACTTAAATTAGACAATACTACACAAAAACACAATGTCACTTATAAAGTGAAAAAAAAAAATAAGAATAAAGAAAATGAAATAATAATTAACAGAATAATTAAAAAATAAAAGCAGTAATGGTAAACGATAGAGCACGGTGTAGATGAGTATGACAAGCACTAACAGGTGGTAGCAGCTCTGGGAGGGCGGGACACACCAGGTATGTACAATTAGTCATGGGACGAGTATGACAATCACAAACAGGTGGTAGCAGTTCTGGGCGGGCGGGACACACCAGCAAAGTACAATTAGTCATGGGAAGAGTATGACAAGCACAAACAGGTGGTAGCAGTTCTAGGCGCGCGGGACACACCAGCTAAGTACAGTTAGTCATGGGACGAGTATGACATTCACAAACAGGTGATAGCAGTTCTGGGCGGGCGGGACACACCAGGTATGAACAGTTGTTCATGGGACGAGTATGACAAGCACAAACAGGTGGTAGCAGCTCTGGGGAGGGCGGGGGGCGGGACACACCAGGTATGTACAGTTAGTCATGGGACGAGTATGACAAGCACAAACAGGTGGTAGCAGCTCCGGGGGGGGGGGGGGAGGGACACACCAGGTATATACAGTTAGTCATGGGAAGGCTCGTGGGAGGTTGCACAATTCCAAGAAGGAAGCAGGGAGCAGCTGAAGGGGAAAGCGGGGGGGGGGAATAAAGCCTTGTTTAAGGGCCTAATAATAGTAAATACTGTTGTCGGTGCCTGTAGCTTCGTAATTTCGGGATGCGGGTTAGATCCCAGCTTCTATCGATTTGACAGCAGACTGCTTTACGTTGGTTCAGAACAACAATGGCAAACTGCTGAACGTAGAACTGCCTGGTAAATGATTAACAGCCATACAGTGATGGGAATGGTTCGGCAACGTCCGGTAAAGGACACACAACTAACGGTTGTTTAAAGTACATTTATTATGTGACGAATGGCAAGTAATTATGAGAATATATCTGAAACAATACCACATTTTCAAATATATACTTAGAGTCGCCGTGGCAGAGCGGCTAGGCGCGCGCCGTGGATCGGAAGGTCGTGGGTTCGCTCCCTGGCGGAGCCGGACTTTTCTTTTTAACATATTACCTTGGCTCCCAGGTCGACCCAGCCTTGAGTGGGTACCGGGTGCAGTCCCGGGAAGTAGAGGCGGCCGGCGTGATGCTGACCACGTCACCCATCTTGTGCCGTTGGTCTATAAAAAATATAGGTCTAGCCCTATATGCCTAAAGGCGTGGAAAGGGTCCTTTACTTTACTTTACCTATACTTAGAAAAAGAACTTTCAGACATGGCCGGGTGAAGAAGTGCTTAGTCTCTTTACAAATGTTCTGGGGTAGAGTGGGGACATTTTATATTGACTGTTGTCATTACAGAAAAGCCACGGGTGCAATAATTTAGTTAAAAGGGTACTGTATCTTTAGCACACAGACATTAGTCCCGTTAACTGTACGTGTTATTCTCTTCTTTCTTCTTCTTCTTCTTCTTCTTCTTTTTCTTCTTCTTCTTCTTCTTCTTCTTCTTCTTCTTCTTCTTCTTCTTCTACTCCTCCTTCTCCTCCTCCTCCTTGTCCTTCTTCTCCGCCCCCCCCCCCCCTTCAACTGTATCTTTCTTTTTTTTTCTTTTCTTTTTTTTTTTATTTTAACGTCACCTAATTGATTTTTTTTTTAAAGTGTAATCCTGGATATTGAACCCAGATCGTTGTGTGGCAAGAGCATGCACTGTCTAGTGGGCTGTTTGGACCACACACTGCTGGAGGTATTGATCTTTCTCTGTAAATCAATGTAGGCATTGTTGTCATCTCATTGTCTCCGTGTTGTGGGCCGAGTTTTCTACCATGGAACTCTCTTGAATTTATCTGTGTATATTCATCTGCTGTAGTTTATCTGTATAGATCGTTAGTTCTACAATTTGAAAAAGAAAATTTTTTAAAGGAAGTAATTTGCAATCTGACCTTTTCGATAGTAATGAGTTATGTACATAGTAGCAAACTGGGAGGTAGAACATGATAGTATTACAATTAGTGTTATACTGGTTTATGTAATTATAGGTGCTGAGATACATAAAAAATGTGTGGAGGTGCGGGGAAGGGGCAGGGTGCGCTTAACTCCCTTACAAATTTTGGGCGGCGGAGGCGGCAAAGGGGGGGGGGGGCGCTTGGTCTTGTTCAAGTGCTTAATAATAACATACTGACTGGGAAATAAATTATATACAGTGGAACCTCGCTTAACGAGCATAATTCGTTCCAGAATCATACTCGTTAAGCGAAACACTCGTTACGCGAAACAATTTTTCTCATATAAATTAATGTAAAATACGATAATGCGTTCCATGTCGAAAAAATAAAATAATCACAAAATGCTATTTATAACTTTTATTCAAAGAAAATTATATACATATTGTTAAGGAGAGTGAATTATCTTCATCTTTTCTTCAAAGGTAGAACGAACCCACCTGGAATGCGAATTCGATTTGCGGAGAGGGGGGGGGGGGTGGAGAAGTCGAAATAATTATGATAAATAACTAATTATTTTTGTACTAGAAAGATGTCCAGAGACATTTGTTTTTGCGAAAATTTGGCGAAAATGCGACACAGTATCATCATTAAATAAATTTGCAGCGCGCATAGTCACTTCCTTATTAGGGTGATGCTTCTCAATGTAAGATGCAACAGTTTGCCATGCTTTCAGCACTTCTTTAATTCGCCAAAAGATTGTTGCTTTTCTGTTTCCTCCTCCTCCTGTGACAAATTTTCCTCAGAAACTTCTTGCTGTGAAACAATGCAATTTTATAAGCTCTTCGGTGGTCAGCTTCGATATCACAGTTATCCACCTCCAATCTCATGATAGTGGCCAAAGAAATAATAATCTCGTTGACTACAGGTTCCACAGGTACTGTCTCGAACCTCTTAAAGTCATATTTGATAACGCTCTTCGGCCAAAGCTTCTTCCAAGAAGAAGTTATGGTTCTCTTGGTAACCCCTTCACCCGCTTTGTCGATCATCTTGAAACGGGCAACGATGTGGAAGTGATTTTTCCAAAACTCTCTGAGAGTGAGGTTGGTTCCTTCAGTCACCTGAAAACAATGCTCGAAGAGTGCTTTAGTGTAGAGCTTCTTAAAGTTAGAAATAACTTGCTGGTCCATGGGCTGGAGTAAAGGACTGGATCTTGATGAAGCTAATTCTTCAGGGAGGTCATCTTGTAGGCCTGGAGGATTCATGTACATATACCACAATATAACACAAGTTTGAGAAAATGTGTGATCACATGCGACACTATGATGCTACTGGAACGAGTGCTAAACACACACTGATGTAACATAATTCGGGACTTCCCCTCTCGTAGCCACTCGTAATGCGAAACGTCGCTCGTTAAGCAAGTCATTCTTTTACAATTTGTTTTGTTCGTTATGCGAATTACTCGTTATGAGAGGTGCTTGTTAAGCGACTATCTACTGTAGTTGAAATAATATGAAATGTAAAAACAAAAACGTCTCTAATTGTCTGAGGAGATGTGATGTGGGAGTGCATGGAGGTTTTTTTTTTTTTTTACTTGTGTGAGTGTGTGTGTGGGAAATGTATGGGAGGGGGAGGCGCAAAATGACAAAGCCATCAGATTTCAGAGCTCATAGTAAAGTAGACTGAGGCCAGTATTGCTGACAGACGCAGACAATGGCATTCTGAAAAGTGAATTATTCCCAGCTAAGATTTACTTATGTAAATTCCCTATTTCCGGGCCGGGAACACAAAGGTTTCATCGCATAGCGATTGAGTTTAGTGTTTGATGCGACACTGTGAGAGGTGTGGACTTCGTGTAAAAAATTTTGTTTTCCGAAATTGCAGTGCCCACAGCGTGTTGTTGACAGCACCAAAATTGTGAGTGCTCAAATAAGTTCAGAATGGCGTCTACGTTTGCGGGGGCAATGTCGACTTTCGCGATGACCGTTTGCGCCGACAGTGAGCTGCAATTCTGGTGTGGGACTGTTCGTGTTGGGATATCTGACATTCTGTGTGATTTCCACGGGCCTTTAAGGGACGGAGCAGTAATGGGGCGACAAATCTGCAGCATTGTTGGAATCTCGTCTAACGACTAATGAACGACTGAGTCATCTCCCCCCCCCCCCCTTGGCAGGCGCATCGGCCCCCTTATCAGCAGCATCAGTTTTGAAGAGAACAAAAATCGTCACATTCAACCAGCATCCCCGAAGAGAAAGCTTAAGGTTATAATTGTGACTTTTTTATGTGCGCACTGACCGCCACAAGTACCATAAAAAGGACACCTGCAATGCTAATGCGATCATAGGAGACAGACCCAAATACTGACCCGACCGGCGACGAAGTCGTCTATCCCCCAGCCAGTGGGCGACTCGGTCACCGATGTGAGGTTGGAGGGGTGGAAGGGGTTGACTAACTGTAAATCTAACGAGCACATTGTAAAATGTAACTAATTAGAATTTGAGGTGTCTCCTTCTAAGTCGAAGTGCATCTGCCTGAGAGCAGAAGCAACAACAGTCTGCATAATTCAGATCTGTAAAACGAATGTGCACTCAAGAATCAAGTTCTAGAAAAAGACCAAAGTTCGCCCAACACGCAGAAGATGCGGGTTCATTGATTATGTCGTCAACATTTAAGCTGCCTTACAAATATAATTTAAAAAACATTGTGAGGCCCCTGCATATGATGAGATCCTTAGCTGTAGTTTTGATCAAAATTCATCACCAAGGCCGAGCGAGAAAACTATGATTTTTGGGAGTAAAAGAGACTGTACAGAAACGCAATATGACATTGACGCAAGCTAGGAAAATAGAAAGAGACAGGAAACTACATCTATCTCCTCTCTGTATGCGTGGTCTTGAGGCGTGGTGTCCGCCTCGAGTACTAGAGGTTCCGGGTTCAATCCCCCGTAAGGGCTGGTATTTTTTCACGTGGACTTGGACTTCTAGTAATTCCCCCTGTTCTCTGGGTAGTGAGATCAGACGCCCGTGTGCATTGTTGCGCACGTAAAAAATCCCTTGGCTAAAAATCAAAAATAGTAGCATACCGGCGCTGCCCGGGCAAAATGGGGAATTGAAAAATATACCAAATATATTTCAGATCCTCGCCGGAGATACAGAGGCAGTGCACTGTGCTGAGCTTCTTCGGACTCAGACTTGAGTTAGAAGAAGAACGGAGTACTTATGGGTCACACCCATTGGCCATGATGTTGACCTGTTGTTCAAAACCTTAAACCTTTCCTCTATGCTACATTTTACGTCAACAAAAGTTTGACAAAAGAAGAAGTCAAAACCACAATGCATAAAACCTGATTTTTCTTGCCTCCCACAGTTTTCTGCACCTTATTACTCACGCTAGTCGCGTGTGTGAGTTTGTGTGTCTGTCGGTGATTGAGACTGTCTGTCAGTGTTTGAATCTGTCTGTCAGTGTTTGAGTCTGTCTGCCTGTCAGTGTGTGGGTATGTCTGTAAGTGTTTGAGTCTCTCTGCTTGTCAGTATGTAAGTCCGTCTACCTGTCAGTGTGCGAGTCTGTCTGCCTGTCAGTGTGTCAGTCTGTCTGCCTGTCAGTGTGTGTGTGAGTCTGTCTGTCTGTCAGTGTGAGTCTGTCTGCCCGTCAGTGTGTGAGTCTGTCTGCCTGTCACTGTGTGAGTCTGCCTGTCAGTGTGTGAGTCTGTCTGCCTGTCAGTGTGTATGTCTGTCTGCCTGTCAGTGTGTGAGTCTGTCAGTCAGTGTGTGAATATGTGTCTGTCAGTGTGTGAGAATGCCTTACTGTCAATGTATGAGTTTGTCTGCCTGTCAGTGTGTGAGTCTGTATGCCTGTCAATGTTTGAGTCTGTCTGTCAGTGTGTGAGTCTGTCAGTTTGCGATTCTGTCTGTCTGTCAGTGTTTGAGTCTGTCTGTCAGTGTTCGGGTCTGACTGCCTGTCAGTGTGTGTCTCTATCTGTCTGTCAGTGTGTGAGTCTGTCTGCCTGTCAGTGCGCGAGTCTGTCAGTCAGTGTGTGAATATGTGTCTGTCAGTGTGTGAGAATGCCTTACTGTCAATGTATGAGTTTGTCTGCCTGTCAGTGTGTGTCTCTATCTGTCTGTCAGTGTGTGAGTCTGTCTGCCTGTCAGTGCGCGAGTCTGTCTGTGTGTGAGTCTGTCTGTCTGTGTACGAGTCTGTCTGTGTGCGAGTCTGTCAGTGTTTAAGTCTGTCTGCCTGTCAGTGTGTGAGTCTGTCTGCCTGTCAGTGCGCGAGTCTGTCTGTGTGTGAGTCTGTCTGTCTATGTACGAGTCTGTCTGCCTGTCAGTGTGCGAGTCTGTCTGTCTGTGTGTGAATCTGTGTGCCCATCAGTGTTTCAGTCTGTCTGCCTGTCAGTGTGTGAGTCTGTGTGCCCGTCAGTGTGTGTCTGTCTGCCTGTCAGTGTGTGAGTCTGTCTGCCTGTCAGTGTGTCTGCCTGCCTGTCAGTGTGTGAGTCTGTGTGGCTGTGAGTGTGTGAGTCTGTCTGCCTGTCAGTGTTCAAGGCTGTCTGTCTGTCAGTGTGTGAGTCTGTCAGTGTGCGATTATGTATGTCAGTGTGTGAGTCTGTCTGTCTGTCAGTGTGTGAGTCTGTGTGTGTCTGTCTGCCTGTCACCGTGTGTGTCTTTCTGCCTGACAGTGTGTTAGTCTGTGTGCCTGTCAGTGTGTGAGTCTGTCTGCCTGTCAGTGTGAGAGTCTGTCTGCCTGTCAATGTGTGAGTCTGTCTGCCTATCGGTGTGAGTCTGTCTGCCTGTCAATGTTTGAGTCTGTCTGCCTGTCGGTGTGAGTCTGTCTGCCTGTCAGTGTGTATGTCTGTCTGCCTGTCAGTGTGTGTGTGAGTCTGTCTGTCTGTCAGTGTGAGTCTGTCTGCCCGTCAGTGTGTGAGTCTGTCTGCCTGTCACTGTGTGAGTCTGCCTGTCAGTGTGTGAGTCTGTCTGCCTGTCAGTGTGTATGTCTGTCTGCCTGTCAGTGTGTGAGTCTGTCAGTCAGTGTGTGAATATGTGTCTGTCAGTGTGTGAGAATGCCTTACTGTCAATGTATGAGTTTGTCTGCCTGTCAGTGTGTGAGTCTGTATGCCTGTCAATGTTTGAGTCTGTCAGTGTGTGAGTCTGTCAGTTTGCGATTCTGTCTGTCTGTCTGTCAGTGTTTGAGTCTCTCTGTCAGTGTTCGGGTCTGACTGCCTGTCAGTGTGTGTCTCTATCTGTCTGTCAGTGTGTGAGTCTGTCTGCCTGTCAGTGCGCGAGTCTGTCTGTGTGTGAGTCTGTCTGTCTGTGTACGAGTCTGTCTGTGTGCGAGTCTGTCAGTGTTTAAGTCTGTCTGCCTGTCAGTGTGTGAGTCTGTCTGCCTGTCAGTACGCGAGTCTGTCTATGTACGAGTCTGTCTGCCTGTCAGTGTGCGAGTCTGTCTGTCTGTGTGTGAATCTGTGTGCCCATCAGTGTTTCAGTCTGTCTGCCTGTCAGTGTGTGAGTCTGTGTGCCCGTCAGTGTGTGAGTCTGTGTGCCCGTCAGTGTGTGCCTGTCTGCCTGTCAGTGTGTGAGTCTGTCTGCCTGTCAGTGTGTCTGCCTGTCAGTGTGTGGTCTGTCTGTCAGTGTGTGAGTCTGTGTCAGTGTGTGAGTGTGAGTGTGTGTGTCTGTCTGCCTGTCAGTGTGAGTCTGTCTGCCTGTCAGTGTGAGTCTGGCTGCCTGTCAATGTGTGAGTCTGTGCCTGTCGGTGTGAGTCTGCCTGTCAATGTTTGAGTCTGTCTGCCTGTCGGTGTGAGTCTGTCTGCCTGTCAGTGTGTATGTCTGTCTGCCTGTCAGTGTGTGAGTTTGTCTGCCTGTCAGTGTGTGAGTCTGTCTGCCTGTCAGTGTGTGTGTCTGTCTTCCTGTCAGTGTGTGTCTGTCTGCCTGTCAGTGTGTGAGTCTGCCTGTCAGTGTGTGATCTGTCTGTCTCCCTGTCAGTGTGTGTGCCTGTCAATGTGTGTGTGTCTGTCTGCCTGTCTGTGTGTGTCTTTCTGCCTGTCAGTGTGCGAGTCTGTCTGTCTGTGAGTCTGTGTGCCTGTCAGTGTGTGTGTCTGTCTGCCTGTCAGTTTGTGAGTCTGTTTGCCTGTCAGTGTGTGTTTGTCTGCCTGTCAATATAAGAGCCTGTGTGCCTGTCAGTGTGTGAATCTGTCTGCCTGTCAGTGTGTGTCTGTCTGCCCGTCTGTGTGTGTGTCTGTCTGCCCGTCTGTGTGTGAGTTTGTGTGCTCATCAGTGTGTGAGTCTGTGTGTGTGTCTGTCTGCCTGTCAGTGTGTGAGTCTGTCTACCTGTGAGTAAATGACGCCGGGCTCACTAGCGTAGTTGGTTAAACCTGACTTCGTGGCGACCGGGTTACAAACTCCTTGTGGTCTTGTCCTAATTTAAATTTAGTCCAGAAAATCCTGAGACTAGCTTAATAGCTTGAAAAGGAAAAACCGTGTGGTAGCTAAATTTACTGGATTCACACTGAGAAGAAGAAGGCGGGAGGTGGGTGGCCTATCCGTGTACTGATTATTGGTACACATACTGTACTTCCTAAATAACAGGAAGACATTTTCATTTCCTTTGTATGTGGCCGTTTAATTTTAATAATTATATTTCACCCTTCCCAGCTTTTTAACTATACTGAATCAGATGTGGCTCATGTATTCACTCAAAGCTGAACTGAAGTTAGTGTTGAATATTTTATAATAATAATGTGATAGATGGGAACCCCATTGCCATCTATGATTTTTATGATATCTACTCCAACGCTCAATTATACTGAAATATTTTTAATTCCCATTTAGTTTCAAACTGCGCAATGCACCTGTTATGAGTTTCACGCCCATATAAATTTACTCTCTGATTTTCATTCTTTGTGATGTGAATCCATGTGGTTAAACTGAGAATACCATTTGAAATTTGACTGTGTGTAAGCATGTTAACCCCTGAAAGGAGTTCTAATGTAAAGAGAGTAGAACCAATCACGCAGCTGAATGTTTTCCCTCTCAGCAACATTAAACTAACGTGCTCGGAAATATCCTCAAGAAACTGATATGGATGGAATATTTCTCCCATCAGGAGTATATATTCTGTTCAGTAAATACCTTTCTATACCTCCCTTAAGAATGTGAACACATGTTACTTACTATCCACCCCATGTGTGTGTGAGTGTGTGTGTGTGTGTGTGTGCGTAGTGTAACAAAATATGAGGACTAGAGGAATTGTGGCCTCCAGTGAGAACTTTCCCAACTGCTTGTACAGGGACTGTTCAATTGTTCTAGTTTCAGGTGGAAGTTCCAGTGTAGCTGCAGGTGTCAGACTGTCTAGACTGGACTAGAAGATTTGACCTGCTTGAAGTGTCTCTGAGGCTGAGCCAGAAGCTGACCCAAAGAGCACAAACAACGAGCGGATATCAATCCACTACGACAATCCATCAATTAGTATTTGTTTCCCCGTCCGAGGATTAGATTTACTCCAAATCAAATACTGAATTGTTTTAAATATTATTTCAGTTTTGTGGAGTTTATTTTGACAGTGTATATCCGTGAGCACTAAGGAATTTGTGGAGGTCAAAAGAAATTAAAAGAAATACTAAACTAAACATTTTTAATTCTAATGACAAATTAGTACTTTTGTATGGGTCGGAAACATAGAGAACAACTAAGGCAAATACAAATAAATTACAGACATTCATTAACTGGTGCCTGCGCAGAATAGAGGAAAATAAATGGTATGATAGAATAACTAATGTAGAACTTTGGGAGAGAACTAAACAGGCTCCAGTGGACCAAGAGGTGAGGAAAAGATGCTGGCGTTTGATAGGAAACACACTGAGAAAACAGGAGAACAGCATAACTAGAATGTATTTGCAGTGGAACCCACAGGGGCATAGGCATAAAGGACGGCCAAAAAACATGTGGAGAAGAGAGCTGGAGAATGAAGTCAGAAAGATGGGAAGGACATGGGGAGAGCTCTATGTAATAGCGAAAGACAGAACGGCATTAGTTGGTTGAGGGCCTATGCTCCATTGGGGGATAGAAAGGCACAAGAAGAAGAAGATATGTGTGAGCACGAGTTAGTATATTTAAATATAGATAAATTTACCATTTATATAACAGTAGGGAATTACAGGTGGGCAAACCTCGAATCCTTTCCTTTACCTAGCAAGGCTGGGAGATAGATCATCTTTTAGGATGTTTCACTGTTTGCGACTCCCTCTGTAGACTGTTTGTGTGTGAGGTCTTGTACCGACCAGATAAAAAATTATGTTCTAGTATCTTCGGCACACAGCACATTTGAAATAACAAACCGAATTACCACGCCACAGTGAGTCCATCTTCCTGTCAGTTTGAGAGTCTGTTTACCCATCAGTGTTAGAGTCTGTCTGCCTGTCAGTGTGAGAGTCTGTCTGCCTGTCAGTGTGAGAGTCTGTCTGCCTGTCAGTGTGAGAGTCTGTCTGCCTGTCAGTGTGAGAGTCTGTCTGCCTGTCAGTGTGAGAGTCTGTCTGCCTGTCAGTGTGAGAGTCTGTCTGCCTGTCAGTGTGAGCGTCTGTCTGCCTGTCAGTGTGAGAGTCTGTCTGCCTGTCAGTTTGAGAGTCTGTTTACCCATCAATGAGAGAGTCTGTCTGCCTGTCAGTGTGAGAGTCTGTCTGCCTGTCAGTGTGAGAGTCTGTCTGCCTGTCAGTGTGAGAGTCTGTCTGCCTGTCAGTGTGAGCATCTGTCTACCCGTCAGTGTTAGAGTCTGTCTGCCTGTCAGTGTGAGAGTCTGTCTGCCTGTCAGTGTGAGAGTCTGTCTGCCTGTCAGTTTGAGAGTCTGTCTGCCTGTCAGTGTGAGAATCTGTCTGCCTGTCAGTGTGAGAGTCTGTCTGCCTGTCAGTGTGAGAGTCTGTCTGCCTGTCAGTGTGAGAGTCTGTCTGCCTGTCAGTGTGAGAGTCTGTCTGCCTGTCAGTGTGAGCGTCTGTCTACCCATCAGTGTTAGAGTCTGTCTGCCTGTCAGTGTGAGAGTCTGTCTGCCTGTCAGTGTGAGAGTCTGTCTGCCTGTCAGTGTGAGAGTCTGTTTACCCATCAGTGTGAGAGTCTGTCTGCCTGTCAGTGTGAGAGTCTGTCTGCCTGTCAGTGTGAGAGTCTGTCTGCCTGTCAGTTTGAGAGTCTGTTTACCCATCAGTGTGAGAGTCTGTCTGCCTGTCAGTTTGAGAGTCTGTCTGCCTGTCAGTTTGAGAGTCTGTCTGCCTGTCAGTTTGAGAGTCTGTCTGCCTGTCAGTGTGAGAGTCTGTTTACCCATCAGTGTGAGAGTCTGTCTGCCTGTCAGTGTGAGAGTCTGTTTACCCATCAGTGAGAGAGTCTGTCTGCCTGTCAGTGTGAGAGTCTGTCTGCCTGTCAGTGTGAGAGTCTGTTTACCCATCAGTGAGAGAGTCTGTCTGCCTGTCAGTGAGAGAGTCTGTTTACCCATCAGTGTGAGAGTCTGTCTGCCTGTCAGTGTGAGAGTCTGTTTACCCATCAGTGAGAGAGTCTGTCTGCCTGTCAGTGAGAAAGTCTGTCTGCCTGTCAGTGTGAGAGTCTGTCTGCCTGTCAGTGAGAGAGTCTGTCTGCCTGTCAGTGTGAGAGTCTGTTTACCCATCAGTGTGAGAGTCTGTTTACCCATCAGTGTGAGAGTCTGTCTGCCTGTCAGTGTGAGAGTCTGTTTACCCATCAGTGTGAGAGTCTGTCTGCCTGTCAGTGTGAGAGTCTGTTTACCCATCAGTGAGAGAGTCTGTCTGCCTGTCAGTGTGAGAGTCTGTCTGCCTGTCAGTGTGAGAGTCTGTCTGCCTGTCAGTGTGAGAGTCTGTCTGCCTGTCAGTGTGAGAGTCTGTCTGCCTGTCAGTTTGAGAGTCTGTTTACCCATCAGTGAGAGAGTGTCTGCCTGCCTGTCAGTGTGAGAGTCTGTCTGCCTGTCAGTGTGAGAGTCTGTCTGCCTGTCAGTGTGAGAGTCTGCCTGTCAGTTTGAGAGTCTGTTTACCCATCAGTGAGAGAGTCTGTCTGCCTGTCAGTGTGAGAGTCTGTCTGCCTGTCAGTGTGAGAGTCTGTCTGCCTGTCAGTTTGAGAGTCTGTTTACCCATCAGTGAGAGAGTGTCTGCCTGCCTGTCAGTGTGAGAGTCTGTCTGCCTGTCAGTGTGAGAGTCTGTCTGCCTGTCAGTGTGAGAGTCTGTCTGCCTGTCAGTTTGAGAGTCTGTTTACCCATCAGTGAGAGAGTGTCTGCCTGCCTGTCAGTGTGAGAGTCTGTCTGCCTGTCAGTGTGAGAGTCTGTCTGCCTGTCAGTTTGAGAGTCTGTTTACCCATCAGTGAGAGAGTCTGTCTGCCTGTCAGTGTGAGAGTCTGTCTGCCTGTCAGTGTGAGAGTCTGTCTGCCTGTCAGAGTTGCTTTACCAAAGAATCCAACTTCACACTACACGAATCATTCTCAAAACACTGAGAAATATAGCACAAGACATATTTAATTACATGAAAAACAATACTGCAAGAGGATCAGCCAGTGTTCCACCAAGACAGCATTCCTAGACCCATCTCACTGATAGATCCCTGTGGGCAAAACAAAAACAAAACATAATAAAGTCTTGTTACAGATATCTAACAGAGCCTCAAAGAAATGTTTCCCAGTTGTGAATTTGAACAAAGAAGACACAACAACAGATTAAATTAAAATTGTAATCAATTCTTACTGTAGTATGACCTGATGAGATACAATGAAATATGCCAGGCAATAAATTGTGCAATCTATTGTTTGTGTCTTCTTTGTTCAAGTAACAGATACTGTTTGCGTGTCGATTCTTCTTTTTAAGGTGTCTGTTAAACCAGCGTGGGGAACAAATAACCATCAAAGAAGAATGGATTAACTAAATCCATAACAAGCATGTCTTAATGGGGAAAAAAAAATAACAAATAAACAAAATGTATGTGCAGTTTAAACAATAAAGGTTGTCTACAGCACACCACTGTTGTCTTTGGGAGTATTACATGAGGCCCCAATCTCTTCCATGGTGTGATTCTTTTACCACTCTTTGAAACCTTTGAGAACAGTAGGTTTTCTTTAAATCATCTACCTCCCAGTGTGGGCTCTTCAGCCCTATTGGTGGTGGGGGGGGGGGGGGGGTGTGTGTGTGCAAGCATGTCAAATGAGTTAACTAACTGGGGAGCTTCCTTCAAAGTCGGAGTGAAAGGCCAGGAACCAGTAGTCTGCATACAAATAAATCTAATTACGTAAAATGGATGTGCAAGCAAAACTCAGGTTCTGGAACACAACTCAAGTCCTAAGGTGTACAAAGCACCAGAACTTTTAGAACAGGCTGAGAACACAAAGAAAAAGAAACCACCCCCTGGGTTTACAAACCCTAGTACTAGAGAAACACAAGATTGTTAAACGCATCTGCTAACCTCTAAACCACACGCCACACTTAAGCACGTCTTAAAAAGCAACTAATTAGGATTTTTGGGGGACCAAAAGGAGCTGAATGTTGGAGTTTGAATTAAGAATTGAAATCATAGCACTCGGGACACTCCAATAAGTGCTCCGTTCCCATCTTCAACAAAAATAAAAAGTTCCAGTTCCGATGGTATACCAGTAACTGTCTGTTAGGCCAAAAGGGGGAGAACAAAGAAGGTTCACTGTTGGCAGCAGACACGAGTGATCAGGACCCTTCCCTGATATTTTGAGGAGCCAGTGGCCAAACGGTTAAGAGCCTGGGGCTCTCATGCCGGAGACCTGAGTTCCAACTCTCTGTAAGGTTGGAAATGTTTTCCTGAAAGTCCCCTCAAAATCTTCACAAGTGAACACAGGCAGTAAAAGAAGAAGAAAATCCTTTGCAAAAGATGTAAAATAAGAGAAGAGATAAGAAAAGTGTATACTAAGAGAAGAGATCACAAAGATGTATGATAAGGGAAGAGATCAGAAAGATGGGTGAATAACCTCAACAGTCCTTTGTCATGGCCTGAAACATTGTTGTCATACAAACTGATGCATGCTACTGGTGATAACAAGATAAGCAGAAGTGTGACTGCTCATGCCATTTGGCAAAGTACTTGATGATGATGATGGTTTATCTGGTACCTGTAAAAGTAAAACTCTCATGACCTGGTTGCTGTTATTATTACTCTATGCACAGTACCAGTAAATGATTTCCCAGAACATCCAAGAATTGAATGGTTTGGTCATCTGGTCACAATGGATCAAAAATCAGCCAGCAGCTAGAGCTTACACCATGAGAACAGCAGGCTGGGATTTGTTAGCCTAAAAAATACTTGGAGACAAACTTAGGAGAAAATTTGAACATTTATGGTCATGTCCAATGTGCGATGAAGATGAACTTTAAATGAACAATAAACAATGAAGCAGGCTACAAGCCAAGAGGCTGACCAAGAAAGAGTTGGATGGAGGGAGTAAAGAAGGCACTACAGAAATGCAATGTGACATTAACACAAGCTATGCAAGTGGTAGAAGACCCAAAACCTCATGTAATTCTTTTCTGCAATGCTTCACGGCACAAGTAATAGGACAAAACAAGAAGACTTTCACCTCTTTTGTACAGCTACCATATTTTTGAAACTGACAGAATTAATGGCTACAACAAAGTACAGTTTTTTTCCACATAAACTATGATTAAAATAGAGATGTCTGACCCATTAACTACTCTACTGCAAGTCTGAATTAATACAGGATGTAAATGTGTAATTCTAGAACAGTATCTATATGCTAATGTATCAGCTGTGCTGTATCTGCCATATCACAAGAACTGCATATCTTTCTACCAGTGCTGTCTGTTCCATGCTAGCTAATTATGTTAGTTGTGTACAGGGTCTCATCGACTCACTACCGAGTTCGGTTCTCTGACTCACAGGTCATAAGTTGGATTTATATTTTGCAACATTATTTTAATTTAAATGGGTCATAAAATTGTACATAAACATAACAATTATATCTTTTTTTTCTTAAAAAATGCTATCTTTGTACATGTAACTAGACCCTGTTATACTTTAGGCATCACTTCCTTGAACATTTTTTGTTGCTGTTACCCTACCAATGTAGTTACCCTTATATAAACTATTGTTATTTACTTTAGTTTTTTTTTTTTTTTTGCAGTGGTAAGTGCGAATGGTTGTAAGCTGCATAGTGTTCTTTTTTACATGATACCGCAGAATCAACCCCAGCATTCTTTGGTTGTTTGGTGGTTTTACTAGGCAATTTTACATCCAGTAGTTTGCCATTACTTACTGAACAGTTGGCTCTCCACACCACTGTTGAAACCAACACAAAGCAGTTTGCTGTTAAATCAAGTGCAGTGGGAATCAAACCGTGCACTTCAGAATTACAAAGTGTGTTCGCAATGCCTAAGCCACAGCTGCTGATGTCTAGTTATGTCATCTTGTAGCAGGTCCTTTGCAGAATATCACTCTCATCATGGTCTGCCTGAAAGAAGCTCGGTCTCTCACCAGTTCTTCCACCTCATGTACTTTCATATTCAAGGAGTCACTGTTCCCATCTTCGTGTTGGTCGGCCCTGTCCCTCCTTCCTGGTACCATGCATTCTGCTTTTTTCATATTCAAAGAGTCACTTATACCCTGTTCCCATCTTCGTTTTGGTCGGCCCTGTCCCTCCTTCCTGGTACCATGCATTCTGCTTTTTTCATATTCAAGGAGTCACTTATACCCTGTTCCAATCTTCGTGTTGGTCGGTCCTGTCCCTCCTTCCTGGTACCATGCATTCTGCTTTTTTTTTTTTTTTTTTTAATCCAACAAGGCACTTAATATAATCAAAATATTTCAGTTTCCGAGACAAGATGCTCTTCTTTGATATTCAGATCTTTTAAAATATCAGCATTTCATCTCTTCTTTGTCCATGGTATTCAGAGAATCTTTTTATAGCATTTTAGCTCAAAAGCCCCTATTTGCTTTCTTAAAGACTGAAAGATAGTCCACGAATTACTTACTGTAAGAACATAATGAGCTTTTGAGGCACTTAAATACTTACTGTAAGAACAAAAGGAGCTTTCTTGGCACTGAAATACTGTAAGAACATAAAGTGCATTCATGTCACTGAAATCATACACACTTACTGTCAAAAAATATGGTGCTTTCTTGGCACTGAAATCATACACACTTACTGTCAAAACATATGGTGCTTTCATGTCACTGAAATCATACACACTTACTGTCAAAACATATGGTGCTTTCTTGGCACTGAAATCATACACACTTACTGTCAAAACATATGGTGCTTTCATGTCACTGAAATCATACACACTTACTGTCAAAACATATGGTGCTTTCTTGGCACTGAAATCATACACACTTACTTTCAAAACATATGGTGCTTTCATGGCACTGAAATCATACACACTTACTGTCAAAACATATGGTGCTTTCATAGCACTGAAATCATACACACTTACTGTCAAAACATATGGTGCTTTCTTGGCACTGAAATCATACACACTTACTGTCAAAACATATGGTGCTTTCTTGGCACCAGGATCACATAAAGGCACCTGGGATCCTGAGGGTGTGGTTGCTGGTGGAGGCATGGAGATGTTTTCCTCAGGACTTGATGGAGTTGTGTCTATAAATTTTTCATCCACAACCCTGAACCTGGCAATGGACAGTTGAATAGTGAGATGAAAATGTTTCTTTACCATGCCTTCAGGCGTTTTGGACAAATAGTGCTAGACTTATACCTACAGACCAATCAGCACCCGGTGGGTGAGGCGGTCAACATCACAGTGGGTGGTCAACATCACAGTGGGTGGTCAACATCACAGTGGCTGGTCAACATCACAGTGGCTGGTCAACATCACAGTGGCTGGTCAACATCACAGTGGGTGGTCAACATCACAGTGGCTGGTCAACATCACAGTGGGTGGTCAACATCACAGTGGCTGGTCAACATCACAGTGGGTGGTCAACATCACAGTGGCTGGTCAACAGCACAGTGGCTGGTCAACAGCACAGTGGCTGGTCAACATCACAGTGGCTGGTCAACATCACAGTGGCTGGTCAACATCACAGTGGCTGGTCAACATCACAGTGGCTGGTCAACACTACAGTGGCTGGTCAACAGCACAGTGGCTGGTCAACATCACAGTGGGTGGTCAACATCACAGTGGCCAGTCAAGATCATAGTGACCACCTTTACTTGCCAGGACTGACCTGGTACCCATTTGAGGCTGGGATGACCTGGCAGCCAAAGTCATTTCTGAAACATGTCTGGCTCTGTTCGGATTTTAACCCACGACCTTTGGATTTGCAGGCGAGCACCTAGCCCTTCCATCACGGCAGGCATAAACAACAAGAACTGCAGGTCGTGTTTTATCATCACACATGATGAAATCAATGTTCTTGCCTCGCTCCCATCCATACCGCCAAACCATCCAGATGTTTTGATTTTTGTCTTTGCATTAAGCTTTTTCTTTTTACCATCAATCTCACCAGTCACCAAGTTCCTGAGTCCGTTCATTCTTATAACATTTTTACCCCACATCTCCAGTTCCCCCTTCTCTTACCTAATATCTGCTCCAACATCCTACCTCTCCCTCTCTCTCTCTACCTCTTATCTGATACCTCCACTCTCTCTCTCTCTCACATACACATAGTACTCACCTAATATCTCCTCCAACATCCTACCTCTCCCTCTCTCTCTACCTCTTATCTGATACTTCCACTCTTTCTCTCTCACATACACACAGTACTCACCTAATATCTCCTCCAATTTCCATTGGTAAATCCACCTTGCCCTCTTCACCAGCTTCATACTCCCAACTCCACAGCTGCTCCTGCTTGCTACTGACAAGACAGGTCAAGGAGTTCACACCAACTCAATGTCTACACCTAAACTATTCCACTAAAAAAGTGAAGGAGCCTGTTCATTCACATCCACTCAATTACACATAAACTACTCCACCATCAAGTGAAGGAGCTGTTTATTCACACCTACTCAATGTCTACACATAAACTACTTCACCAACAAGTGAAGGAGCCTGTTCATTCACATCCACTCAATGTCTACACATAAACTACTCCATCAACAAGTGAAGGAGCTGTTTATTCACATCCACTCAATGTCTACACATAAACTATTCTATCAACACGTGAAGGAGCCTGTTCATTCACATCCACTCAATGTCTACACATAAACACTCCACCAACAAGTGAAGGAGCCTGTTCATTCACATCCACTCAATGTCTACACATAAACACTCCACCAACAAGTGAAGGAGCCTGTTCATTCACATCCACTCAATGTCTACACATAAACTACTTCACCAACAAGTGAAGGAGCCTGTTCATTCACATCCACTCAATGTCTACACATAAACTATTCTATCAACACGTGAAGGAGCCTGTTCATTCACATCCACTCAATGTCTACACATTAACTACTCCACCAACAAGTGAAGGAGCCTGTTCATTCACATCCACTCAATGTCTACACATAAACTACTTCACCAGCAAGTGAAGTGGCCTGTTCATTCACATCCACTCAATGTCTACACATAAACTATTCCATCAACAAGTGAAGGAGCTGTTTATTCACATCCTCTCAATGTCTACACATAAACTATTCCATCAACAAGTGAAGGAGCTGTTTATTCACATCCACACAATGTCTACACATAAACTACTTCACCAACAATTGAAGGAGCCTGTTCATTCACACCTACTCAATGTCTACACATAAACTACTCCACCAAGTGAAGGAGCCTGTTCATTCACATCCACTCAATGTCTACACATAAACTACTCCACCAACAAGTGGAGTAGCTTTTTCACTGACACTGGTGCAATAGGAAAATGGTGTTAGTTTATATCTGTCTTGTACTGTGCATCATTGCTCCATTTGACCTCAAAATGGCATTTAACTACGCTTTTCGAAAACAGATCCCTGCAGAAATGGCAATACAACAACATTTGCAGGGCTGTGACAAAAACCAGAAGTGACTACACTTAGCCTTCTCAGGGTAATAAGTCTGAGAACTCTCTCCTCTATGCTGACAGACATATTGTATACAAAATTCTTCTCCTGATGAAACCATGCTTTTGCTTGAGCTATTCAGTGATGATATTGTACAGACTTCCTGGATGAATCACATTACAAATAATTATAAAATGACAGTAAAGGATACAATTTAGACGGGTGCTGCAAGGAATCCGATGGAATCATTATGTCATCAAAAAATCCCATGGTCACTGTGGATCAGATAAAATTATAAAGGCATTATATTACCCCCAAAAAATCATATACAATAAAATGACTACACATGTCAAGATAACAGCAGCGTATTATTCAAAGTAAGGATGTGAAGACAGCATTAAAAGTATATGGTTAAGCACCAGCAAGAAAATCAAAGTCAACATTTGAAAACATATATCCTTCCAGTAGTAACATACACTTGTGAGTCAGAGACAATCAATAAGACAGAAAACTGGAACTTCTCAGCTCAATGCTATAGAAGGACCTGAAATGAACAGAAATACTGACATTCGAAAAGATCTCAATATAGAGGAAACTGGATCTTTTTCTTCTTTGTTTTAACAGCTGTATGCCCCTGCATAAAGTCCTAGCTGTTCATTCATTTGGACTTGTGCCAGGGCCTGAGTTTTGCATGTACATCTGTTTTACTGACTTATTTATGTGCAATCAGTTGTTTTTTTCTAGCCGCTCGGGCAGATGCACTCCTACTTCGAAAGAAGTCCCCAATAAGTCGACTTAACGCTTCTTGGGGAGTCAGGTCCATTCTTGTTTCCCCACAACGTGACCCGGAACCCTTAGGAGGAGATACCGGATCATAAATAGCACCTTGTCTTAGAAACTGAAATACTGTGGTCATGTCAAACATCACGATTAAAGTTGAAATATCGGCAGCAGACAGCATGGTATTAGGCACAATGGGCAGGGCCGACCAGCAAAAAGATGAGCACAGGGAATAAGAGACTCCTTAGGCAGGAAAGTGCATAAGACATGAGAGCTGGTGAAGGAGTGAGTTTATTTTAGGCAAGCTGTGATGGCAGCGACATTCTGTCAAGGACCTGCAACACGATGATGAATGTTGTGGAGACAGACAATTAAACACTGACTGACAGATACTGCACTTGGCAGATTTGGGAAAGCAAACTGATCCCCCCCCTTTTCCTAATCAACAGAGCCTAAAATAGGTACAAGTAGATGCCCTAGAAAGCAAAGGCAGTTGGTGTGATGATGATCACATTACCCATCAAGTGATGATTAGTCTATACCTATGAGTCTAGCACAGATGCCTGACACATCCCTGGTCTGTGCAAAAAATTCCAATACACATGAATGTATATATAGATGTTATGTTATCACAGTCATCTTCACTGGACACTCCCACGTGTGCTCAATCTTCTGCTGCAGCCACCACCCCAAGGTACCTCTGCTGACTGTTCCCACGAGACGCTGATTACAATTTCCTCTAGCCTGACCTCAAAGATGGCATCGATGTGCTTCCCCAGGCTTAACTGTGAGGTCACATAATCATATCAGCATTTGAGATTCGTCATTTTCAGGTAGCCTGGCCTGTACAGTGTTTATGATATCTGCTCTGTCCACGCATCTCCCAGCATGCAGTGGTGCAATACTTGCCAGTTGGTCGGCTCATTCCTTACTTTTCCTCCTCCATGCCCAGGAGTGTAGATACAGAGAAGAGAGGGATTATAACTGTGACTTCTGAATGCTTTCTACTTATTCAGAGTGGAAGCTCCCTGTTGTGATTTTCTGATGCATCTTCATGGAGTCAAAGATGATTGCTGCTTGTGTGGCTGCTTTTTCTAAGGCTCAAGTAAGAGCATTCTGGAGAGAGAGGTTATCTCCATGAACATGCCTAACATATTTGCTTGGTAAGCACCACTTTCCTCTTGTGTAGTTTTTCCCATCCCTTGTCCTGTGTATGCTACGCTGACTTTGACCCACACTTCACAGATCCATCTGTGCAGAGGACTATATCTTCTAGATGTAAATGCTGATCTATCAGTGCTCTTATCTCGGAGAAGGAAATCTGGTCCTGCAATACCTTCCTAGTGTGGTGACAACCTAGGCATAGATAGTTATACATGTCTACTGCTGTATCCATCCATTCTTTTCCATGCCCGAGCTCATCCAGCTCACACATTAAATGTTCACTCAGCCATTCAGGAGCGGCTCTTTTAGAAATATGTTCCTTTTATGCCATTGATAGTGCCCTGCAGCAGTTGTTTAATCTCTGCTTATACCTTCATGTAGGCCCTGACATGTGTAACTCTGTGTCTTGTATACACCTACAATCACAAACTGTATCTGCCATTTATCCCCTATTTTGTGCAACGGTTATCATTCAGCTATACTATGCTGTCCTATCTTTATTTTGTGCAACGGTTATCATTCAGCTATACTATGCTGTCCTATCTTCTGCTATCTCCTACAGCATCTTCCCCCCATAACATTTATTTTCTACTCCTTCTCCTCCTCTAGTCTTGTTCTGCCTTTCAGCATCAGATTTTAAAGAGGCATTGGACAAAAGCCTTGGTAGGTGCTACGTAGATGCTGCTATTTAAGGCCTCTGATACGCTGTCTATCCATCGCTTGTGTGGTCAATCTCCAGCTCTGTTTCCATTATGTCGCCCGGGTTAGCCTTCCCAGAAAGCCTGTGTTCTAAACAAAGTGTAATAAAATAAATTATTCTGTAATACTGACCATGTACGCCTTCCTTGCTGCTGCTTTTGATCCTCCCAGTTAAGATTTCATCCACAAAAGGACGAAAAACCACATATCTGAAGTGCACTAAAACAGAAGGAGGAGGGAAAACGTGTTACAATGAATTAAAGTTAGCTGCATATATTTTACAGTATGTGCAAAACCAACCCCAAGCACTTTCATGCTGAGGTGTTTTTTCTAGGCAAATTTACATTCAGTAGTCTGCCACTGCTTTCTGAATGGTTGACTCTTGATACAGTTGATTGTAAACTAACTGTTGTTATTTTGTGTGATTGCTGCTAACTTAACTTAGGAAGGAGGAGAACTAAGGTCACTGTTGATCAAGAAGTAAGCCAAAGAGCCACATTACACTTGCTTCACTAAGATCTGAACTGCACTTCTCCACATGTGGGTTCCAGGCCCCATTGTGGGAAAAAAAGAATAGACACACTGCCTCCCTAACAAGCATCTCGTAAGAGTCTATGTATTAGGGGTTTCCTTCAAAGTCAAGGAACCAACAGCCTGCATGCAAATAAGCCAAATCTGTAAAACAGATGTGGATGCAAAACTTAAGTTCTGGAACAATACTAAAGTCCAGAAGTGGACGAACAGCCAGGGATTTCTGAGTTACAGCTGCTGAACGTGAAGGAGAAGAAAGACTGCATGTCTACATTATTCTATGAACCACATCCCAGCAGCCCCCCCCCCCCCCCCCCCAAGTAATGTCTCACCAGTATGAACAGACCATAGCAGGTCATCATTCTACACCTTACAATAGGGGAACAGGGCACAGTCAGCTTCGCAGATGCATGTACGCAACATTTATAATTGGTGAATCAGCTTTGTGCATCTGTGGACTAGCACCTGAGACAACATATCAAATTCTTAAGTGATTTTTTTTGCAATAATACACACAGGCATCTGATCTTACTACCCGGAGACCAGGGAAAATTACTAGAAATCCACGTTAAAAAATCCCAACCTTCACCGGGACCTAAACCCGGGACTTCCAGCACTCAAGGCAGACTATCAACAAATAAATAAGCAATAGGAATTCTTGTCCACAGAGATTACAAAAAAATGATCCTGCAGAAAAGTAATCCATGAAATTAAAAGAAAAATGAACAGCAACTCTTTCATCAATATTCCCAGTTACCTTCGTTTTGGTCATTAATTTAATTTTCAAATGATTTTGCAGCAATCACCTTTTAATGATGATAATAAATCTTCTCTTTCCTAGCCTTCACTTCACCAGATGTTAACTCCTGTCTTGCCGCTCTGGTTGTTCATCCACTTCCCGATTTTGGTCACGTTCCAGAACTTCTATTTATATGCACATCTGTTTTATAGATCTGGCTTATTTATATGCAGACTGCTTTTTTCTCACCTTGCAGGCAGATGCACTGACTTTGAAGGAAGCACCCTTAATTAGTCGCCTTCTTGGTCATACTTGCTGGAGAAAAGGAGGAGAGTTTAAATTCAACACGGGGTGACATGGGGGAGACAACAAGTGAAAAGCTAGTCCACAAGTTCCATACCTATTGTGTGTGTTGCCCCATCTCCTGGGAAAATGTAACTGTCTTCAACTGTTTCTATATCCCAAAGAGCAATACAAAGACCAACTTTGTAAACAACCTGAAAATATACACAACTATATAAATTGTTATAATAATTCAGCTTTTCTAGATATGACAGTGAAATCATCCTCAATAAGTAACATAATACACTGACAGCAATAAAAACTAATCTATATGTTAAAATATTAAATGACATGAATGCACGTTTTTTTCTTTAAAAGGGAGGTTATTCACTTACTGAAACAAATAAAGTGTCAATAAAAATGGTGTGGGGTTTTGAGTAAAGTTTGGCTTTCCTCTGAATAACAGTCCCAAATTATCAAGGCCAAAATATACCCTAACAAGCCCTCAGTCACATGTAAATTGCAGACTTCTTTCCGGCAACTATACCGCCACGAGTATCTCCCGCGCCGCTACACGCGGCGTGGAGTGGGGCTAAACTAGATGGCTGGGACTCATGAGCAAATAAAATGAAACAAACTGCAGGAGATGCTGTTGCTTGTGAGTCCCAGCCATCTAGTTTAGCCCCGCTCCGCTATGCATGGCGCGGGAGATACTCTTGGCTGTGACTTTAACTCGGCAGAAGCTTTTCCATGGTTTGCCGTGTAGTCGCCGGTCTGAGGCCCTGTTAGGGTATATTTTCAGCCTCAATAATTTGGGAACGTTATTTGGAGGATAGCCTAAAGTTTTGTCAGAAACATTCAATTTATAGTTAGTAAGTTACTGAATTTTTTTTCTTATTTCTTTTTCGTAACACTGTTTTTGCTTATTTTCTCAAACTATCTCTGCAAGTCAACAAAAGGGACTTTATTTATGAGAGTGGGTCTGATGTGGAAACTTTACTCCTGACCCACACAGTACCAAAGTTTCACCTCATTGGGGCGGCTCTTTGCTTGCTAAGCTCAGAAATACTGGATTGATGTGCAAGTTGGCACCTTTCCGCCTTTCCCCAGACGATGAAAGGGCATAGGAATCTTAAGATTGTGCAAATCAAAAGTTGAAGAAATTTAATTTTTGTAATTAATTTATAATATCATAATAAAATATAATCATTTTTTTTTTCTGACCTCAGTTATGAGATATTAAATAATATGGTTTAGCCAACAAAAAATCATTAATGAATAATCCAATCTTAAAGTTTTGTTTCTGAAAAAAATATAAAAACTGATGGGCTGCCAACGCCTTTCAATTATTACAAATGTACAAGAAGAACGTATACTGGTATTTGGTATACCTTATTGGCAAATTTTTTGTTGAGTGCCTCCCTGATAGCATCCATGGTGTCAAGATTAAAGAGCCTCGGGGGAATCCGAACCGTGTCTTTCATTTGTACTAACACAAACATGATTTATGTTTAAAAAGTTATAGAATCTACACGCCAAATTATCGGCTTGCTCGAAACACACACCAACCGAAGAGTTTCTTTCGAGCTTGTCTCAAAACAATTGTAAATTATCGCAATAAAACATCGTCAAAAATATGTTATTGTGGTAAACAATAATTACACACGAAACAGAAACCACTTTTGGTTTGAATATTGAGAGTTATCTCCCATGAATTAAAAAAAAAAACAGAATCGGTCCAGAGATTTACAAAACAAAATTTGTTGTTGGACAATTTTTTTTTATAATTATTATCTCTATCTGTAACTAGTTTTTGTGTTATGTTAAAGTAACAAGTGATGTTATGCGTGCTTTACCATTCCTTTTCTTTTCTGTTAAGCGACCACATCACGCAGGGTTATGGTTAAATGAATAGAGACTACTACTAACTCGGTCCTATTTACGATTTCAGGCCCTTCTACTCACTGGCTGATATTTCCTTTATGCTTTCTCAAACTGTTCTACGTCACAGGGGTGTCACGTTGTCTTGCCTCCAAGTACATCAGCGCTGATGTCGCGTGTTCTATACTACACGACAATACAGCTTTTAACGACCCCAAAACATCTAGAACTTGTCCTAACCCAAACTCCCCTACCCACAGTCTGAGCCTAGGTTCCACGAGAGACTTCTTTTCTAAGAAAATAGTACAACGTAACACTGCTCTTACCTAGACCAGACTGAGAAAGTCTGTTGATAGGCCGGGAAACGTGAATGGGACCACTAACCCTAACCACTCTATACTATGGGGTTTCCATAAAACGCAAGTGGTGTGATTGCTTAACAGAAAAGAACCACCATTCCTTCACTGTTCGCTTGGCGATATGGTTAGTTGCGTATCCTTTACAGGACGTTGCAGAACCAACCCCAGCAGCCCCTGGCTGTTGTGTGGTTTCTCTATGCAAATTTACGTCCATTGCTTCCTGGACGGTCGGCCCCCTGGTACCACTGTCGAAACCAACACAAGGCGTATGGCCCACAACTGGGATAGAACCCGGCACCCCGGCATTACGAAGCGTTTGCATAGACTTCTATCCCTGGCATACGCTCGCGGCGCCCAGTTTGAGAACCTCTGCTGTAAAGCATGCGCAACTAACTTTTTGACTGACTGATTGAGAACCTTCTGGAATACTGAGTTTTAACTATTAAAGTCTGATAAATCAGAATTAAAGTCGGGGCTTTTTACTGGAGGTACGCATCACCGGTACCATTTTTAGTTTTCATTCTTAAGCACTTCTGTAATAGGCAAGAGCCGCCATGGTGTAGCGGATAGACGCTCACTGTGGATCGGAAGGTCTTAGGTTCGGGTCCTGTTTGATTTTATTTCTTCAAAAATGACCTTGGCTCCTAGGTCGACCCAACCTTGAGTGTGAACCAGGTATATTCCTTGAAAGTAAAGGCGACTGGCGTAATGAGACTTTACCTTTTCTCTAAACTCCGAAATGGGCATGATGAGCAAGCTAGCACCTTTCCGTCTTTCAAGTCAATTGTTATACTGTCCTTTATGAAGCTATGGGGATCTGATTGGTCACACTGGCTACATACACACTAAAGGTAACTTTAAACAACTGTATGGCGATTACAGCTCAGGGTGAAGGCCAGCTCAGGCTCAGAAAAGTCTGCGCCAGTTAGATCATCTCACCCCGGGACTACCGTTACCATCGCTTGTATCTAACGTGTTTCGTCTCCATCATCGTTCAGCTCTGTAGCCTTGTGATTATTTTCTCCGTCACTTCTATTCCGCCCAAAGCCCCCCACCCCCACCCCCCCCCCCCTTTCCAACTGTAGAGCACTCACGACCCAGAGCTGCTTTTGTGACATGTTGGTGGTATGTTCTGTGTCGTTTTAACTCAAGGGTGTTCGCTGGGTTCTTACCTGGTGGTAAAAAAAAAAAAAAGTCGACTAAACATTGTAAAATTATTTAAAAAGGCATGCAGATACTTTAGAGTTGAAATTTAAGTTGTCTTCCCTTGCCGCATTCGAAAAGAGTTTATTGTCTGTTTCACACTCAGCCGTGTTTCCCACTCAGCCGTGTTTCACTCTCAGCCGTGTTTCACACCCAGCCGTGTTTCACACTCAGCCGTGTTTCACTCTCAGCCGAGTTTCATACTGTATAAAATGCTAAGAATTGTCCTTGTATTTATCTCGAGGTGCGATCGATCTTCTACCTGCATCTATAAGTAAAGTCATTGTTACATTGTCTCAGCAGACACCTGCGAGCCTAAACCATCCAAGTTGGTCTGCCTCAGTTCGCGGGAAGGCTTTTTTTTTTATCTTTCCCTGAGTATTTAACCGCTTTAAAAGTAGGTGTGCCGCGATATTTTTTTTTTAGCCCGACAAGGGTCCCGCTCCGAAAAAAGTTTGAGATCCGCTGCTTTACAGGATGTCGCAAACCAACCCCATTGGTTTTTGGCTGTTGTGGTTTTTCTAGGCAAATTTTACCTTCAGTAGTTTGCCATTGCTTCTGAGAGTAAGCTCTTGGTATCACTGTCGAAAATAACACAATTCTAACCGTCCGCAGCTAGGATGTAACTCGGCACCCCGGCATTACGAAACGCGTTCGCAACGCCTAATACCTAGACCAAAAATCAAAGTGAAGTCGACTTAAATTGAAATACTAATTTAATTTAAATCTACAATGGGTCAACGTTGGCGACATAGTGGAGATTATTTTGCAACCGGTAAAATATTTGTATACACCTAAATCTGTGTGTCCTAGATCAATGGGTGTGTTTTGTTAACAATGCATTAGAAATGTTAATTTATTTCAACGTAGCATCGTCGCATACATGTAGTGGGAATATCGTTACGAATAACGTAACAGTAAGGTATTACAGATAATACAGGTTATAACAGTGGGGCTGGTTAGTTGCTTATCCTTTACAGGACGTTGCAGAACCAACCCAAGCAGCCCCTGGCTGTTGTGTGGTTTCTCTAGGCAAATTTACGTTCAGTAGTTTGCCATTGCTGTCTGGACGGTTGGCTCCCTAATACCACTGTCGAAACTAACACAAGGCGTATGACCCGCATCTGGGATCGAACCCGGTACCCGGGCATTACGAAGCGTTCGCATCGACTTAGCCACAGAGCCGATAACAGTGGGGTTTTACAGAGAATAATGGTTGTAACAGCTTTCTCGTGGCTCAGTTGTTGAAATTTCAGAAGACTGGGACACATTCGGAGAATCGTCAGATTATGAGTTATAATTAAACAACCGACGTCACAGAACTCGGGAGATATTCACATAAGCACGGTGTCCCCCATCTCAGCAGCAAGCGCAGAGTTGGAGTTCCTATGTACCAGTAGAATTGAGCTGATTCAAGAACCGACATCACGGCACTCAGGGCACTTCCCTAAGCGCTTCGTCCCCATCTTCAGCAGCCAGTGTAGAGTTCCGATACTAATGGTGCCAGGAGTATTCTGATTAAATGTCTGTCTTGCCTTTCCTCTGAGCCTTAAGCATCGGCCAGAACCCCTCGTCACTCCCCGCTGCACCAGTCTCACCAATCTCTGCTTTTCCGAACTGCACACGCTCTCCCACAAGGCACTAACCACGCCTGCCTTATCAGTATTTCACCAGGTTGTGCAGAGCCAGCCAGTCTGTCTCACTGTTCAGTTCCCAACATGCCGGCGTTACCGGTGAAAAAAATCCAGACAATACTCCTCACCCGTATCCTCCGCAGTGGAGCATGCCACTCTGCACGAAGCATGCCTGTCCTGACCTTCCTCAGCATGCTTTCTGAGTCAGTTACAATCACGGTGTATGTGTGTGTCGTAATCTCTAACCAGCGGAAAGCTGCAATGACCGCCTCCACCTCCATTCTTACCAGTAAGAGTCTCATTGTATGTCCGTCTAGCCCTTTCCCTGAGTGGTACGTGTGGGCCAGATCCACTCTTTGCTGCACCATTTTTTTAAGACTGTGATGATCTAAAGCAGCGGTTCTCAACCTATTGGTCGCGACCCTTTTTGTGTGGATCGAACACCCCTTTCACAGGGGTCGCCAAAGACCATCGCAAAATAAATATTCGTTGAAGTTATGAAGTAACAGCAAAAAAAAATGTGTATGGTTTAGGGTCGCCACAACACGAGGAACTGTATTAAAGCACAACATGAGGAACTGTATTAAAGCACAACACGAGGAACTGTATTAAAGCACAACACGAGGAACTGTATTAAAGCACAAAATGAGGAACTGTATTAAAGCACAACACGAGGAACTGTATTAAAGCACAAGACGAGGAACTGTATTAAAGCACAACACGAGGAACTGTATTAAAGCACAACACGAGGAACTGTATTAAAGCACAACACGAGGAACTGTATTAAAGCACAAAACGAGGAACTGTATTAAAGCACAACACGAGGAACTGTATTAAAGCACAACACGAGGAACTGTATTAAAGCACAACACGAGGAACTGTATTAAAGCACAACACGAGGAACTGTATGAAAGCACAACACGAGGAACTGAATTAAAGCACAACACGAGGAACTGTATTAAAGCACAACACGAGGAACTGTATTAAAGCACAACATGAGGAACTGTATTAAAGCACAACACGAGGAACTGTATTAAAGCACAACACGAGGAACTGTATTAAAGCACAACATGAGGAACTGTATTAAAGCACAACATGAGGAACTGTACTAAAGCACAACACGAGGAACTGTATTAAAGCACAACATGAGGAACTGTATTAAAGCACAACACGAGGAACTGTATTAAAGCACAACACGAGGAACTGTATTAAAGCACAACACGAGGAACTGTATTAAAGCACAACACGAGGAACTGTATTAAAGCACAACACGAGGAACTGTATTAAAGCACAACATAAGGAACTGTATTAAAGCACAACATGAGGAACTGTATTAAAGCACAACACGAGGAACTGTATTAAAGCACAACACGAGGAACTGTATTAAAGCACAACACGAGGAACTGTATTAAAGCACAACATGAGGAACTGTATTAAAGCACAACACGACGAACTGTATTAAAGCACAACATGAGGAACTGTATTAAAGCACAACACGAGGAACTGTATTAAAGCACAACATGAGGAACTGTATTAAAGCACAACATGAGGAACTGTATTAAAGCACAACATGAGGAACTGTATTAAAGCACAACATGAGGAACTGTATTAAAGCACAACATGGGGAGCTTTATTCGGAAGGTTGAGAACCACTGAAATAACGGGACCCTATAACATTTTGCTTGCCATCTATCAATCTACCACCTCATCATCATCATCGTGTAGCAGGTCCTTTGCAGAACGTCGCTCTCATCACAGTCTGCCTGAAAGAAACTCGGTCTCTCGTCAGTTCTCCCGCCTCATGAACTTTCACACTCAAGGAGTCACTTATATCCTGTGCCCATCTTCGTGTCGGTCGACCCCTGCTTCTCCTTCCTGGTACCATGCCCTCTGCTATAGTTTTTTCCAATCCGTTGTGGCGCTTGATATGACCAAAATATTTCAGCTTTCGAGAAAGGATGCTTTTTTTATTAGCCAGTCTTTGTTGATGTTCAGATCTTTTAAGTTACCACCTAGTGGCGCACAATTAGCCAACCTGTCTGCCCAATTTATTCCCAACACACTGGCATTCCCGGAGAGGATCGTATGATCTCTTATGACATCCTATATGGGGAAACTACGTGCAGATAGTTAGCATTTCTCGGGGTCGACTACTGACACGATATAAATATGTGTCCAAGCAGGACATAACCCATCAGCTACCGGGTCACTCACTGGATCGTCGGTAGACGACTTCGTCGCCGGTCGGGACAGTCCTGTCATCGCATTAACACTGCATCAGTCCTTTTTAGGGCAACTTGGTGGCGTGCAATGCTAAGTCCTTTTATATGGCTCAAAAAACTTAGTCACAATTATAACCTATGGGGAATGCCGGTTAAAAATGACAATTATTTTGTGCAAAACAAGGAGGGAGCGAATGACATGAACACTACGTGTATTTGCATTAGATGGTTTCCTTTGTGAATCCTGTTTCCCATTTTAAGGGAAGAAAGAATAGACCCATCGCCCCTCAATGAAAATGCCAGTAGCTAAGAATTTGCAGAAACCGGATGTATTTGGCCTATAGCTCAGATATCACATCTTATAGTCCCTCCCAGAAGTCGTGCGATACTTTAAAAAATTATGTAGTTCAGTAATTGTTGGGTGTCAGTTGTTGAAATTTGGCATGTAATTGGTTAATATTAATTTCCTTGTAAACTAATTTATTAAAATGTAAACAATCTAAAAAAATGAATAATGGTCCATTTTCCGCGTCTTTAGGCGTCTAGGGCATCTAGGGCTAGACCTATATATTTATAGACCAATCTGCACAAGATGGGTGATGTGGTCAATATCACACCGGCCGCCTTTACTTCACGAGACTGCACCCGGTACCCACTCAAGGCTAGGTCGACCTGGATGTGAGGGTCACTTTAAAAAAAATTCCGGCTCCGCCAGGGTGCGAACCCACGACCTTCCGATCGGCCTAGCCGCTACGCCACGGCGACTCCCAAGTAAACAATCTAGTAATAGGACATTTTTAAAACATCAGATTGCACGCGTTTCATTGGCGTGTTACTCTCCGGTATTCATCTCTAGCATTAGCTTCCAGTGAGTTGTGGAGTTTTCATTGTATGCCGGATATGTTATTAAAATAATCACCTAGCATTGCTGTAAATGTGAAATGATTTCCAAGTGATCACCACGCGTGTGTCAGTTACTGTATGTTCTGTTTGATAGTGATACACACATTATTTTTCAAACAAAGATCAAAAAAATTATCCGCTGTAAGAAACCAGCAGCACCTGTGCAAATGTACATTATAAAACCATAAGGACATGAGAGATTTAACGTCCCTTGAACATAAGACCCTTATGCTGGTGGGGCCTCGGGGCAAGTGCCCAGCAAGCCTATGCGTTAAGACAGTAGTGACTGGGACCGAAAGCGTTGTGTGAACTCAACTAACATAGCACGGACATTCTTGCCCCCTCATTCATAACACACACCCAACCAACTCCAAAAATAGCCACGCATGGTTGCTGCGCCCAGTATCAATCTCTGGTATGTGTACTGCAGGACACGCCTTGTACGGAGCCGTGTGCAGCCGCAAGCCTTTGACGTGCGCAAACCGGCGACGGTCCTAAATAAGAATTCTCAACTGGGACATTTTCTCATTTTATGACCTGTCTAGTCAGCCATATACATTCGAATCAAGGTCCGTTACTGGCTACAGTTCTTCAATAATTTCAAAATGCCCAAGTGTCCAAAATGTCAGAAAGAGGTATATTTTGGTAAGTACATTATTGTTCGCTTTTGTTTTCGAATGTTGTTATGTACAGTTGAGGAGACCGCATATTTTGGGCTCCATTCATCTGCCCTCCATCACCTATATGTGGGCCATCATAGAGACATGTTGATGTGTTTATACGTATTTGTACGTTTTGTGTTTGTGTGTGGGTGTTTTTTGTGGGTGTGCTTGTATATATGTTGTATGTTTTTGTGTTTTGTTTTATTTTTGTGTGAGTGTGTACATACGTACGTATGTATGTATGTTGAGTGAGTGTGTGTGTGTGGTTAAAGGACCAAATGCGCGCGTGTGTTTATGTGTATTCGTGGGGCTTGTGCGCGTGTGTGTGAAGCATATGTGTGTGTGTCTTTGTAGCATATGCGCGTATCTGAGTGTGTGCGCACCGATGTGTGCATATGTGTGTGTTTGTGTTTATGCTCGTGTGCCTTTTCCTAACCTTACAGGCTAGCACCAGGTTTGGTAGTCTGATATATTTGATGATATTCAAATTGTATTTATTCAGTTGCCTGAAAATAGACACGCAAGAGCTTCCTTCAACTTAACATTTGAAACGGCTGCTATAGAATTACCCCCCCCCCCCCTCTCTCTCTCTCTCTCTCTCTTTCTCTCTCTCTCTCTCTCTCTCTCTCTCTCTCTCTCTCCCTCTTTCTCTCTCTCTCTCTCTCGTCTTTTATTATTATAATATTCTTCCGTTTACCCATCTATCTGCATGTCTAGCCATCTCCCCTTTTTTCCAGTGCGTGATTGTGCACATATTTGTTCTATCATCACATGTAAACACTGTAATATATGTGCAAACTTTCCCGTATCAGTAGAAAGCTGAGTGGTCTCGGGGCATGGCTATCGCCTCGAGTGCTGGAGGTCCCGGGTTCAAACCCCGGTGAAGGTTAGGATTTTTTTCACGTGGACTTCTAGTAATTTCCCTTGGTCTGTCTAGTAAGATCAGACGCCCGTGTGTGTTGTTGCGCACACAAGAAAATCCTTCGGCAGTTGGAAATCGACAAGAGCAACCTAACGACGGTAGACCTACTGCCTCTTTAAAAAAGTATGTAGTAAAAGGTCACTAATAAAGGGGTTTGATCTAATCGGACGTGTTTTGCCGAAAGGCGCAGGTGTCGCAGCCTAGCTGTGAACCACAACACAGCCTGCCAACTGCCATATTAAAGGGCAAACGCAGAAGAAGAAGTAGAAGGAGGAGAAGGAGGAAGATAAGAAGAAGAAGGAGGGGAGAAGTATATCTAACGTCACTGTGGTTTGCGAAACAACTTTCGTTGCTTACTAGCCGAGCACTTAAAAGAAGCACGGGAGTGAAGCATTTGTTTTCATCTGCCTTTTATCACCCAGTGGAGCATGGGCCCTCAACCAACTCACGGCGAGTCATATTATCCTTTGCTATTGCAGGCTGCTCACCCCATGCCCGTGCTGCCTTTTTAACGTTCTTCTTTATCTTCCTTCTCTATGAAGCCTTTGGTCTGTCTTTATTTATATGCCCCTGTGGGTTCCAGTACAAAGTCATTCTTGTGATACTGTTCTCAGGTTTTCTCAATGTGTGTCCTGTCCAATCCCAGAGTCTTTTCTTCATCTCATCATTCACTGGAACTTGTTTTAGTTCTCTCACTAAGCTCGATAGTGGTGATTCTATCATACCACTTAATTCAAGTGTAGCACCGCCATCTACAGTGTATGTAGTGGGAAGTGACTCAGACGGGTTGGCGTCAGGTTCGTCATTTCATCCTGCAGAGAAAGTGGCGGCAAAATCCAACTCATTATAAGTAAGTCTGCAAAGGGGTTGTCGTTCTTTGGTCTACATTATTAGGGAATGGCAGACGAAGGAGGGGAAGAGATAAAATAGAAGACAGAGCAATGGTAGTGGAGAAATCAATAAGACTCGTTCCCGTGTGGGTTCCAAGGGCTCCCTTGTGGGGGAAAACAAGGATAAACCCGCTGCATGTCCATAAAGCATGTAGTAGGAGTCGAATACTTGGGCGCTTCTTTCAAAGTCGGAGCGCATCTGCTTGAGAGGCACAGTCTGCATACAGATAAATCAGATCTGTAAAACGGATATCCACGCAATTCTCGGTTCTGGAACAAGAGTTGGACGAACAACCAGAACTTTCCTCCAGAGTTTACAGCCGGTGAACGTGAAGAAGAAGAAGAAGAAGAAGAAGAAGAAGAAGAAGAAGAAGAAGAAGAAGAAGAAGAAGAAGAAAAAAAAGAAGAAGAAGAAAGAGAAGAAGAAGAAGAAGAAAGAGAAGAAGTAATAGTAGTTGTTGCTGCTGCTGTTGAGGTGATGACGGTAGTAGTAGATAAAGCAGAACTGGTAGTGACAACAGCGGTGGCAGAAGAAGAAGAAGAAGAAGAAGAAGAAGAAGAAGAAGAAGAAATGGAAGAAGAAGAAAAGACGGAGTGGCAGCATCAGAATTGCTTCCAATTATATTTAATGCCATTACCATATGCATCTTACCTACAGACCATTGTAAGTGTCTGCGACACACTACTTAACTATGAGTCACTGCAATTATGTCCCTAACAATTGTGTTCCTGCCAAAATATTGTCTAAAGTTACATTCCAGGAATTACACAAACAAGATGAGTGACGCGAAGTTAACAGTCACATGCACATGTGTGATGTGTCTGTTTGAAATTGTTGCCTAGTGCAGACCTCGTGCAAACAGTGTTTCCTTGTAGGAATTTGGTGGCCTTTTGTTACGTAGTGCATCCTCAAAGAAAGGTTGCAGGTTATTTTATCTTTTATATTTTCTCCTCACAATTAAGATAGGTAATAGCTTCCTTAGTAGTACTAGTAGTAGTAGTAGTAGTAGTAGTAGTAGTAGTAGCAGCAGCAGCAGCAGCAGCAGTAACAGCAGCAGCAGTAGTAGTAGTGGTAGTAGCAGCAGCAACAGTAGTAGAAGTAGTAACATCTGGTTGTCCGTCCACTTCTGGACTGAAGTCTTGTTGTAGAACTTGGAGTTTTGCGTGCAGATGTGATCCTCTTGTGCGGTGTCGAGGTGAAGTGTAATTTAGGGGGAATTGCCCGTTTATGCACTTCGAGTAGGGATTCCCAGGCACTGTTATTCCCTCAGTCCACCGTTTGCATGGTTGGTCTCTTCTTTGCCTCCCGCCTGGTGTGTACATCGTTGCTTGCTCTTTGTATACTGTTTGTTGGCATCCGCTTTATATGACCAAACCATTTCACTTGTTGTTTTCTACTGAAATCAAGAGCTGCCACTACCCCCCCCCCCACCCCTTTCAATCGCATTTCCCTTAGGATTTCATAGTTCCTGATCTTTTCTCTTCGTGTCATATTAAGAGCTCCCGGTCTGGGTTCACGGGCTGTATTGTAGGGAAAACAAGAATAAACCCACTGCCTACTTAGAAGCATGTCATAAGAGTCCACTTATTAGGAGGAGCTTCCTTTGAAGTCGGAGTGCACCTGCCTGAGAGGCAAGGAACCAACTGCAGTAAAACGGATACACACTCAACACTCAGTTACTGAAAAAAAAGACTAAAAGTCCAGAAGTGGACGAACAACCAGAACTTTCCACAGGAGTTTACAGCCGGTGAACACAAAGAAGAAGAAGGATATTAAGAGCTTTTCTTAGGAATCTCATGGCATATGTTATTTTTTTTTTTAATTATTATTATTGGGACGAAGGACTTTGTTGTTTGATTATATGAAGTAACGACTCAGTCTTCAGTATAAATGGACCTTGCCAGAGCTTCATTTCGACTTTCTTGCTCGCTCATTGTCGAGGGTTCTGTGCCATATCTATCCTTCTGTCTGTCTGTCTGTCTGTCTGTCTGTCTGTCTGTCTGTCTGTCTGTCTGTCTGTCTGTCTGTCTGTCTGTCTGTCTGTCTGTCTGTCTGTCTCTCTCTCTCTCTCTCTCTCTCTCTCTCTCTCTCTCTCTCTCTGTTATTATTTTTTTTGTCTGATAATATTTTTTTTCTGGTGCTGAAAATATGTTTGGCTATTCCTGTTCTCTTCTTAATTTGTATTTCACTGTTACCATTATCCGTTGGTAGGATATGAGAAACTAGGTCAAGAATCTCAGCGTTCACCGTATTCATTCATTGTCTTTCCTTTCCATTGCCAACTATCATTTGTTTTATGGGAACTGGGGAACGGGGAATATGCGTGTCTGTTCCCCATTCCACATTTACTTGCTCCACGAGGTCTTGTGGCTCCAGTAAAAATCAATACCAGTACTGAACAGTCTGAGCATCAAGGCTCAAGTTTGGTTTTCCAATTTTCAGCAGCATTTCAACAACTGAGTCAACATTTGTGGCTGAAGTGGCTTCTGTCTCCAAGCGATCCATCGCCTTCTTATTGAATCACTTAAGACTAGTAGTTCTCAAAATGTAATGAAGCGACCATCAAAGGTTCTCCAAATACCCACTGACCGGACCATTGTGAGTTTTTCTAGGATACATTTTGTTTACTGGGAATATTTACAAAATTTACCTTGGCTTTAAGTCGAAGTGGATAAAAATAGACACCAGAAAAAATGTATGGGAAGTAAAGGCGGCCACGGTGTTATTGACAGTATCAACTATCAAGGGACGATTGGTCTTTATCAATGTGTCCTTTCAAAATGTGGACAAAGTAATGGACGCTTAGATCATCTGAGCTCCTTCAGTAGATATATAACGTAAATGACCCCTTTACACAATTTCAGGCTCATTAGGCATATAGGGCTAGACCTATATTTTATAGACCGATCGACACTTGATGATTGATGTGGTCAGCGTTACGCCGAAAACCTCTACTTCCTAGGACTGTACACGACCAGGTGGACTGTACCTGGTACCCCTCAAGGCTGGGTCAAGGTCAAGGAGTCAATGTCATTGTTAAAGCAGGCTCCGTCAGGACACGAGTTCACGATATTCCGATCCGCAGGCGAGTATCTAGCCGTTACACCACGGCGGCTCCTCAGTAGATATGAAGCTTTCCTAATTTCCTCTTTAGATAGTTTCTCACAGTTGATATCCAGTTTCATTTCTATAGGCTATGTATCTAAGGCAGCGGTTTCCAACATCTGGGTCGTGACCCTTTTGTGGGTCGAACTATTCTATCACAAGGGTCGCCTAAGACCATCGGAAAACACATACTGGTTGCTTGAAGTTATAGAGTAGCAACTAACATAATTGTATTGTTGGGGGTCACCACAACACAAGGAACTGTAATAAAGTTTCGCCACAAAATGAGCAACTGTATTAAAGGGTCGCTGCATTAGGGAAGGGTCTGATCTATTCAGAAGTACTTCAGAGTAAACAGCCCATTTGTCCATTTGATCTTTAGTGTTGGTAAGAACCCTTGCTTCGTTATTTTGGATTGATCCAGCTGCTGACTATATTTACCCACTAATTTTCTCGTAGTGTTGTAAAAGTATCGGAGTTTTACATTTTCTGTTGTTGTGTCCCGAGTCTTCCACTCATCTAAATGTGTTTTCGGTATCTGCTATTATTTCCCACTTACTTCCTTGTTAACTTCGATGTATTTTTTCATGAGCTCTAGCTTTAGCAGCTCTAAATTTACTGTTGTTTAGGTCTGCCTATTTGCTATAAGGCAGGGCTATTCAACTGGCGGCCTGAGGGAAAATCTGGCCCGCCGAGGCCTAGCAAGTGGCCTGCCGATCGTTGCCAAATTAGCGAAATGTAGTTATTGAAAAAAAAAAATTAAATCAATTAATGTTTTTGTATATTCTTCAAAAACCAGTCGTGTCAAATGTGTCAATTGGAAGTGTTTTTCGGGAATCTGTAAATACAAAGGGAACCGGCATGGAAACAGAAAAAGTAATTAGATCAGGGTAAAAGTTCATTCCCAGTTCTCTCAAATAGCAAAACTCGCTTCTTTGAAGCCAAAGGTAATAAGATAGGCTGGAAAGAAACAAGCGGAAAGGCCACCGCTGCACTGGACATTCAATGAAGGTGAGATATTTATTGGACAGGAGGCGTACGGAAATACCAGCACGGTCCTGACAGTTAGAGCTTAGATCACAGAGAATCTCTCCTTAATGGGGGCCACGAACTAATGACACTGGATGCAGCAGAACATCAGACACAGCAGAATGCCTGCTAGTGATCTTGTTATCAGGTTATAAAGTCCAGAAGAACGTTCAGTCACATTCACAGTCACAGTCAGGCGTAGATTGCAGGGCTGCCAATGCTGGGGTCCCCCCCCCCCAGATCTGGGTTTTTCTTAGAGGCCTTAGGGAAATCTTGGGTTTTTTAAAATATATCCTTATATAAAAGTGGTAAATGTTTCGTTTCGTAACTATAAATTTTGTACATTTTAACAATCTGGGTTTTTTTATTTTGTTTTCTTATTCATTGTCTATGTATTGCTTGGGTTTTTGTTTAGCGAAGCTGGGTTTTTCACACAAAAATCCCATTGGCAGCCCTGGTAGATTGTCGGACGCGATTGTACATCAACAAACTGAATCAGTAACAGTGTTTTAAATTATCTACTTTTAATAATTTAGTTTAATACTTGATGCCATTGCTAGCACTAGTAAGTGGGAATGTGAAAATCGTGCATTCAGCAGTGACTGGACACTGAAATATTTATTTATATCACCAACTCTTGCCTAATTCGAAACCAGTATGCTTGCCATTTTATTTCTTCAACGCTGGACTCGGCAATCTTAACCGATCGAAGGATATAAATATTTTAAAAAGCTTCAGAATAATTTAAACAACAGATTTGACGACTTCAATATCCCAAACAATGTAATGTTATTTGTTCGGGATCCTTTTAAAATCCCTCCTGCGTGTGATTTTTGTTCCAGTGCTAAGAAGTTTATATCCTCTGTTGGTGAAGGTTCTCTGCAGTTAGAACGTGTGCATATGCAAAGTTCCAGCGCAGTGAAGGAAGATTTTTAAGAACTGGTACAGTCAAGTTTTGGAACGAGAGGATTCAACAGGAGCAGTTCCCTAATGCTAGAAAACTTACTGTATTCATACGCTCCATGTCTGGCTCAACTTGCACTTGTGAATCAAGCATCTCACACATGAATGTCATCAAGGCAAACAGTCGAAGCTCACTGAGCAACGATAGGCTGCAGGATTGCATGAGAATTGCTCTAACTTCTTACCAGCTGAATTTGGCAAAATTAGCTCAAAAACGAAAATGCAGCATTTCCCATTAATTACATTTTGCATCGTTATACCTTTCGGTTTCTTCTGCAGAACATAAAACCAAACTGTGGATAGTTATTATTATTATTGTGACAATGGTAACGTTTATTTATGATCCCAACGACAAGTTGGAAAGAGGTGTATTTCAATTAAAAGTGATCCCCGTATTGGTTCCGGGAGCCTTTTGTGAGGAAACGAGGATAGGCCCACTGCCTGCCCAAAAGAATGTCGCAAGAGTCGACTAATTAGGATCTTTCTTCGATGTCGGAGTACATCTGCCTGAGAGCCAAGGAGTCTAGTCTGCATGCTAATGAGTAAGACGTGTAAAACGGATCTGTACGCAACACTCAGTTTCTGGAACGGGACTAGAGTCCAGAAGTAGATGTACAACCAGAACTTTCAGCTGGAGTTTACAGCCGGTGAATATGAAGGAGAAGAAGAATTAAAAGTGAGTATTAATTAGTCATTACAGAAGATTGTAGTACATTTTACATTATAATAGTTTACAACACTGCTACATTTATGTAAGCTACGTCCTAGGTGTAATAGTTTTCGAGTGTATCAAATCTAGAGATTGAAAATGTTGTCAATTGTAGTGTGGGCTCAGACCACTGGCCCGCGACGGTCTCCATGTTCAACATTTTGGCCCGCGAGAAAACTTAGTTGAACAGCCCTGCTATAAGGCTTTCAAGCGTCACTCACGCCTTACGTTTCCGTTCTCTTTTACCAACGACTTCTGCCCCAAAAATGTTCCCCTGCCCAACCTTTTATTTATCTGCAATGCCAACGCGCAATCTACAGCTTGACTCACTATAGGCGCCAGCCACACCCTACAAGACAAATAAAGAGTGTCTGTTTTCACACATGCAAGTCGTGTCCCGAACAGAAGACCTGTCCGTGCTTGGTCGTTCGCAACAGCACACCATTATTGTATTCATTTGTGTGGAGGCAGTGCACAGTAACTAATGAATGAGAGCCTCAGTGTAGGTTTGGTTGGATCCTCTTAACATTTGAACTTCGCTAACTTAAAGAGCAAGTCTCTGACAGCTGCATGCCTTAGCATTGCTAGAACTATGGCCTATATTTCTTGTCTGAAGCAATCTGTTTTCAGTGGTGGCGGTCCCCCCCCCCCCCCCAAAACCCCCCTGCACCGCAAGGAGTTATGAGCTGAGAGCACGAATCGATTGCTAGAGTTAGTTTGTACTTTAGTAATTCATGGGCGTGGCATGCATGTATAATTCTTGTTTTGTTACTTGTAGCAGCCTGGGGGCTACCCCCCCCCCCTCTCCCCCCCCTCTTTCACTCGAGAATGATCTGCAGTTACCATCCACCTTAAGGTGGTGAGAAGAGAAGGGAAGGCTAGATTGACGAAGATAGACGTGAACACATGAGAGAGAGAGAGAGAGAGAGAGAGAGAGAGAGAAAGAGAGAGAGAATTAAAATAGGTATAGAGACTGATAGACATGAGATAAATTGACAGAGAGAGCGAGAGAGAGAGAGAGAGAGAGAGAGAGAGAGAGAGAGAGATGATTGAATAAATTATACGTATAACCTGATGAACAAGAAAAAAGGTGGGATAAAGAGTGGGTGGGCGTAAATTGCCTAGGCCCGGTATAAACAATTATAGTACAATTTCAAGTCTTAGTTGTGGAGCCCACATTATGTTATGAATCACCGTTGCTGTGACTATGCTTACTTACACCGTTCACATTAGAAATTTACTACTAATCATTAGTATGTTAATTGCACAGTATTCATCATACCCTGAACGAAGAGATATGGTGGGTTTTTTTTTTTTTTCCCTGTTAAGCTAGTGTTGAATCATTCTCGCACTTCTTCTTGCAGTTATTATTTACTTGTCTCCTGTTTACGTATCCACATTCTCACAGGCTTATTGTTGCAACACGTAGACGTAAGTTGCATGACCTTTTCTTGATGTTGCCAGCAACTCCAACACGTATAAGCTGTCTACTGGTTTAGCTAGGCAGTGTCAAGTTCAGGGGATAAATGGTATGATAAAATCACTACTGTTGAGCTTTATGAGAGAACTAACCAAGTTCCGGTGGACCAGGAGGCGAGGAAAAGACGCAAGCTTTGGATAGGACACACGTTGAAAAAAAAAAGAGAGAACAGTATTATTAGAATGTCTTTGCACTAGAACCCACAGGTAGAAAAATATAAAGGCAGAAAAATACACACAGAAGGGAGCTAGAGAGGGAAGTTAAAAAAGATGGGGAGGACATGGGAAGAGCTGCATGCAAACGCGAGGATTGAACGACTTGGTATGACACCGTAGACACCGATTTATTGTAATTGTTCTTATGTTCAAACATTGACATTTTTAGACCAGTGTCCCGCAACCTTTTAAAGGTTTCTTTTTTTTTTCTAAGTGTGATATATATGTGACTAGATTGTTTGGTTTTTTACTTCACACACACACACACACACACACACACACATACACACACACCATAATTCCTTGGGGTGTTAATTCTACAGACTGCAAGAAGAAGAAAAAAACCTACCCCGCCTCGTTACATTTATAAGCAGAATTCTTTGGCGGTCCACAAGGACTTTTTCGCGAGCCACCGGTGTGTGGCCACCCATGGATTGAAGAACACTGCTTTTGAGTTCATATTTGGGAGACAGAGGTGCTGGGCCACACCTGAGGGTGCAATGGGACCAGGGATCCAGTTGGTCGAGACCTATATACGTCTGCGGTCAGCCAGGAAACAGGTTCCTTCCCGGGAGCTTGACCAGCGTAGATAGGATTGACGTTTTCCTTACAAGTCAGAGTGCATCTGCTGGTGAACGAGAAGAAGCATGAGGAGGAGGAGAAGAAGAAGAAGAAGAAGAAGAAGAAGAAGAAGAAAGAAGAAGCTGGGGGAGGAGGAGGAGGAGAAGAAGAAGAAAAGAAAAGGAAGGAGTTAATAATGCTTGCACCCCATTCATTAAATGTGTTATTACGCTGATCGAACGGTACAGACTTTAGGCTTCCTATATGGGAGACCCAACTTCAAATCCGCGGTGAGGTTGTGCATTTCGTTTTCTGTCGGCGGCAAAAATAAGATCCTTACTTGTACAGTTCTTGGCGGCAGCAATAGCCATGCGGGCCTAAAACCTCCGGCTCAAGGACCCACCAGCCTACACAACAAAAATGATAAATAAGCCCGTAGGGGCAGTTATTACACTGCAGGCATTCAACACAGTCTCATTATCTTGCAGTAAAAGAAGCCCCTCCAGGCTGTAGCGTCAGTAATTTTATTGCCAAGAATTTCAAGTTGGCTTGTTTTTTGACATGTTCAAGTTGGAGCATTCAAAAAGTTGTTTGCGTTACTTTCTGTCACGCTGGGTCAAAGTTGTTTGTGCGTTACTTTCTGTCACGCTGGGTAAAAGTTGTTTGCGTTACTTTCTGTCACGCTGGGTCAAAGTTGTTTGTGCGTTACTTTCTGTCACGCTGGGTAAAAGTTGTTTGTGTTACTTTCTGTCACGCTGGGTCACGCTGAACTCTCCAGACATCACTGGTTGTACTGATTTCGCTGTCAGTGAATAAACAGGCACCGTCTTTGCATCATCATCATTATCGTCGTCGTGGTCATGATTTTCCTCATCATCGAGTGCCTAACGTGGTAAATCATGTCTCTCCACGGTTTGCCATCCTCAACAACGTGTCATCTTTGCATCTGTTATATATTAACTGTCTTTACTTAAAGTATTTACCACTTTTAGAGCGGCGCCCTCCTCCTCGTGTGTATGTGTGTGTATATATATATATATATATATATATATCGGGAGCCGCGTTAGCGCAGTCGATAGGAGACTCACTTTCAAATCCAGCTTCGACTCGCTGCAACCCACGGCCGGTGTTCGAAACCAGGCGGTTCCCGGGGTTCACCCGCCTCTAGGTAGTGGGTACATGAGTTAACACTATGGGGTGAATGGAGGGACGTCGCTGTAGCTAGGGAGTTGCGTGCGGACAGCGACACAGGCGGACAATTTCTTATCATTCGTCCGTACTGGTGGCAGAGCACATATGGTTTATAACCGTGTACAATGACGTTGGTTTACATCTCCTGACTTTACTTTTTTACTTTATTTATTTATATAAGTGTGTTTGTGTGACGTTGCACCTGCTACTAATTTGTTTCACCAACATTGACGTTTTTTTTTTTAATTCTAATTGTTGCTTAACGGTTTTCCAATTAATCGCATATTTGCACTACCATAAGTATCAAAAGGGCCGCAATGCAGGTCACGTGTTTCTTTTACATATGTTTACCATATGTTGACGTCTTCCCGACACGTTGGAGACCGTTAGAATGACACACGTACAACCGGGGTCACGGGAGCGTTGAGGTGTACGTCATCAGTTTTGGCGTCAACAACGTTTCTAGAAATGCTGTTTTGACTGTCGGACGAGGTAAAGAAAGACAACACTGATTTAATGAAATTCAAATGTTTTGAAAAAATAGGCGTCTGGGGGCTATCGATGCCAGCACAGGGCTGTCGAAGTTGGTACTTTCTTACTATTTGACTCTTGCTGAGCAAAACTACTTTTGGTACCACGCCTAAAATTTTGTAACGTTTTTAAAATGTTGCACCAATATTTTAAATACCCAGTTATATCCATACTTCCAGCACACATTCCATGTCAGTATTCCTAACTCACAGTACATATCCATATTCCCAACCCACAGTCCATATCCAGACTTTTAACCCACAACCCCTAGCTGTACTCCCAGCTCAGTACCTCTACCCACACACCCAGCCCACCACCCATATCCATATTCTCAACCCACTATCCATTTTCATGCTTCCGTCCACTACGTCCACTACCATTATCCACGCCTCCACCCCTTTTTTCACAACCGCCACTGCGCCCCGCCCAGCTACGGCGCCAGTCCACCCAAGCCTACAATGACCCTATAAATAACAAGCTCATGTGTATCCAAGCTAAACGTTTACTTTTCATGTACATGCCAGCTTGGCTTTTGTATAATTGCAACCGTTGGCAAGTGTTACTGTGCCCCCAACATAGAAAGTGACAGGTGCTTAATTTAGTTAGTGGCTCGTTGGGTATGTCTTCTTCTGCCTTTCTAGCCTCCCATGAAGCATAGGCCCTCAACCAACTCACGCCAAGTCAATCTATCCTTTGCTATCGCATGCAACTCTCCCCATGACCTCTCCATCGTTCTAACTTCATTCTCCAGCTCCCTTCTCCGTTTGTTTTTGTCTGTCGTTTATTCCTTTGCCCTTGTGTGTTCCAATGCAAAGACATTCTAGTTATATTGTTCTCCGGTTTTCTTAATGTGTATTCTATCCAACACCATCGTCTTTTCCTCACCTCTTGGTCCACTGAAGCTTCCTTAGGTTTGTGCTTTGTTGAATAATAATAACAAATTGTCACGTTCAACCAGCATTCCAGAACGGGGAGTTTTAGGTTATAATTGTGACTAGGTTATGTGCGCCATACAAAATGGCTTAGCATTGTGCGCCACCAAAAGCCGTGAAAAGGACTTCTGCAGCGTTGATGCGATCAAAGGAGACTGACCCAAATACTGTCCCGACTGGTGACGAAGTCGTCTACCAGCTAGCCAGTGGTCGACCCGGTCGCCAATGTTTAGCCATGTGGTTCGTTTTGTGGTAACCCAATATAACTATGCTATATGCAAGGCCGGATTAAACTTGATGAGGCCCTAAGATATGTAAAGCCATGAGGCCCGCGTGCCGTTTTAAATTATACCCGCTAATCTCCGAAAACATTAAAATATGTACGCCTAAGATACAGCTTAGTTGGCTTAAGCCAGCACCGGCTCTAGGGTTGAACGGGGTTCTTTCAGGGTTTTCAGGATTTGTAGATGCTTCATTCTCAACTTTGAGATCCCAATCCTATAAAATGCAAAGATGGAGAGGTAACATTTCAAAATTAATAAACAGTTGGGAAGTAACCTTTAGTTTAGTGTGTGTGGATCATATATTTGTAAGTTATTACTGATAACGGTGTATCGTTCAACCCCACCAGGACCTTACAACGAACGACTAACACCCGGTGACACAAAGTGCTGCCATTCGGATGAGTATCACCCGGGGACATGTCCCAGATACCCCATCAGTTGGATTATATTAGGGCCTCCGGCAACAGGCAGGACGGGGCTTTAAAACAATAAAATATTGGAAGGCAGAGTTATATATATATATATATATATATATATATATATATATATATATATATATATATATATATATATATATATATATATATATATATATATATATATATATATATATATATATATATATATATATATATATATGAAACAATGATTTGTATAGGGTGAAGAAATGGTTACACTGAAAATGTTGCTAAAAGTTACAGCTGTGAGAATCGCTGGATTTTGTCGGACGAACGAAAATGGAAATACTATTGACGCAGTTGTATTTACACGGCAAAGACAGGGTTGGGTGAGGTTTTGTCACACATCTGCACAAAACTAGGGACAAAGTTTTCTCACCAGGCATTTTGAATCCCTAACCAAGCAGCCAGGCGTGTGTTTTTCCGACTAGCTACCTCCCTTAACATTTTTATCATCTCTCGTTGTCTGTTTTCATGCCGATCTTCTTACTGTTGTAAATTGCGACGTTTTAATACTAGATGCGCGTGTCTCAATGTGTTCTTTGTTCCGATATAATGATCTGTATTACGAAAGGCCTTCCTTAGCCCTACAGTAAGTATATCAGGGCTTTCACATTTCGGAGTCGGATCTAACACTTTATGCGAGATTCTCATTGATTGTCATAATGGTTTATGGTTTAAACAGCGGATCAACATCACGGCACAAAGGGAGTAACCAATAAGTGATCCGTTCTACTTCTAACTGAAGCCTGAGTCCGAAGAATCTCAGCGCAGTGCAGCAACTCGGTTGCACGGGCGTGGATCCTGGAATACTTGGGGTAGATTTTTAACTCCACATTTTGTCCGGGCAGCGCTGTTATGCTACTGTTTTCCATTTCCAACTGCCAAGAGATTTTGTTACGTGGGCAACAATACACACGGGCGTCCGACCTCACTACCCAGAGAACAGGAAAAATGACTTGAAATCCAGGTTTTAAAAAAATCCCAGCCTTCACCAGGACCTGAACCCGAGAAGACAGCACTTGAGGCGAACGCCATACCGCGAGACCACTCGGTATCCCCCTCCCCACCCACCAAGATTGTCACAATATATGCCGGTATTTCCTATAGTTTCAAGCTACGATAGCCTAATCAAGACCTTCTCCATTTGACGGTCCATGCTGACCGGTTTGGTGACGTCAGCACCATGGCTCGTCAGATGGAGACGGTCTTGGCCTAATGGTTGTAGGTCTGCCTGCCAAAAAAGATTTCTTGGTTGAATCCCCGACAGAAGCTGGGTTATTTTTAGATATCAGTGAGGCTATAGTCTCATTAAAATGGGTGGGGAAACAGTGGGGTAGCAGCGAGGGGTTGTACTGGTTGTCCTGTCTAATATGTCGTGGCCAAGGGTGTAGAAAGTGGAGCATTGCTAAATTTACAAAATATCGCCAATGAGAGAGAGAGAGAGAGAGAGAGAGAGAGAGAGAGAGAGGTGGGGGGAGACAGACAGACAAAGACACAGAAGGGGGAGAAGAAGAGAGGCAGAGAAAGAGTGGGACAGGTAGAAAAGGGAAGATCGAGGAAGGGAGAAATGGGGGAGTGAGAGAGACTAGGAAGGAGAAACAGAGGGAGAATGAGAGAGAGAAGAAACGAATGAAAGTACTTTATTTTTAAAAAGAGAGGGAGAATGAGAGAGAGAAGAAACGAATGAAAGTATTTTATTTTTAAAGGGCCTCAAATTGGACAAGCAGGCCCGTCTTACATTCGGCGCTTCAAATTCCGCCCTCTCTAAACCGCAGTTTATCACTGTATCCAGCGATAGAGGACGACGATACCGAAAGATATCCAGTTTACTCCAAATGGAAACTATAAACTTTGTGAAACTAATTTAACAGCCACTAAAAAGAAAAGTCGATGCATTATATACAAATTATACAATTATCTGGAAGCTGCGGAGTTGCGGTTTTAACGATGGGTGATGAGAATAGCCTGGACAGATTTTTAAAAAAAAAAGAGTAATGAAAATGTCTTGAAAGAAACAGTCACGAACAAAACTGATTGCCCACATCAGAAAGAGGCAGTCTGCATTCTGTGGTCATGTGATGAGAAAGAGAAAACTGGAGTACATCGTGACGGTAGGAAAGTTGGAGGGGAGGAGAGGCAGAGGGACAGCGAGAGAAAAGATGTTGGACAGTTTGACATCATGGCATGCAGGATCATTTGTGTCATGGTTGACTGCAAGTACACGAGACAGAATGTTGTACCCACCTAATGCATATTATACTTGCCGTATGAGTCGACCGATACATATTTGCGGAAAGAGCTTCAATGTTTGAAAACACGCAAGGCCAAAATAAGGCCTATATATATATATATATATATATATATATATATATATATATATATATATATATATATATATATATATATATATATATATATATATATATAGAGAGAGAGAGAGAGAGAGAGAGAGAGGCGTGTATTATATTAGTTGTTATATGCCCCAAGGTGTGACAACATGTGACCCATACACACATTTCTGCTATGAGTCATCATAATCGTGTGTTGTGTTTTACAGTCCATAGGTAGATTCAATGCACAAACTATGTAAGCCTCTCTGAGTCTATTTATCAACTTAGGCATATATAAAACCTGACTATATTTTACAGCATAATCATTTATTTAGGTTTCATTTGTATTACGATTCTTTGTAGGTATGTCTTCTCCTTCTCATTCTTCTTCTTCTTCTCTTCCTCTTCCTCCTTGTTCCTTACTTCTCCTTCTTCCTGGGAGTACGGATCGATTGATCGTCTGTGTGCTGTGTAATTTATCCTTGCTCTGTTATCACTGTATTTCTTTGGTTTGGCTGTCTGTACTAGTTTGTGCCAGGACATGTAACACTGTCGCCTGGAAAGGTTAAAAGGTACTAGGGACAAATAAATGTGTATAAATTCCTGTGAGGTTGTACTCGATGCTATCATTTCATATGTTTTCCTGGCCTTCTCTTGGGTCTGTGATAAGTATGTTTTTTCAGTGTGTGTGTCTATGTGATAGATAGTACCAGGACATTACACCAAACAGCAAAACCATCTCATTTTTTCTTTCTCTCTAACATTGTGTGTATGTGTGTGAGTGTGTGTGTGTGTGTGTGTGTGTGTGTGTGTGTGTGTGTGTGTATGTGATAGATAGTACCAGGACATTACCCCAAACAGCAAAACCATCTCATTTTTTTCTCTCTAACATTGTGTGTATGTGTGTGTGTGTGTCTATGTGATAGATAGTACCAGGACATTACCCCAAACAGCAAAACCATCTCATTTTTCTCTCTCTAACATTGTGTGTATGTGTATGTATGTGTGTGTGTGTCTATGTGATAGATAGTACCAGGACATTACCCCAAACAGCAAAACCATCTCATTTTTCTCTCTCTAACATTGTGTGTATGTGTGTGTGTATGTATGTGTGTGTGTGTGTATGTGTGTATGTGTATGTGTGTGTGTGTGTGTCTATGTGATAGATAGTACCAGGACATTACCCCAGACAGCAAAACCATCTAATTTTTCTCTCTCTAACATTGTGTGTATGTGTGTGTGTGTGTGTCTATGTGATAGATAGTACCAGGACATTACCCCAAACAGCAAAACCATCTCATTTTTCTGTCTCTAACATTGTGTGTATGTGTGTGTGTTTTTTTTTTTTACCCGTTGCAGTTCTAGGCATCTTTTAATGTCATCTTTGATTGAATCTCTACTTGCCACTCTGGCAGCACTCATGTGACGCATCAATGTTGTTATGATTTTATTATTGTGTTTAATTTTTTGGAGGCCCCCCCCCCCCCCCCCAATCAATAATAAGATCCGCAACCGTTATTGGAAATTGTAGCAATATTGCATACACAGAATCTTGTCTAGGACAAATATTTTGGCCTTATCAAACACCACAGAGGATTGGACAATATAGTCGCAGAAGGCGTGGCTGGTATCAAGGAGGAGGGGCAGGGATCGACCAATACGAAGATGAGCACATAATATAGGTGACTTCTTGGATATGAAAGTGCACGAGGCGGGAGAACTGGCGAGAGACCGAGCTTGTTTCATGCAGAGAGCGACGTTCTGCAAACAACCTGCTACTTGAAGATGATAAACAATACTGCGTAGAAAAGTGGATATTCCTTAAATTAAATCCAAAAAAAAAATTAAGAACCCGTAAATAAGGGTTACATTAAAGTACAAGAAATATCCAAACATTACATTAAAAGTTAAATCGCTTAACCGAATCAGTAAGTCAGTGAGACCATCGAAGCAGTGTGATAAACAAATTGATATATGTACATTGATTAGCATTCACAGATGTAGAAGAAAGAAACAGAGGTTATGGAAACATTAGAAACGTCATGATAAACAAAATGATATACATTGATTAACATTTATAGATACAGAGGAAAGCAAGCGGAAATAATGAGAACATTTAAAACATGATGATAAACAAATTAACACAGTCAGTTCCCAGTAGAATAATATATATGAATTTTTATATCAAGAATGTTTTTCAACTCGACTGACTCAAGAATATCGGGCAAGAATCACGTTAGGGATTTTCGATTTTATCAAATAAAATAGGGTTTTCTTTCCCTTGTAACATGACAAAAGTAAAGGAACCCTTTCCACGCCTACAGGCGTAAAGTAAAGGGCATATAGGGCTGAACCTATATTTTTTATAGACCAATCAGCACATGATGGGGGGGGGGGTGTGGTCAGCGTCACGCCGGCTGTCTTTACTTCCCTGGTCCTTACCCTAGAATTTGGGAGAAGGGATTGAATGTCTGGTCTTTTGAGATAAGCAAGTAAACTAACGAGGGTCCCCTGATCCGGAGTCTTGACTAAACCTTAAAAGGGGGCTACTATTGGGTAAGCTTTAGACCTTGACCTGAGAAGGAGATATATAGATCATGTCCCGACAAAGATCTGTAGACCTAACCCGACAAAGAGATCTATAGATCATGACACGGCAAAGAGATCTATAGATCATAACACATGACACGATAAAGTGATCTATATATCATGACCAGACAAAGAAATCTATAGATCATAGCACGATAAAGAGATCTATAGATCATGACACGAGAAAAAGATCTAAATAAATCATGACACGACAAAGAGATCTATAGATCATGACTGACAAAGAGATCAGTAGATCCTGAAACGACAAAGATCTGTAGACCTGACCCGACAAAGAGGGTCTGTAAACCTGAGCAATCTCTGCAAGCAGGTGTACAGACTAAGCTCTGCGTGTTGACCCTTTGACTAGACTCAACAAGGAGATCCATAGACTGACTCTACAAGATCAGTCGACGAGACTCTACATTTGAGTTGCATGGAATAAAATACGAGGGGATCTGTAGTCTAGACACGACAAGGGAATGAATAGTCACTACAAGAAAATCCGCAGACTATTCTAGAAGGAAATGCGTAGACTAAACTCTGCATAGAGATCCGTAGGCTGGAAAATAACTAAGATCCACCACAGACAACGCTACAGAAGACCTGTAGACTGAACACTAGCAAAATATTCATGAGCTTGACTACACTGGACAGATCCACAGACTAGACTAGATCATACAGTGATTCATATTCTTGACTAGACGTTAAAAAGCCATCAGCAAGTTTACTAGACCCTACAAGGTAATCCGCAGGTGCACTAGACATTACAAGCTTATCTAGGCCTCCCAATAGTCTGAAAGATCTGTCCAGTAGGCACCATCGGGTTACCACAAAAGCGCCATTCGCAAGCCACCAATATTGCAAGTGACCTATATTGCCATTTTCCTTGTAGTTTAAAGGTCGGTATCGACTGACAAACCTGAACGTTTAGAATGCCAATACAGTTCAGACTGTGACGTTGTTCAGAACCTTCTGAAGTAACCCGCCACTGTAACTATTCACGCCTGACGATCTCAAGAGTAAACATGAAATGGTGTCAATTATTTGGGCTGAAACAGCCATTCAAGAGATTTCTATCTGATGTATTCATTCACATCCGCTCATTTGTTAAATTTGACAAGGCCTTTATACGTAGTTTTATGTTGTGGGCACGATGTTTTTATATTTCCCCCATGGGCGCGTGCTCTTGCTTGACGATGTGGCAGGGCGGTGTGTGTTTCCTGGACGATGTGGCAGGGCGGTGTGCGCTTGCTGGACGATGTGGCAGGGGGGTGTGCGCTTGCTGGACGATGTGGCAGGGCGGTGTGCGCTTGCTTGACGATGTGGCAGGGCTGTGTGTGCTTGCTTGACGATGTGGCAGAGCGGTGTGTGCTTGCTTGACGATGTGGCAGAGCGGTGTTTGCTTGCTTGACGATGTGGCAGAGCGGTGTTTGCTTGCTTGACGATGTGGCAGGGCGGTGTGCGCTTGCTGGACAATGTAACAGGGCGGAGTGCGCTTGCTGAACGATGTGGTAGAGCGGTGTGTGCTTGCTTGACGATGTGGCAGAGCGGTGTTTGCTTGCTTGACGATGTGGCAGGGCGGTGTGCGCTTGCTGGACAATGTAACAGGGCGGAGTGCGCTTGCTGAACGATGTGGTAGAGCGGTGTGTGCTTGCTGGACGATGTGGCAGGGCGGTGTGTGCTTGCTTGACGATGTGGCAGGGCGGTGTGTGCTTGCTTGACGATGTGGCAGGGCGGTGTGTGCTTGCTTGACGATGTGGCAGGGCGGTGTGTGCTTGCTTGACGATGTGGCAGGGCGGTGTGTGCTTGCTTGACGATGTGGCAGGGCGTAGTGTGTGCTTGCTTGACGATGTGGCAGAGCGGTGTGTGCTTGCTTGACGATGTGGCAGGGCGGTGTGTGCTTGCTTGACGATGTGGCAGGGCGGTGTGTGCTTGCTTGACGATGTGGCAGGGCGGAGTGTGCTCGCTTGACAATGTGACAGGGCGGTGTGTGCTTGCTTGACGATGTGGCAGGGCGGTGTGTGCTTGCTTGACGATGTGGCAGGGCGGTGTGTGCTTGCTTGACGATGTGGCACGGCAGTGTGTGGTTGCTTGACGATTTGGCAGGGCGGTGTGTGCTTGCTTGACAATGTGGCAGGGCGGTGTGTGCTTGCTTGACAATGTGGCAGGGCGGTGTGTGCTTGCTTGACGATGTGGCAGGGCGGTGTGTGCTTGCTTGACAATGTGGCAGGGCGGTGTGTGCTTGCTTGACGATGTGGCAGGGCGGAGTGCGCTTGCTTGACGATGTAGCAGGGCGGAGTGTGCTTGCTTGACGATGTAGCAGGGCGGAGTGTGCTTGCTTGACGATGTGGCAGGGCGGAGTGCGCTTGCTTGACGATGTGGCAGGGCGGTGTGTGGTTGTCCGACGATGTGGCAGGGCGGTGTGTGGTTGTCTATCGATGTGGCAGGGCGGTGTGTGGTTGCTTGACGATGTGGCAGGGCGGTGTGGTTGCTTGACGATGTGGCAGGGCGGTGTGTGGTTGTCTGACGATGTGGCAAGGCGGAGTGTGCTTGCTTGACGATGTGGCAGGGCGGTGTTCATTTATGTTTTATGCTGCAATCTCAGCGTGTTAATGTATATATCTGCCTATCTGTCAGCCTGACTCTGCCACATGGGGTTGTGGTGAGCCAAAGCACACTCCAGAACATGTCGTACAAGATTGTCACTCTTCGTTGGCTGCTGACGAAGGAGACTGAACACATGTAACTGTGTCCCGTGGGCAATGATTCTAGATTCATTCATTTATTCAAGACTGTCCACATTTTGTTAGTCAGTGAGAAGAAATCTAGCCACAGGATCGACCCTGCAGTTGAAGCTGTGGGTCACCGAAAGAGACCCTTTGAGGGTTTTGTTTTAGAACCAGTGTTGGGATAGATACATAGGCACACGATGATAGCAGAAGACAAAAAAAAACGTCTATTTCTCTGTCTGTCTGTCTGTCTGTCTGTCTGTCTGTCTGTCTGTCTGTCTGTCTGTCTGTCTGTCTGTCTGTCTGTCTGTCTGTCTGTCTGTCTGTCTGTCTGTCTCCATACTCATTTAAGGACTTGAATGTATTCCTGTCTATATGTTTTTGGCACCCACATAATTGCTACATGTAATTTATTTACTCAGTCGTCTACTCATCCATTTGGTCAGTCGGTAGGTCTGTTTACCTGTCTACTAACACACCTATCTGTCTCTTTAGCAACATCTGAGCCTTCACTGTTTAGTCAGCAGTTTGCCACATCGATCTACTCTTTCTCTTGATTATCTCCCCTCGGCGCAGAACCAGGCATCCCTCATTTTTGTCTCTGCGTGAAGGTCATTAACCTATATGAATAGCTATCTTCTACTCCCCTCCCACCCCCACCACACACATCCATCATCATTACTAATATTTGCATAACCACGCTGGTGTCTCGACCATCGATCACAAAACCGCTGCCCACCATTATGGCTGCGTACCATCAAATGTCACCTGAAACTGGTTGAACTGGCGGAAACTGCACATACTTAAAGTTCTAGTAAACTCTGTGTAGAATGCACTAAAGGACACATATAGTAGTTGTAGTGATTTTAGTAGTTGTGGTGGTGGTACTCGGGGCATTCCCACAAGCGCTCTGTCCCCATACTCAGCAGCCAGCGAAGAGTTCCGATACTAATGGTGCCAGTAGCATTCTGATTAAATGTCTGTCTTGCCTTTCCTTTGAGCCTCGATCATCTGCCGGAACCTCTCGTCACTTCCCCCTGAATAAATCTCACCAGACTGTGGTGATCCATCTGCTCCTCCGAACTGTACACGCTCTCCCACAAGGCACTAACCATGTCTGCCTTATCATGCATCAGTATTCCACTAAGTTGTGCAGAGCCGGGTATGACATGATAGATAATAACAATAACGGGTGTTGTGTTGGTGATGATGACAATTCAGATGAGGATGTGGTGATGATGGACATGTGTATTCTCTATTTGCAGCCGAAAGGAAGACATCAATGGGCAAGGACTGGCACCCTGGCTGTTTGAAGTGTGGCAAATGTGGCAAGACATTAACACCTGGAAGCCATTCTGAGGTGAGTGTCTTACATAGACTGTTCATTAATTGATTGGTGTTCTTGTTAATTGATTGATTGGTTGTTAGTCTTCTGGAAGATTGTGAGTTTGACTATTTCAGTTGCTGTCTGTTCAGCATTATTGTCTATAAGATAACACGCAGCTATGTGGCTCTATGGTTAGTGAATGTGTTTAACATTTTATGATTCCCTTGTATTAGAGTTTGATTTTCTTTGCAGACTGTTTATTTATTTATTTATTTCTCATTTCCAAGACAGCAGTGGGTGTAGCCAAACTTCACTGGGAAGATGGCGCACAGTTTTATACATGATATTTCTGTAATTGTCTGGTACATTAACCCACTATTCCTTTACAGCAGAATGAGAAAGAATGAGAGATAAGTGTCTGAGAAGAAACAGACTTAACACAAATGTTGACAACAACGGTGTTCAAATCCCATGCTATAACTGTGCAAGACTTATCTTAACGCGGGCGGGTCTTGCTAGTGACACCTACCATCGCCATGGGCTGAGTCTCATGCCTCCTCATGGCACAATATAACCCACAATATAACACTGCCGTCTGGAAAGACAGAAAGATGCCAGTGAATGTTTTCTAGTACAAATTTTAGGTGGGGGTCGACCCAGGAGCCCAGTTGTTTTTACAAAAATCCACACTGATGCGTATTTGAACCCAAGACCCTGGAGCTGTGACTTGCTACTGCTGCAGTACCACAGCTCTAATATTACTAAACCCATTTTTATATAGACCAGGTGAAAGTCAGTGTGGTCAATATTGCTAGCAGGATTTGCTTCCCAGGACATTGCCCAGTACTCATTGTAGGCTGGATCAACCTGGAAGCCAAGGCTAATTTAAACACATTTTTGTTTTGATGCAGATTCCAGCAAACTCAAGACTTCTTATTGTACTCTACAGTGAATACAGGGAGTCACCATGGTATAGTGGCTAGATGCTCCACTGTGGATTTGAAGGTCATGGGTATGCATCCTGATGGAGCCAAACTTGTTTTCAAAGATGATCTGGGCTCCTAGGTTGACCCAGCCTTGAGTGGCTACCAGGCGCAGTCCTGGGAAGTAAAAGCAGCTAGCGTGTTGCTGACTCAATCACCCACCAAGGGCCGATTAGTCAATAAAATATAGGTCTAGCCCTATTTGCCTAGTTTGTCTGAAGGCATGGAAGACGATCCTTTACTTAGAGTGAATACAATGGATGAGTTTTCTTATTATTGCTTTGTAATGAGCCTATTTTTCTTCTTGCTTTCAGCACGAAGGGACACCTTATTGCACCAAGCCCTGTTACGCTAATCTGTACGGACCTGAAGGTGAGCTGTTGTCTAGAAATCGAGTACAACATTCATCATCATCATCATCACCATCATCAATATCATCATCATCATCCTGTTGTACTTTCTATACCAGCCATAGGGCTTGCAGTCTATTTCTCCATTCCTTTCTACCCTTGAAAACCTAATGAGATCGTGGATGGAATCCATTCTGGAGCCCTAGTCTTCTCTCACCTTACGTTCATCATAACAGTTCTCTTAGAGGTCGTCACTGCCTCAGTTCATTTGTATCTCATTAGCAGCAGTGAGGGACATTCCAAACCAAAATATGCTTGCCCTTCTTCTGGAGGAAAGAAACAGGACCCAAACTAAGATTCAAATAAAGCTAGCAGCTGGTTGAACGTGGTTGGGTTTTTTATTTTTTCTTAAAAGGAATTGGAATTGGAGCACAACTTTTTTCTTCTTCTTCTTTTCTAGCTCTGTTCTGCCTTTTAGTGTCAGGTTTTGAAGAGATCTCTGGTGTGAGCCTTTATCTGAACTACATAGATGCAAGTATTTATGGCCTTGGATATTCCAACTATCCCTTGCTTGTGTGGTGGACTCTAGTTCTGCTTCTATTGCGTCTAGTGACAAGGCTGTCTGTGATGGGCTATTTGGTGGGTGGTAGTTTTGGCACATGTTTGAACCATTTGATCTCTTATCTCTTGATTAGAAAAATTGTTGTCTGCTATTAATCATTATTCATTTATGGCTTATTGGTTGTGCTGTTGTTGTTGTTGTTGTTATCGATCCAGCGGCGCATGAGCTTTCGCCCTTTGGCCCAATCAATGCCATGTAGTGGAATTTGCATGTTTTCACAGGCTGTTCTTTTCCTCCGTACAAGGTGTTCCACTTGTCTGGTCTCGGAGGGAGTAACATTCTTCCAGTCTCGCTGAGTTTTGGGCACTCAAAGAGATGGTGTTCAACAGTTTCGTAGGGGTAGTTACATAGGGGAGTGTTGTGGCTGTATTCTGTTTAGATGTCCATTGAGTGGAGTATGTTGCGTTCTAAGTCTGAAGATGGTGGCCTGGTCCCATCTTGTTAGATGGTTAAGGCTGTCATTAGGATCAGGGCCGGCCATGTGTCTGTAAACCTCTCTTCCAGTGTCTCCCATGGCCCATCTGTCCAACCAAGTCTCTTTGTTTATAGCTCTTATAAGTGTTTTTGCTGTCTGTATGGTTGTCGCTGTAGGTGGTTGTTCTTATGTTGCTCCTTTCTTTACCAATCTGTCAGCTCTGTCATTACCTGGTGTGCCGGAGTGGCCTGGAATCCACTTATTGGTTGTGAAAGCAGTTTCATATCCCCAACATGTCAGGGTTTGAAGTCGGCTGCAGGTGATTTTTAGCAGTTCATGCTACAGTGATTTTGTCAACAGAATAAGTGTGAGAATGGTTAAAAAAGCAGTGAACATATAGTTGCCTAGAAAAACGACATAATAATAAATGCTTGGTTTAGTTTGCCATGTCCTGAAAAGAATTTGCAGTTTAAAAATTTAAAAAAAAAATTAATCGCAGATGTGAAAAAAAAAAAAAAACATGGTGCTGTCTCCATTGTGGAGGTTGGCTGTCATGTATCCACTCCTGACTATGGGAATGTTATGTAGTGAGGCTTCTAATCACTTCCATGGTGCAACTGTTATACCACTGTCTGAAAGCCCAGAGAAAAGTCTTTTTTCTAAACCGCCGACCACCAGAGTCGAACCTTGGTAGGCATTGAGGGTTCCATTGTAAAACACTCACTGATGTATGACTGGTTTTTTTGTGTGTAATAATTCATTAGCTGGGTGAATGGCTGACTGACTGAATAGTTGACTGACTGAGTGGTTGACTGATTGAATGGTTGACTGACTGAGTGGTTGACTCACTGATTAGTTGACTCACTGATCAGTTGACTGATTGAAAGGTTGACTGACTGAATGGTTGACTGACTGGGTGGTTGACTGCATGATTGGTTGGTCAGTTGATTACTTTACTCCTCTCTTTGATTTCTTGAATGATGTTTTGACTGATTAATTGTGAATGATGATAGATTGACATACTGGCTGATCATTGGTCAGTTGATTAAGGTAGTTGCATATCCTTAACAAACAGGACTTTGCAGAAGCAACTCCAGTATTTTTTGGCTGCTGTGGTTTTTTTAAGCCAATTTATGTCTAGTAGTTTGCCTTCTTTCTGAATGGTCAGCTCTCATTACCACTGTCAAAACCAATGCAAGACAAATCGTCTGCAGCTGGGATAGAACCAAGCACCCCGGCATTATGAAATGTGGTCTCATCGCCTAAGCCACAGATGCCAACTCAGTTTATTGACTGAGTGATTATAATTGATTGACTACCCAGATGATTACCTTCTTGTCCAGTTGATTTATTAGATTTCAGCAGCATCTTTATTACACTACACAATATCTGTCCGTGCTTTGACCTCATGTTTTTTATTTAAACTAATCATCTTAGTATTATCTTAGTGTTTATCTAAACACTTAATTGTGCTTACTTTAGCTTTTAATTCTGTTTTTGTTAATTTTCTGACTCTCTTCATAACTGGCCTATTTTCAGGCTTTGGCCGAGGTGGTACATCGGGCGAGAAAGCGAACTATGAGAAGTAAAGCAAGAAACCACATCTCTGTAGCATCAAGACCTTGCTGTATACCATCATGTAGCAACATACATTTTTTTTTTTTTTTTTTTAGAAATTGTAAGCACTATCATCATGCTCTTAAATTTGTCTGAACTGAAGAATATTTGTCTTCAGAATTGATCAGATATTTTTTGAGTCACTTTTGCTTTCATCTCACAGTATGCCATTTTTTTGTATGTTATCTTCATCTTTTTTTTTTTTTTGGAACAAAAAAACAACATATACCTTGACACTAGATCACTATTTTTAAAAATGTATTTAGTAAACAAAAACTGTGACTAAGACACTCAGCGAGGATGAAAAGAAAATATATGTGCAGAAGGTTTCAACCAGAGGTTTAATCAATGGAAAAATATCAAAAAGAAGAATTTTCAACAGCAGCCTCCAAATGAAGAAGCTACGCGAACAACTATAATTCTCATTTAGCGAATTCATGTCTTGATACCAACTCAGTTGCAGTAAAAAAAAAAAATCTGCAAAAACCTTCGAGGCAGGAGGCAAATGTCTGAAACATCTGATCATTGTGTTACCATGTCACCCATCTATATGGAGTTTATCCTAAAACTTGTTTTCTCTACTTTGTCAATTTTGGAAGCTCTTAGAGTATAGCCATCATTTTACTTTTTGCGTGTTTAATTTAAACTTGCATTAATTGTCTTGCTCTTTGTTCTGTTGGTCTGAGATTAAATAAAAAGGTTAAATTGCAGTCTGTTCCTTATAATAAAAAAAAACATTCGACCACAAACTTGAAATTACGTCTACATCTGTGATAGATTTCAATGGTGCTTGTACGTGAACAATTACTTTTGCTCTTTCTCCATACTCTCAAATTACTGATTTACTTCAGAAAATATCAGTCTGTTATTTCCTTATCATTTATTAAAACATTTATTAAAAATTGGCTCTATTTGACTCATTCATTATATACTTAATGTATCAATTGCTTTGAAATAAAAGGAATACAATTATAATGGTCAGTGAAATTTGGATAGGGAAGAAAAAGTAATTATTTGGTAACATTTTGATATTTGAGTAACAACTTGGAATCTACCTTTATGATGTCTCAAATGCTGATACTATAAATTTAAAAGCTTTGGTTAACTTTAAAACATGTGTTGTTGTTTTTTTTTATTGATATTATAACACATGTTAAAATAAAGACATATCTTTGATCCCATTGTCTGATATTGTGTGTGGTTGTGTGATGTATTGTGTGTGTCTGAGTGATGTATTGTGTGTGTCTATGTGATGTATTGTGTGTGTCAATTGTCTGATATTGTGTGTGTCTGTGTGATGTATTGTGTGTGTCAATTGTCTGATATTGTGTGTGTCTGTGTGATGTATTGTGTGTGTCTGTGTGATGTATTGTGTGTGTCTGTGTGATGTATTGTGTGTGTCTGTGTGATGTATTGTGTGTGTCTGTATGATGTATTGTGTGTGTCTGTGTGATGTATTGTGTGTGTCTGTATGATGTATTGTGTGTGTCTGTGTGATGTATTGTGTGTGTCTGTGTGATGTATTGTGTGTGTCTGTGTGATGTATTGTGTGTGTCTGTATGATGTATTGTGTGTGTCTGTGTGATGTATTGTGTGTGTCTGTGTGATGTATTGTGTGTGTCTGTGTGATGTATTGTGTGTGTCTGTGTGATGTATTGTGTGTGTCTGTGTGATGTGTGTTTTACTTACTGTAACATATGCACAATTACAGAGGAACACAGGTAGCCTTTTCAGCTTTCTAAAAATTATTCCTTGTTGTTTTCCGATTCAAGAATTGACGTGATAACATACAATAGATTTTCCCTCTTCCACAGTTTCTTCTTATGCTACTTTTTCTTCTCCTTCTTTTTTTTCCTCCTCCTCTTCTTCTTCTTTCTCCTCTTCTTCTCCTTCTTCTTCTGCTTCCTTCCTCTTCTGCTTCTGCTTCTTTTTCTTCTTCTTTTTCTTTTGCTCCTCCTACTCTTAGTTCTCTTCCTCCTCTTTTTCTTCTCCTTCTTCTTCTGCTTCTTTTTCTTCTTTGGCTGTAAACTCTGGCTGAAGGATTTGGATGTTCATCCACTTTAGTCTTGTTCCAGAACTTGAGTTTTGCATACACATCAATTTTACAAATCTAACTAATTTGTATGCAGACTGTTGGTTCCTTGCCTCTCATGCAGAAATACTCCAGCTTCAAAGGAAATGCCTCTAATTAGTAGATTCTTACAACATGCTTGTTAGGGGGGCAGAGGATCTGTTCTCCCCCCCCCCCCCACACACACACACAATGAGGCCCCAGAATCCACACAGAGATCTTCCTCAGCAATTATGAGGTTAAAATGCTGACTGGCCCAGGAGCACACTTGTTGACACGTGTCATATTGTTTCCCTCATAGTCCTGTCTTGCCGTGTCTAGACTTTATATTAATGCAACCTTACACATCTAACATTGTATCTTCAATCATCATTCAATCAAATATGGTTTTGCTGTGGTTGTATTGTAGACAGTCTTAATCAGCACAGAGAAACATCTCATACAAGGCATATTCGTTCTCGTTGTATGCTAGAGTAGCAGACATGTTCACTCACACCAACAAAAATTAGTAACCACAACAATGAGATGTCTAAGAAGAGCTGCAGGAGCAGCCAGAGATATAAAATCATGAATGAAGCCATAGGCAGACAAATCACAGAACAAATTCTAAATTATATACAAAGATAGCATATAAATTGTTTTGCTATTTAGAGATGATGCCATGTGACGCCATACCATACAGGAGACTAGCAGAGAGACATTGAGCATGAGGTAGACCAAGAACTATGAGGGAAGCTGACAGCAGAGAACTCTGCAACAGCACAGTGTATCTATAGTCGAAGCAGACAGAAGAGCAACAATCGGAACCTGTATCTCCCTGTACACCAGCGACTCTCAACCTGTGGGTCTTGACCCTTTCACAGGAATCGCCTAAGACCGTTGAAAAAAACATATTCACTGAAGTTATAAAGTAGCAACGAAAATAATGTTATGGTTTGGGGTCACCCCATCATGACATGAGGAACTGTATAAAAGGATCGCGGTATTAAGAATACTGAGAACCACTGCTGTACACCCAACGCTGTAAAAGAGGAAGTGAACAAGAAGCTGCACTGTAATTATTGTTCTTCTCTGCTAATCGAGTCATGCTAGATTCAATCTGAAGATAAGGTTCGTCAGCAAGTCAGAACGTCGCTCTCTTCGTATCCCTTTTCCTAACCAGCTCTCCGGCCCAATGTGCTTTCAATACCAATGCATCTTCAATGTCTTGTATACATCTTCGCGGTGGTCGACCCCTGCCTCGCCTTCCACAAACTGTACCTTTCATCAACGTCATTTCCAAGCCACATAACGCTTGATGTGGCCAAAATACGGCAACTTTCGGGACAGGATGCTGTTTATGAGCCCGTTCTCCCTGATGTTTAACTCGTTCAGACTGTCGATGTTTTCCCTCTTCCTGATTCATGGTATTATAAGAATTTTTCTAAAACATTTCAATTCAAAAGCTTCATTCTTTTTCCTCAGTGACTGAGTGAGAGTCCAAGACTCACAACCGTAAGTTGCCACAGAAAAAATACATGATCTCAAGTTTTTTACTTTAACCAATTTACTAGTGCTTTGCCATAGGTTCTTAATTCTATTCAATCTTTGCATTGCTAATGCAAGTCTTCTTCTGACTTCTTTTGAGCAGTCGCCATTGTTGTTCACTAAAGAGCCCAAGTATTCTAAATCTGTTACATTTTCTATTTCTTCATTTTAGATTGTGATACATGGTTGGTGTGCTGTATTTACTGAGGACAACATGTTTTTTTTTTAAAATTCAAAAAAAGAAAAGATTCACTTCTTCGCAAAAGATAAGATTAGGCGTGTATTTATTCTTGCATTTTAATTTAACATTTTCCAGGTGTTGTAACTCTGGAAGGCAGAATGAGATTTTCATTCTTAAGTTGTCCCCCACTCGTATCTTCACGAAATATGACTGTGTTGTTTTTCTTCTTGTGCAATCTGGTAATCTGATAATCTACCAGATGTACTCATGTCTTTCTCCTATCCTTAAACTGTTGTGTGTCGGGCTCCTAGTGGGTCCAGAAAATAATTTCGTTCATTTGATGGCTTGGTGGAACGTCTTTCGACCAGTTTCATGCTACAGAATGAGATTTTCATTCTTAAGTTGTCCTCGACTGTCTTCACAAAAAATGACTGGGTTTTAAATTCTTACACTTGTGCAAGGTTTACTCTTTGAAGTGTAGGATTTTTTTTTTTTGTTGTTGTTGACATTGTTGCATGGTTTAGGTGTTAGAACGTAGGATTTTTATTTTTTATTTTTGCAATTATCTTAAGGCATAGTTTGAAGATGGAGTATTGGGTTTTTAATTCTCGCATTTATAAAAGGTATACTGTGTAAAACGTGAAATTATTTTTGAAATCCTTGCATTTATATAAGGTTCATTCTCTCAAACGTAGGACTGCTTTTTAAATTCTTGTATTTGTGGAAGGTTCACTTGTTAAAATTTAGGAATGTTTTTTTTTTTTTTTAAATGTATTTATGAACAGTTTTGCTTGGGGCTGGGATAAAATCCAAATCGCAGGCTGTCAAACCAGTGCACCAGACAATAAAAAGAAATGTAACTTCAAGCTTTGCGTTAGCTCTTGGAACGTGAGGACCATGTGTCTCGGGTTTTCCACTGACCTGGAAAACATTAGTGATGTGAGAAAAACGGCTGTCATTGATGCCGAGCTCAGTAAACTTGACATAGATATTGCTGACCTACAGGAGACACGTCTGCTAGAAGATGGGTTCAACAGAGAAAATAATTATACATTCTTCTGGAAAGGTAGAAGTCAGGAAAAAATCTGGAAGTATGTAGTGGGATTTGCAGTAAAGAATTCACTGTTGGTATCAGTTGAGAGTTCAACTGGAGAAAATGACAGAATATTATTCCTACGATTGTCTACCCCAAGCGGTTTTATCACTTTTGTTACTGCGTATGCACCTATTCTATCGTCAGCGGGATGCAAAGGATTCTGTTTATGAGGAACTGTATAATGCATTGAAAGCAATTCCTGTCTGATGACATCTAGATACTTGGTGATTTTAATGCTAAAACTCATGACTAGTTTATATTGAAGAATATAGTGTTGGTCACATGATTGAAAATGGGCAGAGACTATTGGAATTCTGCACTAGAAGTGAGCTGTGCATCACGAACTCCTTTTTCAAAACTAAAGACCGCCATAAGGTGTCATGGAAACATCTAAAATCTGGCCACCGGCACCAGTTGGACCTTATTCTCTCACAAGGGGGCAGCACTTGAACTGTGTATCACTTACTCGCAACTACCACAGTGCTGACTGTGATACTGACCATTCCCTAGTTTCTACAAGAGTTCGGATAAAACCAAAAATAATTTTTACTTTAAAAACAAATATATCCCCAGGTTAAATATTTGGAAAACTAAAAACCCTAAAAAAATGTTTTGAGTTTCAACAACAGCTTGAAGATGCTTTCACTGATATCCAGGATAACTCTACAGCAAGCCTAAAATGGGATGACATTAGGGAGACTGTTTACAAAACAGCTGTATCAGTCTATGGGATTAGAGAACACAGAATTAAGGACACTCAAACCCTTAATTAACAGCAAAAAGTTAATACTTCCCAGAAAGAAAAAAAGAACAAGAAACAACATCAGTGAAATGAGAGAAGCTAGAAATCATTTGCAAAATGTAGCTAGACAGGGTGCCAACAACTACTGGATCCAGTTATGTGAAAGCATTCAAAATGCTAGCAGTGGTGGTAATGTTAGAGGCATGTATGAGGGGGAAAGAAGGCCATCGGCCCAACTATTTAAAAAAAAGTGCACCACTAAACAGTTTGAATGGGAAGATTATTAATGACAACAAGAAGCAGCTAGATAGATGGGTGGAACATTATCTGGAGCTTTACTCAGTTGATACTAAACTAGCATATGGTGCTCTTAATGCCATGAAGACGGTACCAACCCTTGACTATCTGAACGCATTTTCAACAATTGTAGAAGTTAGGAATGCTATTGATGAACTGGTTTCAGGGAAAGCCCCAGACAGAGACGGAATTCTCATTAAGATCACCAGGAGTGGGAAAGACATTCTAATGCAACACTGGGAAAGACATTCTAATGCAACACATTCATCAGCTAATAACACTCTGCTGGCGAGAGGGATAGGCTCCGCAAGACTTCAAAGACCTTGGTGTCCAGATCCTTCTGTGCTCTAGCAACCCATTCCGAGAACTCTCTGACCCTACAAATGTTATCTTTTTTTTTTAATTTTTTATTTTTCATTTACTATTTGTTAATATTTGTTTATTAATTTGTGTGTGTGTGGTGGCAAGTGCGGATGACCGTATAAGTCGCAGGTTGGGGAAAAGATTATCTCTGTCGACACCCTAAGCGGTAAAATAATAAGTCAAGAAGATGAACAGATAAGATCCAGATTAATGTTCATTAGTTTTGCAGTAGGCATTTTTTTTTTTTATAATGCATGTGAGCTTCGTTCCATATCTATAGTGTTTCTTCAACTGTCATTGGTTCTACGAGTTGTTGTATCGAGTAAGTACCACTGATATCAGTTTCATATTGGTGCCAGGTTACAAGGCGTGCAAGGAAAAACTGTTAAGCTTGTAGATAAAGCTACCGTGGCGGGTGGACGTACTATGGACCATGCTGATATACTGAATGCTTTACGAGAATTGAGATGTTTGCGAGAAACAAGCGACGACTGTGAATCCGCAACCATGACCAGACTGCAAAAACAGCATGTTGAAAGGTATGTGGTCAGACAAGAGCACTGTGCCGGAAGCTAAAGAAGAATTGGACACCAACAAGGGACAGGGTTTATCTAGGTAAAGATTCGACATCACAGCATTCATAACAAGCCCATATAAGCTCACTCTCTCTTTTTTTAACAGACAGCGAAGAGTTTCCATACTAATGCTACCCGTTTTCATCTGGGTAACTACTCGACTTGCCTTCCCTCTGAGTCTCGAGTGGCGCCCAGAGTCTACAGCCAACACAGGACTAATAACGTCAGCAGCTACACGCTGTGGTATTTTACTGAAGAGGCGGATCCGAGCATTAGGGACTGAATGGTTTAACGTACAATGAGAACGATCTGTCGACTACTAACTCTACCGTCGGCTCTGTGGCTAAGTCGATGCGAACGCTTCGATTCGTAATGCCGGGATGCCAGGTTCGATCCCAGCTGCGGGCCACGCGCCTTGCGTTGGTTTCGACAGTGGTATCAAGAAAGCCGACCATCCAGTAAGCAATGGCAAACTACTGGATGTAAATTGCCTAGAGAAACCACACAACAGCCAGGGGCTGTTAGGGTTGGTTCTGCAACGTCCTGTAAAGGATACGCAACTACCCTAACTAACTCTACCACCTGACCCCATCAACATCCTGATTTGTTTGTGTGCGTGCGTGGGGAAATTTCCTGCGGAAATCCCCGTTTACGTGTACCCTATTTCTGGCTCAGATTATTGGTTGAATGTTAAATTAAGAATCGACATCACAACACTCGGGACACTCCCGTAAGCGCTCCGTCCCCATCTTCAGCAGCAAGCACAGAGTTAAAATTCCGATGGTACCAGTAAAAGTCTGATTGTATATCCGTCTCGCCCCGCCCCTCCTCGTTTTATCTTTTGTTTAATGCTGCTCAGAAATGTCTACACACTAGAGCCCTTTCAATTTTACCGTATTTTTTAAAATAATATGACAGTAAATCTGCATATTTTACCGTAAACAGTATAATATACCTAGGCTTATTTCTTTACTTTTATGTAGTTTCCTGTATACACTGAAGACGGCCTTGTCCCCCCCCCCACACACACACACACACACATACACACACACACACACACACGACCCACAGAGAGAGAGAGAGAGAGAGAGAGAGAGAGAGAACACTATTCTCTTAGTCGCTCGCTATCAGCACAGTGACAAACCCGGAAAACACGTAATGGGAACTTCCCGCTTCATACGTAATTGCGTTGGTCACACATTTGTTATGTGGCTAGAAAATTCTGGATTCAAGCTACGAATTCTGCATTTTTAATTTTTATTTTTATGTGTTTAAGTTTTGCGATTGGCTACATTGTGTTAGCATTTATACAGTTTTGTAATTTAACTTTTTTGTACTTTTAGTACAAGCACTTCCGTTTAATACCGCATTTTCGGTTTTCCAGTGAAAATTCACACACTAGCTGGGTAACGTTCTTAACTCGTCGCATTTTATGTCCCCTTGTGGTCGCTTAACATGTTTAGTTTGGTGTACCGGAGCTCAGATATGGCTGCCAGTATTTCCCCCCAGTTTAGTTTCGGTTTAAAACTTTTAATGATACAGTTTTAGAGGAGTTGAGTGTCATGGCGACCACTACCTGATTGGTACAAAATAAAAAATCAAGTTAAACAGATCCTTCTACAAGGTGCAGAGATTACATCCAGAGTAGAATAGAGAAAGATTACTAAGAAATATCCATATCATAGATATTTTCAGATGAATTAAAACATAAAACTGAAATTTTACAAATTCCGTCAGAGGAAGACGTTGACCAAACCTGGATGGATATTAAGAATTTAATTCTAACCACGGCAGAAGAATGTCTTGGTGTGTCCACCATTAACAGGAAGAACAAATAGTTCGATAGAAAGTGTGAAGTAAGAAAAAACATGCCAGGTAGATTTTGCTGAATGGTACTAGTAACATACGAAATGTAGAAAAATATAGAACAGAGTGTAAAGAAGCTACACAAGTAGTTAGGCACCAAAAGCGAGTATACATAAATAACATTAGCATGCATATGGAAGCTAACCATCAGAACAACGAATACAGAAAGTTTTTTTAAAGAACTAAAGGCTGTAAAACTAAGACATCAACAAAGCATTTAAAGTTTAAAAGATCACAATGGGAACATGATAAATAATTATGAGGAAATTTGTAACAGATAGAAGGAATACTTTGCTGAATTGTTAAACTGTGAAACCCCACTTATTACTTATCAACAGGAAGAGATATTAACATCATCATCATCATCGTGTATCATGTCTTTTGCAGACAGTCGCTCTCATCACAGTCTGCCTAAAAGAAACTCGGTCTCTTGCCAGTTCTCCCGCCTCATATATTGTCATACTCAAGGAATCACTTATATCCTGTGCCCATCTTCGTGTCGGTCGGCCCCTGTCCCTCCTTCCTGGTACCATGCCTTCTGCTATAATTTTTTCCAATCCGTCGTGGCGCTTGATATGACCAAAATATGTCAGCTTTCGAGATAGGATGCTGTTTATTATCCAATCTTCCTGGATGTTCAGATCTTTCAAGATGTCAATATTTCTCATCTTCTTTGTCCAGGATATTCTGAGAATCTGTCTATAGCATTTCAGCTCAAAAGCCCCTATTCTCTTTCTTAAGGACTGAGAGATAGTCTACGACTCACATCCGTATGTAGCCACAGGGAAGATGCATGCTCTCAAAATTCTAATTTTGATCTCCTTGCTGGTGCTTAACCATAGACTTTTAAGGCTGTTCAATCTTTGCATTGCCATCCTCCTTTTAATGTCTGTCAAACAGTCTCCATTGCTGTTTATTATAGAGCCTAGATATTCAATGTTTGTGACATTTTCAATTTCTTCATAATTTATTGTTATTTGGGGTTTGGGCAGCCAGTTTTATCTGGGGACATTTTCTTTTCGTTTTCTTTAAATTCAAGAACAGATTTTGATCTTCACTGTGCTTTTGGACAGACAATATTAAAAGAGATATTAACATGTGAACCTGATTTTGAAAAAATATTGTTTGTCATAACAGCTTAAAAATAATAAAGCAACTGGTGCTGATGGAATTGCAGCTGAACTTTTAAAATAAGGGGGTCATGCATTATATGTAAAGATATATTTTTTTCTTTTATATTAATAAAAATGTTAATTTTCAGTTTTTGTTATCTATAATATCCGAAAGCTCGTCTCCGATTGCTTTCAAATTTTCACTCAACCTTGCCTTAGACTCTGTGCATGTTTTTATGTATGAGTGTTGCGCAAACCACAAATGACGTAGCTCCAGCAAAAATCAAATCATTATTTGTTTCGCTGCAAGCCCGGATTTGTTTTTAGTTGATTGGCCACCTTTGACTGCTTGTGTAACACTGAACTTCACTTTATTATATAATTTCATTTCTACTAAATTCTCGAATCTTTAGAAGCGTATCCATAAGTATTCCGCCTGTCACGCGGGTGACTGACGTTCGATTCCCCGCTGTGTGATATAAATTTTTAGGCAGATGTGGTCAAGGCCCTTTGGGAACAAGCAATGGAATCAGTAGAGAAACAAGATTACTATGGCCTCGAGAGAATGAGGCATCTGGGTGTAACCAGAGGGCCTAGCCGACTCACTACACTCAGGGGAAAGGCAAGACGTACATACAACCAGATTACGACCCGCACCATCAGTATTGGAGCTCTGCGCTGGCTGCTGAAGATGAGGACGAAGCACGCATGAGAATGCCCCGAGTGCTGTATATGTATAAGCATGTGTATGTAGGGGTGTTTGTGTATGTATGGGTGTTTGTGTATGTATGGGTGTTTGTGTATGTATGGGTGTTTGTGTATGTACGGTGTATGTATGGGTGCATGTGTACCTATAGGTGTTTTGCGTATGTGTGAACAATTGTATATGATTAGGTCCCTGTGTATGTATGATTGTTTATGTCTACATAGGGTGGCTGAGTGTGTGTATAACCAAAATGTGTCTCTTTCGGATGTGGGCAATCATCTCTTTTCGCGAGTCTTTCAAGACATCTTCATTTCTCTTTTTATCAGTCCACGGTATTCTTTCTAACAATACTTTTTGTGTGTGTTAAACTTATGCACGCACCCACACACCTCTCCCCTCCCACTTTTAGTTTTTTTCTTTTATTTCACCTCATCTCGAGGTCTCCGAGATTTCATGAGAAGTTCCAGGGAAATTCCCAGTATCATGGAATGGGAGTGTTATGGTTAATGTTAGTCGGTGTTTGTTTCAAACCCTAATACTGGACGTTTCTGACAAATCTCCATGAAATCTCGGTGTCTCTGAGATGCTGAAAAATAAAATAAAAGACCCCCCCCCCCCCACCCCCTCGCCCCACTCCAACCTCCTTTGTTATCTTAAATACCGAAATATATTGTCCGTATTAAAAAAAAAAAAAAAAATGCAGTAATGAACATAGAAAATTAATGATCCATTACAGCGCAAAATATGAAACAGGCACACATAAATTAGTAGTTGTGTAACTTTTACAGACATTGAAAATAATTTTCATCATATGTTGGCCTTTTTTTAAAGTCAGTAGTTCGCCATTGCCACTTAGCGGTGTGTCACTGTCGACAGAAACGTGAAGCGACCTGCTAGCAAATCGTATACAGCTGGAATTGACACAGGTACCCATGTTTTCATCAAATATTTGTATGCTTTCACCTTCTCACTTATGTGTGTGTGCGTGCGTGCACGTGCGTGTGTGCGTGCGTGCGTGTGTGTGTGTGTGTTGTTTGGCGGAAGAGTGTCATGGCTATTCTGTGGAAAGAGACAGCCATATAGGATAAAACCACGGCCAGCTCCAGATTTATAGAGAAGGGCGTGGATAAAACCTAGTGCAATGAAATTGATCTTGTCAACAACAACAACAATGAAAGTCCCCTGATCTGCACTGGTTATGGTTTGCCACAAGCCGATAATAATGTTATTTAATGCTATGGATGGTTCGGTTTCAAATAAACACTGACTGATTCGGTAAAGAACCGAATCTTTACATTACGTGGTTTCCTGGACCAAATGTGCTTTTAGGGTGAATTCATGACCATATATCGTAAGATGGATCGGGCGAGGCCAAGACATTGAACTGATAGGTGATTCTTGTGATCGTGTGAGCTGGCGAAACATGACAGCCTTCGCTTACCGACACGGCACATGATGATGGTGTAGCGACGCAACTTGTTTATGTAATTGTTTGCGCATTTCAAATTATGTGTAATAATCATATTTATTTGTCATTCAGTACATAATAATAATAATAATAATAATATTATTATTATTATTATTATCATTATTACTTACTTTTACTTTTTCCTTCCACGTATGCCGCTAAGCGTTGTGGGGAGATGCAAGTTCCTGTCATAAGCAAGGCGGGCAGCATCTGATGTTCTGAGGCCATGCTTTTGGCAGGTTTCGGAGACCCCGTCAATCCACCGTTTCCTTGGTCTTCCTCTTGCCTTATATCCTGAGCTTCTTTGGTTGAAAATTTGTGATGTTATTTGGTCATTTTTCATCCTGGTTAGATGTCCAAACCATTTCATTCTTTGATGTTCTATGTAGTCTAAACATGGTGTAGTTTTGACAGTGTTTCTAATGTCTATGTTCTTTATCCTGTCTAGTCTGGTCTTATTCGCTGCTTTTCTTAGACATTTCATTTCACACGCTTCTATTTTTCTTTCATGGGTCTTGTTGATTGTCCATGTCTGGCACTGGTAGCAGAGTGTTGGAATGAAGATGGTGTTTATCAATTGTCTTTGGTCTTCATGGTTATATATCTGGATGTTTAAGCAGAGGTGATAGTTGGTATGTGACAGCATTTGCTTTCTGTATTCTTGTTTCTATCTCTCTGTCCATTCTTCCATCCTCTGTAAATATACTGCCTAAGTATTTGAACTCTTTGGTTTGCTTGATTTTGGCACTTCCAACATTTATATTCAGTGGCCTGTGTGTTCTGCTGATCTTCATAACTTCTGTTTTTCTGTACTGATTTTCATATTATGTTGTAAACAGCTGTTGTTGAGAGTAGTCAGATGTTCCTGTAGATCATATTCATTTTGATACAGTATGCTTGATCATCAGCAAAAAGTAATTCGTTTATAGCATACACGTCTGGGTTTGCTTCTACAGTGATCTTATCCATGTATGTTATGAAAAGTAATGGTGACAGTACACATCCTGTCTGACACCAGTTGTGACTTTGAACCATTCAGAAAGACCACTAGATGTTCTTACTGCACTTTCACTTTTTTCATAGAGGGCTCTGATGTTGTCTAATAATTGACCCTGCCACTCCGTTAATCGTCAAGAATTCTCCCACAGCACATCTTCTGTCCACACGGTCGAATGTGCTTTCACTCTTGACTACAAAGGACCCGTCAGCTCTTTATCGTATTCGAGTGTCTTTTCACAGAAGTGTCGTAGTGGCAAATATGGCATCAGTGCAACCTTCGCCTTTCCTGAAACCGAATTGTGCTTTACTCAGTAGAGGTTAACCTTTGCTCTTATCATACCTTCTAAGATCGTTGCATACATTTTCCCCACATGACTTAGTAAAGATATTACTCTATAAGTTCCACATCTCTCTCTTTGTTCCTTTTTTCTTCAAGATAGGTACTACAACGATCTTTTGCCAATTCACTGGTACCTTTCTCTCTGCCCATGCTCTATTGAAAATTCTCTCCAGCCAGGTTGATCAATAGTGTCCCCTCAGCCTGGATGACTTCTGTTGTTATTCCGTTTCGATACCAGATTGCTTGTGTTTCTTTACTTGTTTTGATAACTTTCTCTACCTCATCCCGCAGGATATGTGGTTCTAGATGATCTGGAGCCCTTGAATGGATTCTGCTGTTTCATGTACTCCCGACGGGTTCAAAAGTTCTTTAAAATATTCCTCCCATCTTTTTTAAATTTCTTTTGGCTGAATAATGGTTTCCATTTTTATCATTTATGACTGATGTTGGATTGAAGCTTTTTCTCTAATCGCATCGCTTTCACACACTCTTATAAAAGTCTCTTGATGATTCTGTACATAGCTGTGTTAGGTGTTCACCATACTTTTTCCATGAGTCCTCTTGGATTTCTTATGTTCTCTTGGTGTTGTCTCTTCGAGTTAGTCTGTACCTAATGTAATCCTTTTCGTCTTTTGTTTTAACCATATTTGAAACATCTTTCTTTTTATTTGACCACTGCGTCTTCTTTGACTTCTTACATTCCCACAAGCGGTACCCTTTTTCTTTGCCTTTGCCCGTCTTTCTGGTACCGTTACACTTGTCTTTTAATATCTTCGTGATGTGATTTATAATAATCCCATTCTTCTTCAATTCTTACTGGTTCCTTGGCAATATCTGCAAAGCCTTTGTTATTTCATAGTTTCAAATTCATGTTGATATTCTATTCTTCCTAAATTTCTTAGTGTTGATGATTTCTCACAGTTCTGTTTATGTAGACTGTTTCTACTTGTGTTTGCTATGTTCATAACTACTGGGCGATGGTCTGAATCCAGGCCCCTGCCTTTGGGGACAGCGCTTGAGCTCTCGTACCTCTCTCCTGCCGTCCTCTTCTGAGTCTGCCGTTGTCTGACTAGTATAAATCATTTGTGCACGGCTGGGTCTATTGTTCCACTTTACCACGTTTTTAACCTGACTTTGGCCTCCGAGTTTGTAGCATGTGTTGTAATGTAGAAGATCTGTTCAGCACACAAGTTTAGCAGGGTGTTCTCCATTTCTATATTGCAACTGTTGGGTTGTGTCGCTAAATGGTCCAGTATCCTCCGCTCCCATGGTGATTCTTTCTTGTTTACCTACCCTACCATTAAAACTTCCATTACGTATGAGGTCCCTCTTTCTCTTTTAACATTATTGATGGTCGTTCCGTAAGTCTCTCGTAAAAGTCTTCTTTTTCTTCTTCAGAGTAACTATCACTCCAAGGTGCCTGTACTGAATAATCTGTTTGTAGTTTTTACTTCCTTCGTGTCACTCCTTCTGTTAAACTGATTAAAATAATTCTTTGATATATTCTGTTCCTGTTATTCAATTTTGCTGCTCGGGATAATGTGAGTAGAAATCCGACCCCACAAATGCCTTGGCCCTTCTTTTATTGTACTCCGCTCATCCTATAAACACTAATTTTTAGGGATTTCTTTTGTATTATATCCTTTCTTTCTGTATCCGCAGACCCATGACGTGTCATATTTTTTCTTTTCATGAAATCATATTGTGGCTCTTGGGCTCGTTAACAATCATACCACAATGTGCCTCGGTCCTATAGTAAGCTCTTTTTTTCTGTCTCGTCCGCTTTAAAGTTTCCATTCCATTTTCCGTTTGGGGCTATCCGTTTATTTATCTCCTTTCTTTCTAATTTCGTAGCAAATAAAAATCCACTCCGCCGGTTTGCTTAGGTCAGGTCGTCAGTTTAAGGGAAACATCTGACCAGATTGACACCATCCCATCTGGCGAGCCAGAGCCTCGTTCGCCTTGGCCTCACGTGCCTGCACCACTACGAGGAGTCTTTATTTATATGTTACTATGGGTTCTCGGACAGCTACTTGTTATATCTTTTCACCTCTTTTAGAGAAAGCTAGCCCGACCCCACCCCTGCTGTATGCAGAGCCAGGCACAGTCCCATCTTGCATTTTATTTTGTTTATTAATCATTTTTTTTAATTTATTTTTTTTATTTTTATTATTTTTAGTATTTTTTTTTATTTTATTATTTTTTTTTTATTATCATTTTTATTATTTATTTTTTTTTAATTATTTATCATCTATCATTATTTTAATATATTTTTTAACGTTTTTTTTTTTTTATTATCATTTTTATTTTTCGTTTTTTTTTCATTTTTTTATTATTTTTATTTATTATTAGTATCAGTATTATTATTTGTTTTATTATCTTTATTATTTTCATTTTTTTGTTATTATTTTTTTTATTGTTATTATTATTATTAGTGTTTTTTATTATTATCCTATTTTATTATATTCGATTATTATTTGTCATCTTCATGATTTTTTTCAGCCGCTTGGATTTTGACCACATCACCCCACCGAGGTGCCGATTGGTCTGACACAATAAATATTTTTTTATTATCAGGGCGTTTTTTGTTTCCTGTTCGATTTTTTTTTTTTTTATAGCTCACCTAAACAAAAACCTTAGGCCCCCTATGCCCCTTACATTTTTTCATAATATTTTCATCATTTTTATTTCTCCGCCCCCCCCCCCCATGTTTTTTTATTCGGCGATTTTTATTTTTTCTCTTTTATGTTTTTGTTTCCAATTGACGTCTTTGCACATTTGGCTTTTTTTTTTATTTTATTTCAATTTATTTTTTCTAGGTATTTTTGATGTTTTTTTTTTGAGGCTTACGATCACCCGCTCTAGGAACCGCGCAATTTTTTTTTTTATTCACGTGACCACAAAGGTGCCACCATTTGAGTAAGAATTTATGTTTGCTTACGTCCCACAGAAACCTCGTTCAGACGGTAGTTCTTTATTTAAACGCCTCCAGGTTTGGATTTTAAAACAACACAACACAAATGTTTATTTTAGATTTTTTTTTTTTGGTTTTTTGTTTTTATAAGTTGGCTATTGTGTTCCTCCCTTTTTTTTAGTTATAAGAGAGCATTATCATTTCTATTTTTTTTTTTACTCTTTACTATTACACCGCTTTTTCTTCGCTTATTCACAGGTTCGGGAATCCGCTTGCCAAAAAAAAAGGTGCGGGGGATAGACTGAAGTTTTTTGAATGAATTATTTACTTATCTGGTTTTTTTTATTTTGTATTTTTTTCCTCTTATTGAAGGGCTTCCAGGCCAATGTATATGAATGAACGACAACAAATCCTCCAGTTTAGACGATCTTAGCCTCCTTGACCCTGATGAATATATAGCAATAGCAGACACAATCCCTACAGTTGAGTTCGTTGACGACGGTTTGGAGGTTATAGCCAAGTCGGTGGACATTGGGGAAGACGACTTTTCGGACTATGTCAGATGCCAAGCAACCGACAATACACGGCTGTCGTCTTCACAACTTCTTCAAGTCTCTTCTTCCCACGCAGACACAGAGTCAGTGTCGCCATCTTGCAGTTTCAGCACCTTACCATCTTTGGATTGTGAATACGATTTACCCGACTGGCTTTTTGAAGCAGAAGATATGGGTGTCGTACCCGAGGGTGTTCATAACAATCCTCCCAAGACTGCGGATGAGAGTTTAGGTAGGATTTTCTTATCCACCTTAAAGGAAGAAATTCGCCTCAAAATTCAGCTCAAGAGAGTTACCAGCGGACAAGAGGAGCTGAAAGTGGATTTTTCGCCTCCCGGCTCAACGGTAATTTTTTGTCTCCAGAAATATACATAGCTGCGGTAGCAGCACAGGATTTATGTACGAGCTAAATAAGCTACGGCTTTAGGGGTTGGGGGGGGGGGGCGCGCTAAAAAAATTCACATTTTCTTTCTCTTCTCAATTGCACTCTTTTTTCTTTTAATACATTATTAATGCAATTTTCTTGAAATACATTTAAATTTATAAAAATGTTTGAAGAGAAGCCTGGAACCTTTTAGAAGGTTATATCGTTTAATTTCTGAGATTCTGCAGTCACGCTGGTTTTTATTTCAATTTAATAAAAATTCAATGACAATATATTTCCATTATCCATATAAAAGTGCAAATATATTATCCATATATATATATATATATATATATATATATATATATATATATATATATAATATATGTATAGGAAATTCACAATCTGTTTAAATTACCACTGTCAACTAGCATCATGAGAGCTAACAGACTAAAATGGTTGGGGCATACTGAAAGAATGTCAGATGACAGAGAAGTGAAAACTGTTTTTACGAGGAAGATAAATAATTATTACAATTATGAATATGAAGATGGTGCCGCGTGGAGTGACTGGGCGATCCTGTCGACACTACACTCAGAGGAATAGTAAGGCGGACATCCATCAGAATGCGACTGGTAGCATCAGAATCGGAACGCTTCATTGGCTGCTAAAGATAGGAACGGAAGACTCATGGCACTGACCTGAGCGCTGTAACTCAGGTCAGCTCAACACAGCTCTGTATTATTATTACTATTATTATTACTATTATTATTATTATTATTATTATTATTATTATCATTGTATCTTAATCTTGCAGATATGTTACAACGCTGTGAAGAAACGAAATGAGGTCCGAGAAAAGAACAAAGAGTATGCAAAACAATCAAGAGACCGTTTGAAATCTGAACGGATGAAACAGGAGGAGGTAAGTTCTTGCCACGCCCATCTTCAGGCCATTTATAGGTCCTTCCAACTAATCACATGACATTACGGAAAGGACTCCCTACTTCCTTCCTTTTTCGACCGATGTGTTCTTTGTTTGGATGTTTTGCCTGTTGAGGATGCATACTTCATTAACTATATTTAACTGTTTTGCCTGTTGAGGATGCATACTTCATTAACTATATTTAACTGTTTTGCCTGTTGAGGATGCATACTTCATTAACTATATTTAACTGTTTTGCGTGTGATTTATTAAATAAAAATGCCTAGGAAATGTAGTATTCCTTTATGTAAATCTAATTATAGATCGACGAGTGAATATGTAACTGTATTCAAATTCCCAAGGGATTCTGAAATGAGAGATAAATGGAAGAAGTGCATACCACGTAAAGATTGGCCCACTCACTTGAGTTAATGATAAATCACTTCATTATTTGAAAAACTTTCTTGTTTGGTTGAATGAATGGACTAAGGTGCCTGCTTTGAAGGGAAAACTAACAAGAGAGACACATACTGCTTTGTTGCATACTGTAAAAGCTGTGATTGAACTGGCTGACTATTCTTTTTCTACTTTTAATGTGGAGTTCTTACTTTTGGGAAAACTACAAACAGATAATTTAGAAGCCAGATTTAGTGAATATCGACAATTGTCAGGTGCAAACTATCTTGTGTCGGTGAAACAAATTTTGGAAGCAGAAAAGAAATTGAAGATTTACTCCGTTTTATGCCTGACATCATCTGTTTATGGAAACTTTGCAATTCGCAACTTTGCAGAGGCTGTGAGCACAGTGGATGATGAGTGCCATAATGTTTTTGATGTAATCCAGTCTGATTTAAACAAAGTATTCTTCCACATTGATCCTAATGACTGTGAGTTGTATTGTGTTGAAGGCACAGAGGAAGCATTAATTTATATTGCTGGATTTGTCTCTAGTAAGGTCACCAGAAAAGTTCAGTGCATTTCATGTAAGACTTTGCTACAAATGAACAAAACTTTAACAGTTGATGTTCAGCCAGATTTCTCCACTGAGTATATCGAGCTAATGGATCGAGGAGGCTTCAGATACCGTTCTAAGTTGATTACACTGTTGACATTTGTGTCTTATGCTGCTATGCAGAGGCTCATATAATCAGAATTAGAAGCCTAATTCATGTCCTGTAAACAGCACAAGAAGCTACTTATGTGCATTGTTACATGCAGTATTCAGAAATATTAGTTAGTTAGTTAGTTGGGTTATCATCATTGCACTCCGGACATGTCCATAGGTGCTCAGATCCTCCCCTCAGTATGAATCCCAACGTCCGATGGCTAATAGTACCAGTTCTATGTTGATTAACAAGTCTTCTGACGTGTCCGGTGTGCGTCTCGTTTTTTGCTGTGCCGATCTTAATTCCCAAGTCTGCCATTCTGGCGAGTGATGTGGATTCACTGCCACCAAAGTCCTCTATCCTTCCCATTTCTCTGAGGGCATTAATAATATCAGCATGATCCATAGGCCGACCGTCGGTAGTGATAGCGGATCCAGCCAACCTGTCAGCTCTTTCATTTCCATCGACGCCTGCGTGTCCCGGAACAAAAATAAAGGTGACTCCTCGCACAGTGGACTTCTGAATTGATTCAAGCCATTGTCTTCGCACTGAACCTGCCTGAACCCTCCGGATCATACTCATTGAATCACTGAGTATACATATGCGGGTGTATTTTTGTGTTTCAAGCCAGGCAAACGCTTGCGTCACTGCCATCACCTCCATCGTCATGCTGCTGGTTGTCATGGAGAAGGCGCCGTTGGCTTCTTTGACTGTTCTGCCCGCTGAGCGTGCTGTAAATGCCCATGCGCTTCTTCTTTGGCGTATAAACTGATCCGTCTGTATAGATTAGTGCATCTGCTTCGTCTGAATTTTCACCGATGAGAGCGTTGACCTCTGCATTAACAGCAACAGGATTATCTTCTCTACATCGCCTGTTGAGTGTGACAATACAGGAAAATGTACAAATAAACGCCTGAGGCACAGGTATCCATTCTGCACCATGTATGATGTCGGTTAGGCTGCATATTTTGCCTAATAACATCTTCTGCCCGACCTAGCCACGATTTTCCCCTCTTCAGTCTGTCGCCCTTTTCACTAAAAAGCGCTTGATGCAGTGGGTGTTTCTTATCAGCACATATTTTGAGGTATGCCCGAGCCCTCCACATCCTGATCCTTTGGTTCATTGTTGGAAAGTCAAGTAGATACCTCATTGCTCCACAAGATGTGTCTCTTGTACATCCCAAAATAATACGCATGGCTTCATTTTGCACCTTCTCGAGTCGTTCAATCTGGGTAGCACTGACAGTGAGGATGGCCAGAGCGTATTCAATGGGGGAAAGGACCAGACCATAGAATAGAAGCACCAGCAGTCTTTGCTCGATATTGGAAGCAGCCATAATCCTCATTGCAGATAGACCTTTGCGTGCTTTTGTTATCGCATGGTCAACGTGTTCCCTGAATGACAAGCTGCGATCGAACCTCACCCCGAGAAACGTCATAACGTTGGTTCTGATCAATACATTATCACGCATTTTCACTTCTGGTAAGTCCGACTTGACAATGTGATTGTTCAAAGAGAACCATGACACTGATGCCTTCGAGGGATTTGACATAGGCATTGGAACCATCACACCAGGCGGCAATTCGATCGAGTTCTTTTTGTGCATTGTGCTGGCGATCTCCTGTCTATCACGCCCTCGTCGATAAATCAAAATGTCATCAGCAAATGACAAAGTCCTTCCCTTTCCATTCAACTGCTGCTCAGTGATCATCACCGTATAAACATTGAATAAGACTGGTGATAGCGGTGATCCCTGTGGCAAGCCTGGAACATATCGTTTGCGGTTCTGAGGACCAGCTACCACATCTTAGTACAATCTTTCTCTGGAACAGGACCGCAGCAATCCAGCGGATCAGAATAGGATTGACTTCTAGTTTAAGCAGTAATTGCATTAAATAATCATATGGTACTTTATTGTAGGCATCTTCTAAGTCCAACACTGCCGCACATGTCTCTTCTTTAATCTGAAATCCCTCGTACACATCGTAGGCGAAAAACAGCAGCATTGGACCATGTCTCTTTCTTCAATCTGTACCCTCCAAGTGTTGATGGGAACTTATCATGTAGTTCCAAGTAGGTGGTCAATCTTTGTGCGACAATTTTTTCCAAAAGTTTGCCAACAGTATTCTGCATCGAGATGATTCTGTAGCCGCAGATCTTTGAGTGGTCTTTATTAGGCTTTGGTAGTAGAAACAAATAACTATGGAGCCATTCCTCTTGTATCTGGCCACTCTGGATGCTGATATTGAATTCCTTTGCCACGCTTTTCAAATCAGCATTCGACATCATCAGCATGTCATTGTATCGGATGCCGTCAGGACCTGGAGCAGTGCTGCGCGATTTCTTGAGGCAAGTTCTTAAGGTGTCTGCAGTGATTGTGAAATCAGTGCCTAGCTCAGTGTTCTCGCACAGCATCGACAGTTTCATCTTAACCCCTATTCTTGCAGCTTCGTCTTTTTGGTCAGTTTGCTCCAAGTAGCGCGCAAGGAGGGTTTTTTCCTTTATCAGCATCAGTTCTCTGCCATATCAGGTCTGTACCCTGAAAATCAGGGATACCCCTTGGTCGTGCGGCGCCGTGCATGCTCCGTTGAAGGCGCCAGAATGTCACAAGAGATCCCTCGGAGCAAACGCTCTTGCAGAATTCGTTCCATTTCGCTGTCTTGGCTTCTTTCGCAATTAACTTGAAAGCCACTGTCCGCTTGTTGACCTCATCTTTCAGACTGATCAGGCGTTCAGAAAGTGACGGATCAATTTTCCTTGCCTTTTGCCATGCCTTGACAGCGTTCCTTTTTTCTAGCCACGCTATGTTTCAGAAATATTATGCTGATGAAGTGAATGGTGTGTGTGCTAATGGGTGTCCAAAGTCGGGTATTATTTCAAAAGCGCTATCTCCACTGTGTAATATATTCCTAAATAATTACCCAAAAAATTCACAATGATAAGGAACTGAATTCATCTAACAAGAAGAAACACCATATGATCATTGTTGACTTGTATAATAGTCTCTATACAGTAGAGTATAGAGGAGAAATATTTAGTAGTGCCCTGGTATTGTTTTGAAATTTACTCTGAAAGAAAACTATTACTTTCTTATTGACTGTGCATAAATGGTGCAACTTCACTGTGGATAAATTGTGTCAGGATATTTCTGAGCTGCCTTTGGGTAAGTGGAAAAAACATATTTTAATGTGCTTCACTGACCTAACACACACACACACACACACACACACACACACACACACACACACACACACACACACACACACACACACACATACATATATATATATATATATATATATATATATATATATATATATATATATTTCTATTCTTGTGATGTACTGTTAAATCTTTCCCTGTAGTTCTCTAGGGCCTTCTATTCCCAGCATGTTTTCAACTGTCATTATCTTTTTGCTGTGTATCATTTTTTTTTTTTTTTCATCGAACACCGGCTGTGAATTCCAGTGGAAGTTCCCGGTTTAATCGTCCGCTTGGACTTTTGGCCTTCACCTGGACCTGATTTTTGCGTGTACAAAACCGTTTTTAAATTCCCTGCCTCTTGGGCAGCTGTACGCCGACTTCGAAGGAAGGACGTCCAGGCCTATTTCTAGGGTGAACTGTGGCCATTGTGTTTTGTTGTGGTGTGTCCGCCTTGTCTCCTTCGCCGCAGGTTTATTGCCCCCGGAGTACCCCTTTGGGGCAAAACCCCCTGTGGAAAAACAGTTGGCCCTTCAAGGGAAGGCAGGGGCAGATCATGGGCATTCCCCGCCCATACAAGGAGGGCTTCCATGCATGCAGAGCCGGCACATGAGCGCTCTGGGTTCTGGGCCTCACCCCAAGGAATCGTCACGTCATTGCACATGCCTGCTTAACCTCACAAACCGTAATCAAGGCCTCCCGCTCGACCAGGGGCTGCGCCCTCTGGAATTCAGCGGGGAGCAGCCCGTTGGTTTGGACTTTTTGGTTGCTGTTGTGGTGTACCACAGCGCGGTGACGACGACACTGAGGGTTAACCGAGGATGTACGTGACTGGCCAGCCTATGGATGGTTGCTGTTGTTGTGGTGCACCTCAGCGCGGTGACGACGACACTGAGGGCCAACCGAGGATGCACAAGGATGGCCAGCCCATGTATGGTTTCTGTTGTGATGCACCTCAGCGCGGTGACGACGACACTGAGAATTAACCGAGGATGAGCATTGAGCAATGTTCTCTTTACTCAGCAGTCTTTTAACCAAGGGTTGTGATTTTAGCTGTACTTTTGTCGAACCTACTCATGTTCCTAATGAGTTTTGATAACATTTTTCACCCAAGCGTTTGGGGGCGGGCTGATGAGAGCCACAAGGACTCATCCCCTCTGGGGGCCGCCAAACTCCGAGATCCCCTGACAGCTCTGTTAATGCTCATTTGAGACATTATCCGTGGCGTACGACGAGGACGTGCTGTAGGGGTCTTGCGTGAGGTTCCGTACAACCAGGATAGTAAAGGACTGGCGCCCGAGTGACGTACGGAGTATCTCCTTATACACATCATGTTGGACTTAACTTCCCCTCACGCCTGTGACATAAATCACCGCGCCACATTTTATTATAATTTACTTAACTTTTTAAGCAAGTCAGCCGCTTGTTTACTAATTAATAACTAACAGTATTGATGTTTATGTTCATGATGACTGTAGCAAAAGTATTTTTGTTTGTCTGTAAGAGCCTTTATTATTATACTTAAATAACACACTTATTTACCTTAAAAATGACGTATAGTTCTATAAAATATGTGAAAATAATGAAACTGTAGTTTAATTTGTGTATACATCTCCTCGATAAAAACTGTTAACACAGAGGGAATCAATTCTTGCACAAGAACGGGAATCCCCATTGACCCAGTTGGCCTATTTATATCTAGAGTTGGCCGTGGTTCTTGCAAAGCATCGTTACATGTGTGTGTAAGGGCGACATCTGCTGATAAAGGATTAGCTACAACATGAAAAAGAGGGCAAGTTCTCTTCAGACATACTGTGGAGGGACTTATGGAGCACCCTATACCAGGATGTTTAACTGGCGGCCCGCGGACCGAATGCGGTCCGCGGAAGCGTAGCAAGTGACCGGCGCAGCATTGCTAATTGTATTGACTTCATGATCCTTCTACACCAAGTCCCTCCACATTGAATGAATGTTTGTAACACGCTAAAATTTGTTTTGTAGGCTTTAGAGTTTGTCTAAATCAGTGGCTCTTAACCTTCCTATAGCCGCGACCCTTTAATACAGTTCCTCATGTTGTGGTGACCCCCAACCATAAAATTATTTTCGTTGCTGCTTCAAAACTTTAATGAATGTGTGTCTTCTGATGGTCTTAGGTGACTGACCCTGTGAAAGGGTCGTTCGACCCCCAAGGGGGTCGCAACCTTCAAGCTTAGAACAGCTGGTCTTAATAATACTGCTCCTGTGTCGCATTTTGTGGGTAAAAAAGCACTTTCCACATTAAAACCCACCATTTCCAGAAGATGCGGGAAATATCACCGCGGCTCTATGGGTACGTTTGGATACAAATCTTCCTATTTGGGAAGATTATTCGCAGGTTATGCCGTGAAAGTGTATTAATGTTAGCAGAGCTAGCAGTGAGTAACTGACTTTGCTTCCCGCTATGTTTTCACGTTACGAACTACACCAGTGTTTCCCAAACTGTTCTCGGTCTATCAAAAAATTTCCACAGCGACTTAACCTATGTAAAAGTATGACTTTTCGTGTCTTGGTTAAATTAATTATGAAGTTTTTACAATATTTCACGGTTTCCCCGAGAAGAGGTCGCGGCTCCCCTGGACGCCGCGGCGCAGTTTGGGAATCATCTGAACTACACAACTATCATGACGCGGTACACAATTTATTTAACTGTGACTGTACAGAACACCTTATATTATAATTGTCTAAAATGTTTTCTTTCATATACAACGCAACAGAGAATGTTTACCTTTTCTGTTATTTTTCAGGATAACCAAAGGCTAAAGAAGAGGAATAAAAAGCTGAAACACGATATTATAAATCTAAAACAAGAGATGTTGACAGCTGAGGATTTCCTACAACGTCACCATAGAGATTGCCCCGTCTGTTTTCAAGTTGAGAACACCTGTTCCATCTGCACAAAGACAAGACCACGAACATTCTTGGGTGTAAACAGATCGCAGAAACAGGTGAAGGCTGTACTGAAACTAACAGAGGCAGAAGATCTTGACCCTGTATTCGGTCCTAGCGCCTTGTCAAAGGTCAAAACTAATGATTCCAGGTCAGAAGAAAGTCAAACAGAACCCCTGACTATTTCAAGCGATGTTCATGCAACACAACATGATTTACAATACTATAAAGAACACGAGATGTTATTAAGACCGAAAGTTAAACTGTATGAAGATTTAACATCAAGTGTGCGTGTGTACGAAACAAAAGATGATAAAGACGAGGATACCGCAATGAAAGGAAAACGTCCGGCGAATTTTATGGACGTGTTTTGGGAAGAGAATGATATAAATTACGATACAAAATTGAATTTAATATCGACAGGAAAACGTCGTTTGATTGTATCAGATCCAACAGTACAATTTCATGAAACGGTGCCATCAGTTGTAGATCATACTTCGGAAGAAGATCATAAAGATCACGAAACAGAATGGGACATACAACTGCCTATGATTGTACCCAAACCAAAAGCACATGTTTATAAGGACATGGACATTTTGTTGACTGAAAATGACATGGATCTGAATACACCATGGACATTAAGTAGTCCTACGATTTCATCCAGTTCAGAAATATCAGATCATGAAGATCCAGTAAAACATTTTATCAGCATGCGTCTGTATCCAAGTAAGGATACATTATTCCAGGAGGAAAACAGCATGCGTTTGTATCCAGTTCGACTGATTAAGTTAATGAAGCATGTGTAAGGAAGGGCTCGGACCAGCGTTGTCCAGTCGATATTTTAGATCATGGTTGACTGTCGGGGCATGGAATTTCCTTTACAGAAACATTATATTTATAGTGAACTTAACAGCCCATATGTGCACCCATGGACGATGGTAGTTAACATGCATATTCTTACACAAACACACAACAAACAGTTATACATCACCTCTACAATAATAGAACTGGTTCATCAGAGTCTTTGGATTAAGTCGCCATCATTCTCAATCACATCGTGGCCTGTTTATAACGGTGATTCCGTTTCATACACCAGTATTGATCCAACTTAGTTTTAAAGAACTCTTTGTCTTCTATCCACGGATGAAAAAGATATGATGCGTAGAATACTCTCTATCGTTTTGAATGTTTCTTTTGCTTAGGCTATTTCACATATAACTTCTTAAACACATCTTCCGTCTGCTATTATCAGGAGACCCACATACTTGAACACCTTGACTTGCTTCAGATCAGTCCCGTTTACTTTGAATAAGCATTTGGATGACATCTTTTTCTTTATGTTCAAAACTTCTGGGTTTAATTATGTATGCTGTTTTAAATAAGACAATTGTTCTGTCTTTTATATATTGTTCCCCCCATAGTTGTGAAATGATTCTGCATCGTATTCCGAGAATCCAAACATCATCGTGTTTTTAATCGCTGGTATTTTATATGGGCAAAGCATTGAAGGATCCAAGATAATTCCCTTTCTAGTTGTTGTTGTTGTTATTTTTTTTTTTTTTATTTAATTAACCTTATAAATTATTTTGGTGATCATACTTCTCCAGCATTTTAGAATCACTATGTATTACTTCCTGTGCTAATATACATTCATGCCTTGCCAATAGGCTATCAAGGATCTTCTCTTTTTGTCTTCCTCTGTCGTTTCTTCCACAAATTGTTCAATTTGTTACAACATCTCCTTTTTTTTTCTTTTCTTATAATGAGGCCATAAATGATGATTGTCATTTTCTTATGTCTGTGGTAAGTTGTCTTCGATCTTGACAACTTCCGGAAGGTCTAGAATGCTAATTTTAGCTAGCTAGTGAATTCTGAGAATTCCCTTTCACAACCATATCTCTGAGTCTTCAATGTGTGTGTGTGTGTAAGTGTGTGTGCATGTGTGTGTGCATGTGTGTGTGTGTGTGTGTGTTTTACTAGCTTACTGTTAAAACTATGACTTTTGTCTGTATTTACCACGGTGTAGACTGGGTAGGAGGGGGTGGGGAGGGGAATCGTGAGCCACAGGATTTAGAGCCGCATGGCTAGTACTGTCGCCACGAACTGTGCAGGTTAGGATGTGTATTTTTGCTCCCCACAAAAAAAAAAAATGTGTATCGCCTTACGAACCAAGGATCTTTATGAACCGGGATCTTTATGGACAGGGATCTTTATGGACAGGGATATATTGCGTAAAATATTGTTTACTTTAGTTTTAACCCCACCCTTTCCGCTCGCCCTAGCTTTTGTTTTTATCTAAATCAGTTTTCTTGTCATAATATTCTACAAGGTTGTATTATTATTATTACTATTACTATTATTATTATTTAAAATATTATTCTGTATCCAGGATATTGCTATACTTTTTCTTTAAAATTCAGTTCGCAGGCGGCAGGTTGTTTCTGGCTGTTTTAGATATGGTCTTTTGAATTACAAATGTATTTTGCAAGAGAAAAGAAGCATTCTCAAAGTGGTTACCTACTTTTACCTGCTGTTGTTGTGTTAGATATCCGTCTGTCAGATAAAACCTTCACGCTCGTTGCACATTGTTAATTCACGGTGTCACGGTTCTCACAGTCTGTGGTATTTTTAGTTTCTGGTTTGATGTCCGAAGTTTTTGATTCACGTGTCGTTTTGTCTATGGATAGTGTCCTAATTTCGTTTCAGGAGCTAACCTGCCAGCTTTTTTATTCCGATTTCAACTGAAAGATGTTGAACCCCACTAGCACTGCTCACCGACAGATTAACACCCAGTGACATCTGTGCAACTTTTCTTTCACTTTATGTAAAAATGTATCTTCTTCATGGGTCACCTTGTTCAACCCGTAGTGCTCATCAAATCCCCGAAATCATCATCAAGCGTCTTGCAGACTAGCCTTGGCGATCATGCCTCTCCATAACCTGCGATTTTCGATAACGTGTATCTCGTTCACATGCCGACACCCCTCCAAGGCATGCCCGAGGACCGTCAATGATTTACTCACCTTGTCTGTCTATATCTCTCTTGCCACAAATATTTCAAGTGGTCACAACATGCTCCAGTTCTTCTCTTGACACAGTCATAATTTTCCGATACATGTTTGCCAGATTTTGCTAGTTCTTTGCTGATCATGCCAAGTATTCTCTCAATAAAGTTCCTCTCAGAAGCATGTCGAAGCATGGCAGTATTTGCATTAGCTGCCATCATCATCGTGTAGCAAGTCTTTTGCAGAACGTCGCTCTCATCACGGTTTGCCTGTAAGAAACTCGGTCTCTCGCCAGTTCTCCCGCCCCAGGTACTTTCATACTCAATGAGTCACTTATATCCTATGCCCATCTTCGTGTCGGTCGGCCCCTGCCTCTCCTTCCTGGTACCATGCCTTCTGCTATAACTTGTTCCAATCTGTCGTGGCGCTTGATATGACCAAAATATTTCAGCTTTGGAGAAAGGATGCTATTTATTTTCCTTGATGTTCAGATCTTTCAAGATGTCAGTATTTCTCCTCTTCTTTGTCCAAGATATTATGAGAATCTTTCTATAGCACTTTAACTCAAAATGCCCCTATTCTCTTTCTTAAGGACTGAGAGATAGTCCGCTACTCACATCCGTATGTAGCCACAGGGAAGATGCATGCTCTCAAAATTCTACTTTTTATCTCCTTGCTGGTGCTTAACCATAGACTTTTAAGACTGTTCAATCTTTGCATTGCTATGGTCATCCTCCTTTTAATTTCTGTCAGTCTCCATTGCTATTTATTACAGAGCCTAGAAATTAAAAGTTTGTGACATTTTCTATTTCTTCATAATTTATTGTTATTTATGGTTGACAGCCAGTTTTACGGCATTACGCGTAGAATCCCTAATTATAATCATATTAAAATGTTGAAAAATATATCTGGGATTTGTCCCACTTCATTGACATCTGGGCCGTAGAATCCCTAATTATAATCATATTATAAAGTTGAAAAATATGTCTGGGATTTGTTCCACTTCATTGACATCTGGGTCGATATAAGGTCAAACTTTCAGATAACGTCCCAGGGGAGAAAAAGTCTTTGCAGTCATTCGGTCAGGTTTCCGGCAGGCATAATCCTCTCTGTGCTCTGACATCGTGGATGAAGAATATCAATAATAATAATAATAATAAGACGAAGAAGAAGAAGAAGTAGAACTAGAAGAAGAAGAACAAGGAGTGTACAAGATAAAAGAATCTGATGAGAATGAAAACAAAGAATAGGAGGGGAATAAAAACAAATAACAAGGAGAAGATGAGGGAAGAAGGGCAAAGAGAGGAAGGATGAGTAAGAGTAGCAGAAGAAGATAGGAAGGGGTGAGAAGTAGGGGGAAAATAGAGGAAAATATGGTGATGACGATGCAGTTAAGGGAGTAGTAAAATGCAGAAAAAAAAACTTATCTTCTGTAGTAAACTAAAGTAGTCTCCCTTTCTTGTATTCTTTCTTTGAAGAATATATCATTCCTGGAATGTCTTCTTTTTCTTTCTTTCTTTCACTGACTGTAAGCTCCGGCGGAAAGTTTTGCTTTTTTTTTACTATTTAGACTTCGATTTTATGACAGTTCCTTAGTTGTGCGTGTAAATCCGTTTTACTGGCTTATTTGTGTGCAGCTGGTTGTTAATTACCGCTCGGGTGTTTGTACTCCGACTCCAAAGGAAGACCCCCCCCCCCTCTTTTTTTTCTCCCCAGCTGGTCGACTCCTATGACATGCTTGTTGGGGAGGCAGTGGTTCTATTCTTGTTTCTCCCCCCCCCCTCACCCCATGATAGGGCCCCGTAACCATCAGGGGGGCCTGAGCTTGTAACCCTCTGCCTATCCATTCCTTCCAGTCCCTCCTGTCCTAAAATACAATTTATTTCACACACACACACACACACACACACACACACACACACACACACACACACACACATATACATGCGCACACGCATACAGGTACTCGCGTATAGATACACACACACGTGCACACTGACATACACACTTGATATCCTCTGGTACGATGTGCGTCTCGGGCTGTCGCTTAAGACCTCTTGGTTCAGAGGAAAATAACATAAACCTGCTCGATCAGAGATCACCATTAATCCAAAGAATCGAGGTGTTTCACTTATATAAAGAGATGCAGATCCGTATTACAAGAAATAATGTCCACACAAACTTACAAATGCTTGGTATCACCAAATGGAAAGAGAAGGCCAACCTGAGAGATGAATGGAGGCCAGTGATGTCTGTAGTAATGAACCTCATGGGCTCGGAATGCTGAAAAAGAAGATCCTTTTTACCGAATGTGCAGGACGGAAAATGGAACGTGTTCAAGAGAATGTCAATGTTGCAAACTGATGGATAGCAATAGGGATAGTCTTGGGACAATCTGTACAAATAGACCAACAAGTCGCAGAGCGAGCTGAAAGTATCATAGACCCATTATATCTTACCGTCAGTGCGAACTACAACAGGAATTAACATTAAGTTGCAGGATTTCTTGTGACCTGCATACAAAATCTGTCATCAATGATGTTCTCATTTCCAGCTATGTAAGCAGATAACCAAGATTTCATGTCAACTACAACAAGAATTAATATACAGTTGCAGAAATTTTTGTGAGCTACATACAAAATCTGTCATCAATGATGTTCTCATTTCCAGCTTTGTAAGCAGATAACCAAGATTTCATGAAAACTACAACAAGAATTAATATACAGTTGCAGGAATTGTTGTGACCTGCATACAAAATCTGTCATCAATGATGTTCTCATTTCCAGCTTTGTAAGCAGATAACCAAGATTTCATGAAAACTACAACAAGAATTAATATACAGTTGCAGGAATTTTTGTGAGCTACATACAGAATCTGTCATCAATGATGTTCTCATTTCCAGCTTTGTAAGCAGATAATCAAGATTTCATGAAAACTACAACGGGAATTAAAATACAGTTGCAGAAATTGTTGTGACCTATAGACGGAATCTGTCATCAATGATGTTCTCATTTCCAGCTATGTAAGTAAATAACTAAGATTTCACGAAGATTAGTCAGAAACTTTTAGATATGAACGTAATGACTAAGATATAGGCTGTCGATCTCTATTTCGAGAATTAAGGAAATAACCGGAAGATGTATATTTTCACATTTTTGACAGTGATTGTGCTTTCGTTGTAAATAATGTACGTAATTAGATATCAAGATTTTTTGACGATGTTAGTTTAGTAATAGCTTGGTGATTTAAGCGGAAGGCCTTAGACGGCCCTGTCCGTACCTATATTAAGAAATATGGATAACATGTGAAGATGATATATTACTAGCTTGTTCATGGGGTGGTGGTTCAAGTATTCTTAGATACCTGCGAAAACCTAAACCTGTTTATTTATTGATTTTACCATTTTATTTGATTTCACTTTAGATATTCAATAAATGTGACAACAGCATATGTTAAAATTTTTTAATTTAAATAATACAAATTCAAAATTGGATCCCATTCGCTAAATTTTGCGAATATACTGGGTGGACAAAAATAAAATACTGGTTAAGTTCGTCTACTAATTTTCACTAGGTTATGTAGATACATATTGATCATTTACCAGATAAATGTAAGAAGCTTCTGTTGTAATTTCTGTTTTAATGCTGTTTTCTATTTTATTTTCACAATATTTTGAGCTGAAAATGGGACATCCTAAGCAAGTCAGTTCACCCCCCCCCCCCCTTATTTTTCACCTCCACACCACCTACCCCTACCCCTCTAAACATTCTTGAATATATTATTTCTTTTCATTAAGGAACTAATACATTTTAAGAAGATTGGATTATAGAGATTATTTAAGACTTTCAACTGTATAAGCCATACTAATTAATTATTATTAATATGTTTTTCTCTAGTGTTTCATTTTAGTTTGTATGTGTGTATATACCTATATATATATTCTCGAGCTTATTCCTACAATTTGTGTGAGAAGTACTTAGGGGATAGCCGCGAACTCACTGAAAAAACGGGACTGTCAGAATGAAAACAACGTATCGTTAGCCCGGGGCGGTGACGTCACGTCAAGCTAGGGACGTCAGCACCGCGGCCCTGTCTGGAGATGGTCATGCTCTGTATGAGATGTTTCTTTGTGATGATCAGGGTTGTCTTATGCTGTAAGAGAATCTGTGACTAGCTGTCCTAATACTTGGTCAGCTTCACTGCGTCAGATGTTAATTTCTTCATCCATTTTCCTATCTTCCGTGAATGCAGAGCTTGTGCACTGTGCCGAGCTTCTTCGGACTTAGACTTGGGTTAGAAGAAGAACGGAGCACTTATGGGTTACTACCAGTGTTGCCACTTTAGATGTTTTGCATCCAGATTTAGAAGTTTACCCTTGCATTTAGATGGTGTTTTTGACGTTTAGATGGTAGATGTTTTTCTAGATGATTTTTCATTTAGAGTTAGATATTTTATAGATTTTTGTTCTTTCAGTGTCAGTTTAATAATTACTGTGTAAAACATTTACTACAATATTTTTGTTTTGGTCTGGCACATACATTGTGACAACTGAGATAACTTCAACGTTAAACTCTCACTGGGATCAACGTTAAAATATCTGGCAGCCCCGGTACTGATTAAAAGTGCGCGTAAATCATGCTAAATTTATTTCAACCGTATCCCCGCTGTGCTGACTTTGTGTTTCTTTTCATGTGATTTTTAAAAATTAATTTCTCACCTTTATACGTGGCTTTCACTTTGAAAAAACCTTTCAACATGCCAAAAGTAAAGTATGAGTAAAAATTTCGGAAAGAGTGGTTGCATGATGACAAAATTAAAGACTGGGTGATGGCAGTTTCTGTGGATATGACCAAGGCTCGTTGTTAGTACTGCAAGTGTGAAATTAAAGCAAAAATACAAGCCCTAAAGAGTCATAAAGAGACTAAAAAGCATAAAACTGCAGTTCCATTCAAAGATATACCGCTGACATTTGTTTTCAGAACTACACTAATAAATGAATCATCAAAAGTCAAAGGATCTGTCGCAATATTCTAAAGTTGTCATTGTGCAATTTCAGACTGTGACCATTTGATTGATTTGTTTAAAAACACAATTTCTGACAGTAAGGTTATGGATGATGTGAAAATGCATCGCAGCAAGTGTACACATATTATAAGAAATACTTTATTTTCTCACTTTGAAAAAAATTTGGTCAGTGATATTTCTACAAATAAATATAAGTTATTATTAGACGAATCAAATGATATTTCGGTACTGAAAGTGCTTAGTGTGTGTATTATTTATTACAGCAACAATACAGATAAAGTAGTTTCTACATATTTTGGACTACTTCAATTGGAAAAGTGTGATGCAGAAAGATAATGCCTCGGTGATGGTTGGTAAAAACAATGGCGTTTATGCCAAGTTGAAGGAAGCTATCCCATCGTTAATACTTATAAAATGTATGTGTCATTCATTGCAGCTAGCATTATCACATGCTTCATCTGAATGTTTACCAAGGAATTTGGAATACCTTATTGTTTAAACACATAACTGGTTTTCCAAATCATTTGTCAGACAACAGCAATACAATACATTATATACAACCTTGAATGGTGGTTCCACACCACTGAAAATTCTGCCAGATTGCAAAACTAGATGATTATCAATTTAACCAGCTGTTCAAAGAATTGTGAACCAGTGGTTGGAGTTGAAGACACACTTTAAAATAACAAGACAAAGTGAAAAGTGCCTCACAGCTGAAATACCATAATGGAATGTACAATGATAGAAAAAGAAATCGCTTTCCTTCTCTTTTTACAACCTATTTTAATGGAAGTGCAAAAAGTTAATCAACTGTTTGAATCTAAACATGTTGATAAAGTTTAAATACTTGACGATCTCACTTTGCTATTTCACTTAGTTGGTAAAGGACTGGTGTTCACTTCAAAAGCTGATTTGCTCACTTGCACTGTAGAGAGCTATTTGGATCCTAAGCCATACCTTGGATATCAAATCGAATAAAAAAAATGATGATTTAAAAACAAAAGGACTGTTATCAGAGATGAAGAGAACAACTTAAGAAAACGCAGCTTAAGAAAACGCTGTGCCGATTTCCTTATCTCATTATTAAAGCAATTGAAGCAGAGTCTTCCTGAAAATCTAGTTGTTTTGAAAAATATTTCACTCTTTTCCGTGAGCAACATACTTCAGCCAGTAAAAGACATACCTAAATATTGTGAGGTTAGGAAATTTTTAGGGGCTACTGATAATAGTTTCGCGGACGCAGAATATCAGTTAACCGAAATAAAGTTAGCTGAATGGAGAAACAAAACAGAAACTGAAGCGTTTTGGAGTGAAGTGAGTCAATTTAAAGATGCCTCATCAAAAAGTCCACTCTGTAAGCTCTTTAAAAGTGCCATGTCTGTCATGATAATACCCCACTCAAATGCTGACGTAGAAAGAGTTTTCAGTGTTATGAATTTTATCAAATCTAACCTAAGAAAAAGGATGAAACTTGACCTCTTAAATGCTCTATTTACAATAAAATTCGGCCTTAGTAGAGAGTATGAAAATGCTGTTAAACTTATCAGCTCCCTGATTGTGCATTAAAAGAAATTGGAACAGCTAAAGCATACCAGAGTTATTTTGAATCTGAAGCTTCAACTTCAAGTTTATCATCAGGATTTTGTGAGGCAGACATCAGTGAAGATAAGGACATGATTCTTTAGGGTACATCATATCAATAGCTATGTATTTTGTGACTCTTTCAATGTAGATGTTTGTTTTAGATGTTTCCTTCGCAAATTTAGATGTTTTTAGATATTTTTTTTTGACTCTGTTTTCGATGTTTTTTGTCAAAGAAAAGTGGCAACACTAGTCTCAGCACTGACATCATTCTCACTTGCTACCTTCCTTCTTCCACAATGGTATGACTATTGTATATTGCCAGGCAATAAGAGCAGTTTGTTGTACCCATGCCGCTACCTTCTTCACGGGGGCGCCGTGAAATATTGTAAAAAGCTTTATAATTAATTTTACCAAGACGTTTGGCCTAACTAAACAAAAACGTGAGAAGCTATAATTATCAAGATATTGTGTGCGTGCGTACATGTGTTTGTGTGTGTGTGTTTGTGAGAGAGAGAGAGAGACAGACAGACAGACAGAGAGAGAGAGAGACAGAGAGAGATAGTAATTTGTTTTTATCTCTTACATACGAATAGTCAACTTTTACTTAGGTTAGGGCGCCGTGGAAACATTTTAATTTTAAAAAAGCGCCGCGACTTAGAAATGTTTGGGAAATACTGCCATATGGTGATGCTCTTCTCTGCTGCTCGAATTATTTCTGTTGGTAATCTATTACCTTTTTGTGTTTTATGTTTGTAAGACTGCCTAATGACTTTCTCTATTGTAATAATTGTATATCTGATCTGGTTGTAGCACTGTTGCTCTATAGTCAAGAGTTGTTCTTTCCTTGCCATCTCCTAAAGAATTAAAGAGCTCATTGAAATATTTCCTCCATCTTTCTGTTATTTCTGGTGGTACTGTGAGGGCTATTGCAAAATCAACCTCCTGGTTAGAAAAAAATTTTTTGCCACCTTTCATTGCTTGCATCATTCGGTAGTCTTTAGCTCCCTGCACACCAACCCACCGTCTGTTATTGCCTTTCCCGTCAACTTTGATTTTGGTGGTGTGTTTCATTTTCTTTAAGCAGTAGGTCAGAACGCCGCGCGGGATTCATCGTCTATTGTGTCCTGTGTACGGTGGTAATGTTGTGAGTGACAGTTATGTGAGAGGTTTGTTGAAAAAAAAAATTCAGAGATAGACGTAAAGATGCGCATGGATGGACGGACGGATGGACGGACGGACGGACCAACCGATCGACTGACAGACAGACATATAGATATGTAGCCGTGCGAATTCCTTCATTTAGTTTGCTTTGAAAATATGAAGAAACCTGGCAACTGTGTATTAAAAAAAAATTCACCCAAAACTTGTCTTACTTTGGCTTTCCAGGCAGAACCTGCAGTTGCTGGAGGTAAGAGAACCACCCAGCTGCTGTGACCCCGTCCATTGGACTAAAAAACGTGGGTACGGGTGATTGCAGGGGTTGACAAGTTGCCTGGCTGATTTCAAGGCGGTGGTATGTTTTTTTTTATTGTTAAATCTGAATTTGTCTCTAGAATTTAAACTGTGTGGGTAGATATATTAGTGTGTATCTTCGCTCGGAGACAATTTGATTGCAGGTCGCTATTAGCGATTTACTGTCTGGTGACATATTGAAGCTTAACGTAAATGTTAATGTTTCGGTTTTTGCCATTGTTGAGGTAATTTTTCTTAGCCTATGCTTTCATTATCATATTTCCGTGTTAGCTGGAGATGATTAGCACTTTAGATACTGGTCGAGCACGTTGGTTGTTGTTAATGTATTATCTGTGAAGTATACGTTATTTGTGTGCTCAGTGCAGTTAAATAAACAGCTGTTTAATGTGATGATTATAATTCATTTACTTGATTAAATGTAAGCTCTGTAATCCGTGTACGAAGTTCATCTAGGTGTGTGTAGCCATCTTGTGTGTTAGCGAGTGCAACATAGAGTTTTTCATATATCCCTTGCCTGGGTCTTGGCTGTATATTCTAGGACCCCCGCAGAGAAGAACCCCTTGTCTTTTCTTTACTTTTCCTGTTTTTGCTGTTCAGCGGGGAACTATTACTTTTTGTCCTAATCACAATTTTGCTTATCCTCCTACTTCTGAGTATTTTCCTTTTCTTTCGTCCCACTTTGGGTGCCATTTTGTGCTAGCGGGAAGAAAGAAAAGGAAAAACTTGAAAAAGCAGGAGGCTAGGGAAAACTGTGATAAGGACAAAAAGTAATAGTTCCCCGCTGAACAGCAAAAACATGAAAAATAAAAAAATAAAAAAGACAAGGGGTTCTTCTCTGCAGGGGTCCTAGAATATCCCACCAAGACCCAGACAAAGGATATCTAAACAACTATTTGTTACACACACTAACACACAAGATGGCTACACACACCTAGACGAACCATGTGACCGGACTACAGATCTTAAAATTGAATCAAGCAAATAAATTATAATCATTACATTAAACTGCTGTTTACTTTACTGAACTCAAAACAAAACGCAGAGCTGTTCACAAACAACAAAACATTAACAACCATCTACGTGCTCGACCAGACCATGTTCCACTCTCTCTTTATTAACAAGGAAATAGGATAATGAATGCATAAGCTCAGAAAAATCACCTCAACAATTGCAAAAACCTAAACAAAGTAACATGTACGTTAAGCTTCAATATGTCACCAGACCGGTAAATCGCATATAGCGACCTGCAATAAACTATCTTTGAGTGAGGATACACACTGATATATCTACCCACACAGTTTAACTGCTAGAAACAAATTCAGATTTAAATATGAAAAAATACCGCCGCCATGAAATAAGCCAGGCAACCGATCATCCCCAGCAATCGACCGTACCCACGCTGTTTAACCCATTGAGCGGAGCCAAAACAGCTGGGTGTATCTCCTGCCCTGAGCTATTGCATATTCAGTCTGGAATGCCAAAATAAGACCGGTTTTAGGTGAGTTGGCCTTTTTTATACACAGTAGCCAGATTTCTTCCCATTTGCAAATCAAACAAAATCCATTTATTCGTCATCGCACGGCTACAGACAGACAGACAGACGGACGGACGGACGGACGGACAGACAGACAGACGGACGGACGGACGGACAGACAGACAGACAGACAGACAGACAGACAGACAGACAGACAGACAGACAGACAGACAGACAGGCAGACAGACAGACGGACGGGCAGACAGACAGACAGACAGACAGACAGATAGATAGACGACAGATAGATAGATAGATAGATTAGATTAGATAGATAGATAGATAGATAGCCATAGATAGATGATAGATAGATAGATAGATAGATAGATAGATAGATAGATAGATAGATAGATAGATAGATAGATAGATAGATAGATAGATAGGATAGATAGATAGATAGATAGATAGATAGATAGAAGATAGATAGATAGATAGATAGATTAGATAGATAGATAGATAGATTAGATAGATAGATAGATTAGATAGATAGATAGATAGATAGATAGATAGATAGATAGATAGATAGATAGATAGATAGATAGATAGATACAATAGATAGCATAGATAGATAGATATATAGATAGATAGATAGATAGATAGATAGAAGATAGATAGATAGATAGATAGATAGATAGATAGATAGATAGAATAGATAGATAATAGATAGATAGAATAGATAGATAGATAGATAGATATATAGATAGATAGATAGATAGATAGATAGATAGATAGATAGATAGATACGATAGATAGATAGATAGATAGATAGATCGATAGATAGATAGTATAGATAGATAGATAGATAGGATAGATAGATAGATAGATAGATAGATAGATAGATAGATAGATAGATAGATAGATAGATAGATAGATAGATAGATAATAGATAGAAGATAGAGAAAGAAAAGAGATAGTAAGATTAAGAAGATTAGATTTAGGGGGCTATAAGAAAGAAGATTAAAGCATACGAAAGTAAAGAAAGGAACAGATGTAAGTGGAAAGGAAAGGGAATTAAAGACTTAAAGGATTTAAGTGGGAAAGAAAATGACATTAGGTTAATTACGATTAAATGAAATGGGGGGAAGCAAGAAGGGGAGTAAGAAGAAAGTAAATAAATAGTATTTAGTAATAATGGAAAGTTAAAGTAAGTAAACTAGGAAAGGGGGGGGACAAGATAAATAGGGGGATTAAAGGGGATTAAGGGGAAATGGGGGAAAGAAATGGATTAGCTTTAAGAAATGGGATTAGGGGGGAAACGCTAAGAGATTATAGGATAGGGGGGGTGGGATAAGGGGATTTTTAGAAAGGAGAAATAGATAAAGAAATGAATAAGATAGGATAAGGGGGAAGAAAGTCAAGGAAAGATTAAAGAAATAGTTAGAGAATAGAAATTTGAA
>CAJHNH020001257.1:172775-184874 GCA_905116865.2 Candidula unifasciata | reverse complement strand
TGCTAAACACTTAAGAAGGTGACATAGAGAAACCTAAGTCAGCCATGAAAATGAATGCATGTATTTAGTATAATATCTGTACAAAAAACAATTGAAGTGAATTCCAGCTATCAGTGAAAGAATTTCAGCACTAATGTCTAGATCCTAAGGAAACTAGGCAGACAGCCGGTCCTGGAGGTGACATCTTCTCATCATTGGACACAGGGAACTGTGAGGAACACAACATCATGTGAAGCATTAGACTTATCTTCTCTTTTCTCTGTCTATGATGCCTCCCTCAGCTCCGGATGATTTGACTGTCTTTGACTCTGGGAATTCTGCTCCACTGGATCAAGTAGCAAGAGTACTTCACTGTACAGCAACTGTACTGGTATCTAGCATGTCTATATCACCAGTAAGGACACACAATGTCTTAGAGCCACATTACTCTGGCACTGGTAGCTGTTTGAGGCACAATCTCCCCCATTTTTGGAGATGTCAGGAACCTTCACAGGTGTTATCTGGTGGGTAACAAGTTGGTTCTGGTGGTTGGATGTTGGTGGATGTTGGTGAGACTGTGAATCTTCTGCCAGCTCTTCAGAAAATATACATCCCAAGCATATGTAAAACTGCCCTATCCAGATTGCCTTGAAAATTTAAAGTATACAGGCACAGATTAACACATCTGGAGGCTTGAGAAGCTGGCAAGGAGAATCGCGTCAGATAGACATTTCAGGTGTTGGTACAAAAGAAGTTCCTTGTATACTGGGGCAAGGAGTCAATCGGTTTCCAAGAAACCTCAATTAACTCCGTAAATATATCCCCAAGAGATATACATTTAAAAGTGGAGTTTAGTTAAAGTAACCAGAAAAGGCAGACATAATAATGTTGTCCAATACAGGCCTATATATATAGATATAAGGGACTATATATTTCTGGGCGAGTCCAAGTTTGAATTTTGTGCAGATTACAGGTAAGACAGGTTATCAGCCTTACAAACCGATGTGTAATGACTATCATTTCACGACAGGTGACAGGGGTTTCCCCCAGTCCGACTGGTGCATTCCTGCCTTTGGGAGCTACCTTCTGGCACTCCGGACAGGATTTGACATAACGCATGATATCTGCTGACATACCTGGCCAAAAGTAATGGCAGGCAATGCGTTGTGTCGTTGCATGTATTCCCATATGGGCACTATAGGCTATAGTGTGCCCCATCTGGAGAATCTGCTGTCTATATGTTTTGGGTACTACAAGTTGACTGTGCTCTGTATACTTGTCACTTGCCCATCTGTAAAGCAACTTACCTTTCATGAAGAATTCTTTCTTCAAAGGAGGATTGTGACTTGCAGTTAACTTTTTAAAACATGCCTTAAGGGTTGGGTCACTACTTTGGGCCACCTTAATTTCCTCAGGAAGAGGATTTACATGAGGAGAATCCTCTAAAGCACTTTTATGTTGTGCTCGGGTGGTCACCGCAGCAAGATGCTCTGAAGGTTTCTTCGGCTCTGCTAAAAATACATAAGTAGCGCCAAGAATTAAATCAAAGGTACAGTGTTCGAGCACTGCAGCCTCAATTATCCCCGAGACATACTTTGAACGGACCTTAATCTTAGCAATAGGCAAGTTTAAAGGTTTAGCATCCAATGTGGCACATTGGAGCTCTATGAATCTGCCAGTATACTGATCAGGTTTTACAAACTCTGGCCTCACCACACAGCCGTATGACAAACCACTATCATATAGACAATTTAGAGAATATCCATTAGCCCAAACCCTCTCTACCACAGGAGGCCTATTGGAACCATTGTACAATTGTTCCTGGGTAGAAGGTACTACAGTAGACAACAAAGCTGATACTTGTAAATTCCCTGACTGTTTGGATTTACATTCCTTAGTCCAATGGTTATTATTCTTACAAATATGGCAGTAAGGCTTTTTAGGGCCATTAAAGGGTTGTCTATGTTGTGTTCCCTGAACTTTTGAGGGGTTCTGGGGTTGTGCTTGGGATGAATTCTTTTTAGGGGATTCATTTGGATGGGTTTTATGACCATTACCATTATTTTTCCCATGGCCCTGGGCCTTGGGTTTCCCACCTATACCCACTTCTTTATGTGCCATCTCATACCTCTCAGCATACATCAACATCTCACTCAGTCTGTCAGCACCATTCTCCGTCAGGAAGGTTTGCATAGGTCGAGGTAATGTCTCTCGGAGTTGTTCCGTTAGGATCATCTCCTGTAAATCTTCAAAAGAAGAGGAGTATCCAGACATTTCCCTCCACCTTGTCAAATATCCCTGAAGGCGACTGGCGAACTGAGGATAGTTCTCCCCTGTCATCTTTCTCTCATTTCTGAACTTCTGTCTGTATGTCGCAGCATTAAGTTCGAAACGTTTCAGTAAAGCCTGACACAATGCATCATAATCAGTCTCAGTACCGGTGGGCATCCGTTGATAAATCTCGTATGCCTCACCCCTCAAACCTTGAGCCAACTTCAGCGTGTACATATTCCTTTCCAAGTTGTACAAAGATGCCAATTTGCCAAATCGGTCTAGGTACTGTTCAATATTTTCAGCCTTCGGGTCGAAGACTGGCATAGGAAAGTTCATCGCTTGAGCTGAGCTACTGTGCGTTGATGCACCATCAATATCAGGTGTTGGAGATCTGGGTCTATTACCCTCTCTCTGAGCCTGAAGTTCCAATTCTCTTAACCTCACCTCCTGTTCCAACTTCATTCTTTCTGACTCCCTCTCAGACTCAATTCGGAGTCTTTCAGTTTCTCGAATCCTCTCAGATTCAATTCTGAGTCTCTCAGCCTCACGGGCTTCCATCCTCATCTCACGTTCCGTGGTTTTAATCCACTCGGTCATTTCTTTACCCTCCAATCCCATCTGGACAGCCATGTCCTTCAATTCCTGTATGGAAATTTTTGACTGCGACATGCTGTCTTGTCAATCTAACAGTCCACAACAATATATATTGTCACCAACAATGTAAATATAATCAACAATAGATTAAATTATCTCCACCAACCAAGGATGTACCTAACCCAATGTACTTGAACACCACAAAACACCACAATGATTACAACTCACTCCTAGGAGTATACTCTAAGAACTGACCCAGAATGGTCACAACTGTGTTAACAAAAAACAAACACTGAACAACTCCTGGCCAAGATCACCAGCAAATTTAAAAATTGAACAGTGTACAAAACAATCCCACGACGAGACCACAGATTTTTGGGGATATGTTGTTCTGTCACATATCACTCCTGTCGCGTGCCTAATGTAAGGATTTCTCCTTCAGAACCAGCAGCACTCAGAGATAATTTTGTTGAGTCGTTTGGCTCGTATTGGTCTAAGGGATTCCCCGTGGCCAATATACGATCAACTTATCTCTGGAGTAGGGCAACTCAAGTATTGGCACTACAAAATATGTCAATATATATATATATATATATATATATATTTCTAGGCACACTTGGCTGGACACCCCCACTACTTACTAAAGAAAGCCCCCAGGTTATGATAGTTCATTATCATAACCATGTTAACACATATAATGAAGATACATACACATACAACTGCTAAACACTTAAGAAGGTGACATAGAGAAACCTAAGTCAGCCATGAAAATGAATGCATGTATTTAGTATAATATCTGTACAAAAACAATTGAAGTGGATTCCAGCTATCAGTGAAAGAATTTCAGCACTAATGTCTAAATCCTAAGGAAACTAGGCAGACAGCCGGTCCTGGAGGTGACATCTTCTCATCATTGGACACAGGAAGCTGTGAGGAACACAACATCATGCGAAGCATTAGACTTATCTTCTCTTATCTCTGTCTATGATGCCTCCCTCAGCTCCGGATGATTTGACTGTCTTTGACTCTGGGAATTCTGCTCCACTGGATCAAGTAGCAAGAGTACTTCACTATACAGCAACTGTACTGGTATCTAGCATGTCTATATCACCAGTAAGGACACACAATGTCTTAGAGCCACATTACTCTGGCACTGGTAGCTGTTTGAGGCACAATCTCCCCCATTTTTGGAGATGTCAGGAACCTTCACAGGTGTTAGCTGGTGGGTAACAAGTTGGTTCTGGTGGTAGGATTGGTGGGTGGATGTTGTTGAGACTGTGAATCTTCTGCCAGCTCTTCAGAAAATATACATCCTGTCAAGAAAATAACTCAACATTAGTCATCATCAAGAGGGTAACATCTTGACAGGAAAGACAGAGCAAGCATAGTCATCAACTCCCATCTGCTGACTCCTCCCTGCTCTCCTGTTTCATTCCTCAGATTGTCTCTCCAGACCAAAAGACATAAGTCTCCTATATTTATCTGTCTGTTTAGTGCAAGAGAAGGCAAGTCAGATATGCAGTGGAGATAGATAAAGTGGTCTAACACATATATCATCTCCCCCTATCCCCCTCACTCTGCACACAAACACCAATATTTACTGTCAGTACCTGCATTCACTAGTTTTCCCAACCGCCCCAGCACTCATTGATCTGGGTCAAGCACACACATACTTTGATTAACACAGCCCTGACCCAATTCTGTCCCCATCTCGTATGTACAGATTCTGTAAGTAGTTTAAAACGTACACAATTGTAAGGGCATTAAATGTTTATCAGTATGGGTGGTTTATTGAGGGCATAAGCTATTTAGTCTGTACAGTGGAAGATCTACGTTCGAATCCGCTACTCTAGCGATCAAGAATGGTAGAACTAAGTGAGATCACACAGCCGATATGGATTTCTCTACAGCAGTGACTACTTTACAGACAACATTCTAGGTACTCGTAAACTATAATTAACTTACCCAAGCATATGTAAAACTAATATCTTTCCAGATTGCCTTGAAAATTTAAAGTATACAGGCACAGATTAACACATCTGGAGGCTTGAGAAGCTGGCAAGGAGAATGGCGTCAGATAGACATTTCAGGCGTCGGTACAAAAGAAGTTCCTTGTATACTGGGGCAAGGAGTAAATCGGTTTCCAAGAAACCTCAATTAACTCCCTAAATATATCCCCAAAAGAAATACATTTAAAAGTGGAGTTTAGTTAAAGTAACCAGAAAAGGCAGACATAATAATGTTGCCCAATACAGGCCTATATATATAGATATAAGGGACTATATATTTCTGGGCGAGTCCAAGTTTGAATTTTGTGCAGATTACAGGTAAGACAGGTTATCAGCCTTACAAACCGATGTGTAATGACTATCATTTCACGACAACAATAATAATAATAATTAAGTGGGAAAAGGGTGGAAAACAGGGAGAGGTGGAAAGGTGGGGAGGGGGTGTGGTGGGTAGCAATGACGCGTACAAATGCAACCAAACCGTCGACCTAACTCGTCATTAATAAACTTCCTATTTCTCGCGTTCGCCAGTTTTAAACGCAGCGCAAACATTCTAGATGCCCATCCTATTTCTGAAAGTGGTAAAATTCCAGAACTTAAGACGTGCTTGCACAGTCGTTTTACAAATCTTGTTTATTAGTATGCAAAGTTTTGGTTCCCACCTCTCAGGCAGATGCACTCCGACCTCGAAGGAAGCATTCTGGTCTTTTATGACATTTATGTGGGGGATGGAGAGGGGATGGGGGAGACCTCTAACAAGCCTGACGTAAAAGTCAACCAGACCCTACAGGTGAATCATCTCACTTGAACAATTATCATTCTATTGCTTCGCCTCTTTCATCGCCGGTAGACGACTTCGTCAACGATCGGGAGAGCATTTGGGTGTGTCTCCTTTGATCGTGTCAACACTGCAGGAGCCATGTTCATGGCTATTGGTGGCATGCAATGTTAAGACGTTTTATGTGTCCTACACAATGTAGCCACAATTATAACCTAACGCTCCCTCGTTAAGCGATACTGATTGAACAAGTTTTTTTTCACCCCAGCCAAACACCTACCTACTCAAATGGATTCAAACTGGTATAGATAACAACACCTAGTCCTTCCTTTCCCACAGACCCGGTGCCGAAGAGCTATTCCAAAGAGACTGTAGCGCAGACACCTTTCTTCCTCTCTCTTAACTCTGAAAGTCTTGGAGAGTGTGACTAGCAAGACTCGCCCAAGTTAAGAAACATCTACCACATTTAAAGCAGTGGATTTTAGCACGAACGCTACCATCATATTTATCTAGTATGTTTCTTTCTCTCAGATGTTTAGCTCCTTTCCTTTGTAGAATAATTTCTTCCTTTCTTCTCATTCCCTTCCTGGCTTGCCCTCGCCACGCAACACGGTCCATTATATTTTCTTTCCACGAATCTACCTCAATACCTGTATTATTCATGTCACGATTGCACACATCTTTATATCGTAGGATATAGCGGCCTTGACATAAATAAACACGAATACGAAGTAACATTTAAAACTTTCAGAAGCATTGTTAAATGGGAGACTTGCGCAAAAACTGTGAAGCATTTATTTTAAAGAAACCCAGGGAAGATGCCCAACATATACAAGAATGGTCACGTAAAGTAACAGAAGAGCGTCGGGGTAAGTTCAGTCTAGAATGGTTAACACAGAAGAAGAAAAAAGGGAATGTAAAAACTACTACTGTCTTCTTCACGTTCATCAGCTGTTAACTGACGGAAAGTTCTTCTTGTTCGTCCATCTCTCGGCTCTAGTCCTGTTTAGAAATTGGGTTTTGCGTGCACATCTATTTTACAGCTAGAATGTTGCTGGGGTGTCTGTGGATTACCTACCTCCTCGGGCAGCAGTTAAAAATGCCCTGTACCGGTTCTAAAGGAAATATGGGTTGTGTTTCTGCCTGCATTAAACTCAGCGAGACTAGAAGTATGCTACTCCCTCCGAGACCAGACAAGTAGAACACCTTGTACGGAGGAAAAGAACAGCTTGTAAAATATGCAATTTCCACTACATGGCATTGGACCAAAGGGCGAAAGCTCATGCGCCGCTGGATCGATAACAACAACAACAACAACAGCCAGAATGTCGCCAGAACATCTACCAAATTAAGCAGTGTGTCCCAATGTCGGACGCAATTTTTTGTCGTTTTAAAGCACCACCCCTCTCCCCCCGGTTGCCAGGCAATGTAACCCAACCTATAGGATGAACGGGTTTTTTTTTAACCCCTCCCTGAGTGATCAGCATCCCAATGGTGGCACTTTGTGTCACCGAGTGTTTATCGCTGGGTGTGATTTCCTGGTGTTATTGAACGTTAGTCAGTCAACAACTACCAACGGAGGCGCTACACATGAAAACATCTTATGTGAGATTTAGAGGTCACCCTAGGTAAACGTGGATTGACGACATTAAAGAGCTCCTACGTGGACACGAAATGGCAATAACCAATGCTGCCCATATAGTAATGGATCGCAAACTGTTCCTCCCCATGCCGTTTAACGACAGAAGTGGAAATTCACAATGGTAGTAATGTATTTTACAGATTTGGCTTCCGTGAAAGCAGACAGTTAGCTCATCGCCTCTCATGCAGTTCAATTTCATTTACTGGTCTCATCAATTCTGGAACTCTGCGCTGGCTGCTGAAGATGAGGACAGAGTATGCATGTGAATGCCCTGAGTACTGTGATGTCACTTCTTGACTCAACTCAAAACCAATTTTTAAAAAAAAAAAATGTTAGTTGCCTTTTACAATATTATTTACGGAAAGCAGTGGGTCCATTCTTCGCTCACTCTCATTGGGGCTAAAGACCCAACACGGAGATTTCGACTGGTGTCATGCTGAAATTCTCCCCCATCAAGTGCCCATTAGTCTTTATACAAAATATTTATCTATCAACATTTAGGCAATACTTACACATAGATTTATCATCATATGATAATGAACATTATATATAGGCATGAAAATTGTCATTTAATTTACGAGTTACTGTAAATACACAACACTAGGAGCCTCATTAGCGCAGTCAATAGGATACCCGCTTTCAAATCCAGCTGCAACTAGTTTCAGCCCAGCAGGTTTTCGAAACCGGACAGTTCCCGGGGCTCACCCAGCCTCTGGATAATGGGTACCAGAATTAACACTCTGGGGTAAATGGAGAAACGTCGCTGTAGCTAGGGAGGTGCGTGCGTGTGGACGGCGACACAGGCGGACAGTTTCTTATGAGCTGACCATACTGGTGGCAGAGCATTTATGGTTTTTAACCGTGTGCAATGACGCTGGTTCACATCTCTAGACTTTTACCTTCATGCAACACTATCTTGTAGAAAGCACACACACTCAGCTTGACTGTTTACCATTAAATAAACGATGTGGAACTACGCAAACACACATCGAACATGGCGGGGGTTCACACATTTAAACACAGAAATAGATTTCCACCCGTGGAATAAAGGGAAGCACGTTACATGGATTTCTGGAGGACGCGATCGATCATGGGAAGTTTGTTTAAGATCTGAAGAAAATCTATTTTCAGTCTCCTGCTCTTTTTTTCCCCCAACCCGTTCGGGAAGTAAATATCTCCTTAGTTCAATTTGAAGTGGATGAGACCACATGTAGAACAAAAATGTTCAGTTTTATTATCAGGTCTATGCTTCATTTTGTACTTTGAGCGACAGAAGGCCAGTTTTTGTGGCAGAAATTTACAAAAAAATGTTCGTGCTCAGGGTAGGCTTTGGTAGTCCACAAACTGTTCCTGACCCACTAAGCTTCCGACAACAAATTTTTACTCATTGCAACACCTTAAGTAGCACCAGGCATATGATGCTAATTTCAGTTTCTCTACCTAAAGTGCTGATGAGTTGCACCAGCCTCGCTTCTTCTCATCTTCTTCGTTTCCTCTTCCGGTCAAGTCTAGCCACCAAAGTATCCTGTAAAGATATCAAACCAAACGAAAAGTACGCCAGTCAGCTTTCTATGATCACAACAGAAACGACAAGTCAACGCTGCGGCTAGAGAGCCTTCATCAGCACATTACATGATTCTACAATAGCACATATACCAAGCAGAATACACAATGTCAGTTAAATGCAGCACCCCCTATCTAATGTTTTTGAAAAACGAATTGACACCTAAAGTTTTCCTCACCATAAAGTCGCCAGGCCCACACCTGCCTTTCTTAGTCTCATCTTACATCATTACGTCTTTTGTTTTCTTCCTCAGCTTCTTCTTCTTCTTCTTCTTCTTCTTCTTCTTCTTCTTCTTCTTCTTCTTCTTCTTCTTCTTCTTCTTCTTCTTCTTCTTCTTCTTCTTCTTCTTCTTCTTCTTCTTCTTCTTCTTTCTTCTTCTTCTTCTTCTTCTTCTTCTTCTTCTTCTTCTTTCTTTCTTCTTCTTTTCTTTCTTCTTCTTCTTCTTCTTCTTCTTCTTTTCTTCTCTTCTTCTTCTTCTTCTTCTTCTTCTTCTTCTTTCTTCTTCTTCTTCTTCTTCTTCTTCTTCTTCTTCTTCTTCTTCTTCTTCTTCTTCTTCTTCTTCTTCTTCTTCTTCTTCTTCTTCTTCTTCTTCCTCTTTTTCTTTATTCATTTCTTCTTCTTCTTCTTCTTCTTCTTCTTCTTCTTTCTTCTTCTTCTTCTTCTTCTTCTTCTTCTTCTTCTTCTTCTTCTTCTTTCTTCTTCTTCTTCTTCTTCTTCTTCTTCTTCTTCTTCTTCTTCTTCTTCTTCTTCTTCTTCTTCTCTTCTTCTTCTTCTTCTTCTTCTTCTTCTCTTCTTCTTCTTCTTCTCTTCTTCTTCTTCTTCTTCTTCTTCTTCTTCTTCTTCTTCTTCTTCTTCTTCTTCTTCTTCTTCTTCTTCTTCTTCTTCTTCTTCTTCTTCTTCTTCTTCTTCTTCTTCTTCTTCTTCTTCTTCTTCTTCTTCTTCTTCTTCTTCTTCTTCTTCTTCTTTTACCGCATTCGGTGTCGAGGGAGAGATATAATGATCTCCTTCTTGCTCTTCTTGCCGCCTCGACACATCGTGCTGTTGTAGTTTCTCTGATGTTACGACATCTATTGTAGTGCACATTTATGATCATTTGCTTCCTTAGCGGACTGAAGTTACATTAAATGTGCAACCTTTGCTCCCTAGAACATTCCCTGTTGAATTAGATGAGATCAAAAGTAGAACAAACGTGTCTAGCTATATGTTTCGTATTATATTTTGAACTACCTATGGCCAGATCCTGCATAAGTGACTGGCAACGTTTCCCAAAAGTAAGTGAATAAAACATTGAAGAACCTATTTTACTTATCTTGCAGACTGGCTGCATAGTTCAACCATCATTGCGATATTGTGATATTGTGTGTCACATAAGGTTATAGCCGTCTATTTCTCCATTCAGTTTGATCCTGTGCAGTTAGTTAAATATCATGATGAAATCCAGTACAACACTTTTGGATTCTCTATTATTATATGCACATAACATGCGTTATTGATAAAATACAGTTGCTGTGTGAAAGATGGATGATTGGAAGGGCCGAACGTCAGACTGGTCTGGGTGCCCAGTTTGTGGCCCTTTGAAAATAGATTTCGTTCGTTCGTTCTCTCATCGACGTTAGCTTTAGGATTTCTCATCTCTTCCTCGTTTCCTCACTCAATCAAGTTCCCATTTCAGTATCTGTTTTGTGAGTCTCGGTTCGTCTTCTCTAAGAATATTTTCTTGTTGTTGTTGTTAATTGACACTTAACATAACATCGTAATTTCTATCCGCATTCGTTTATATGTGGTCTGGACACAACGAAACAACGTAGGGGACGGGCCTCGGTAAGCTGGTCCGGGTGTCTAGCGGAAAAGAATTTCTCATCCCTTAAAGTCCATCGTGTCCGAATTGTCTGCCAGTGTCCCTCTGCCACCTGCTAACAAAGTCCAACATGTGTCCGGTGAACCAATCGTAAGCGTGCCCCTCGGTCGTCCAGGTATGCAGACTGTTTTAATTATGCTACCGCGACGACTTCTTATCTCACAGTACCTTCTGCAAAATCACCAATTCGTCTTGTCCCTGTCCGAATAACATCCGGTTTTTGGTGCAGCAGGGGAAACCAACCCTGAGCTTCATGAACTCAGGTGGGTCCACTTTCTGAAAATGTTTAGGAGCTCAATGGCTGAAACATTTGTCGACGAGAGGTTACTTCTACTGATGATTGGTAGACCCCTGCTGTACATGCTTCCCTGTGGAGTTTCTTCTTATTTGTCTTCAGAATGTCTGCCTTAATTTAACACTTGTCATTCACTTAGGGGATACAATTTTTCGTTATTTTGAAGCCCTACCCTGGCTCTTGCCAGGGTCCGCAATATAGCCCGGCCATAAATATGGTATAACGGCTAAACGTGGTTTCCGGGACCTCTTCACGGGTGATCCTCACCCACATGGTCGCACTTTGTTTCTACGTGAGTTTATCGCTTGTGTAATGCCTTGGTGGGGTAGAAAGTCAGTCAGTCAGCCTTGCCCAATATAAGTGTTTCTATGGGGTGTCTTTTGCAGCCAACAAAAAAAGGGTATATCCGCGTGTCCTTGTATTATTAACATAATGATGCTGCTGGGTATTAGCCCGTGTCACATATGTTAACTTTTTACATTTTTTAGTACCCATGAAAATCAGACACTAGCATTATTTTAAAAAAAAAAAATCATTATCATAAACGTGTTGCATTGAATCCTTTCATATAGAGCGTTTGCATCCTTGAAGCTTTCCATTCATGAAAACAATAACAAAGAGAACCGATTGCCCGCATCAGAAAGAGACAATTTGCATTCTTTGGTCATGTGATGAGAAGATGAAAGCTGAAGTACATCGTGACAATAGGAAAGCTGGAGGAGAGGATAGGCAGAGGGAGACCGAGAGAAAAGATACCGGACAGTTTGACATCATGGCATGGAGGATCATCTGTGCCAGAGTTGACTGAAAGTACATGAGACAGAAGGTTGCAGATAGACATGACCATAAACGCCACACGCAATAGACTTTCAGAAAAAAAAAAATGAGAAGATTGACTTTAAAAGTAGTAACTATTTGGAGGTGAGGGTGGGGGAGGTAGGTAGACGTGGGCAGGAAGAGAAATGAAAAGTAATATAATAATGCCAAGCAATATTTCTTTACAGAAAAAGATGTCATAATTTAGCAATAAGTTACGTCAAAATGGTTCGTTGGAGAAAGACATGGACGGCAACATTCTTGGCAAGTGACAATGAAAAGCTTCATTA
>CAJHNH020001257.1:137775-167775 GCA_905116865.2 Candidula unifasciata | reverse complement strand
GGAGTTCGTCACCCGGTCACCGCGGAATCCGGTTTTGCCTGCGCAATCCGGTTTTGCCAACTACGCTAGCTAGCCGGGCATTGATGTAAGTAAAGTGAGTAAAGATCCCTTTTTACGCATTAGGCACATCGGGCACGTGGGAAGAGCACCCGTATTTGTACAGATCATCAGCCCTAGGTGGGTTATGTGGTGAGCAGTACGCCAGTCGTCTTTACTTCCTCAAGAATACATTCTGGTACCCATTTTAGGCTGGGTCGACATGTGACGCCTTATACTATAATAAAAATGCACGCAGCCAGCAGTGGGTCCCGATCGCGGTACGTTGGAATTGGTTTTGATGTGGTACAAGTAAAACCAACCGCTTTACTTTCCATGATATTATTTGTTTCCTAATTAGACTGGGTCAGTCTGAGAGAGAAATATTTTTCACGCCTTTGGGCATTTTTTATGTACAGGGCTAGACCTACTTTTAAAGACCATTTCGCATTTTGCGAGTGATGTGGTCAGCGATCCAAACACATGATGCACACAAGTTTAACCAAGTAGCCAACAAAGCACACGAGCCACACAAGTTGAACCAAAAAGCTACTTAAACACACAAGCCACACAAGTTTATCCAAGGAGCGACTTAAACACACGAGCCATACAAGTTTATCTAAGAAATTATCCAAACACACGAGGCACAGAATTTCATCCAAGGAGTGATTTTAACACACATGCCACACAAGATCGAACCCGGCACTCCTGCATTACAAAACGCGTTCGCAATTTTAAACAACAGACATCGGTCCTAGAATCACCATCATCCTGCCAACTGGCGTAGGCGTTCACGCGTCTCCACAGATCACGATCCCTGGTTGCTTGAAACAGCTCTCTTGATGATATCCCTCAATGCCATCGTTTCAGCCCATCCAGCATTATCTCTCTTAGTCTGCATCTGACCATTTTCCCACTGATCTTTCCAGTTGTAACGATGTTCTCCGATGTCTCTCTTCTCATTATGTGGCCAAAGAATAGTGTTTCGTCTCTTTCTTGTTGTTTTATATGCCCATCCACTTTCAATTGCCTCTTTCAACCAATCGTTGTTAGTTACTCTGATCGTCCAAGGTATTCGTTACATTTGTCTCAGAAAACACATCTCTGTTGCTTCCAAATGCTTCTTAATTTGTTCACTGACATTCTAAGATTCGCTGCCATACAACAGAACAGGTTCTATATAACATTTTAGCACTCTATTTCTGACATTAAATGAGGGAGATTTATTGCATAAGATATGTTTTATTTTCTGAAATGCAGCTTTCGCTTGACCTATTCTGCTTTTAATCTTTGTCACATATTTTCTATCTGATGATATGGTTGTTCCCATTTATTTAAATGTATTGACTTGTTTAAGTCTTTTTCCTGAGATATCACAACGTGAAGTTATCTTCTTCTTTGAATTTACCATTACTTCCGTTTTCTTATTATTCAGTGAAAGTTCTTTCTTAGCACTCTCCATCGCCACAATATCCAGCAGTTGTTGTAATTCAGCTGTATTTTTCAGCTATCAAAACTGGGTCATCTGCATAACGCCCAGAATACTATTATTGAAAGGTTATATCTATCTTCATAAACAAACGTTTAGTAGTACGTGGAACTGAACTACATCAAAACACAAGCGTCAAATGAGTCAGGGAAAGAACAAACAGATGAAATGACTAAGCCACGTATGATACATTGTTTGGTTTCAAAAGAGTTAACAGTTGAATGCTAGCAGGTCACAGAGACCAGTGCAGCACAGCGGATACATTTATTGTTACCACAAACTAAAACCCACTGAGTTTGTGTGCGTTTGATTAGAAAGATATGTACACACTTTATGAACAGGTAAGGTGATCAACAAAATCTAAGAAAGAATATTATTAGTGCATTCAACTTCCAGAACGAAAATGGTAAACTGAAATAACTCGAGCTGGCTGTTCTTGTAGATTCTGTTTCTTGTAGATTAAGTGAGTTATTTCTGTGCACATAACGGGTTGAATAACCGAACTGCTCCCCCTGTACTCTTCAGTATCTTTCAAACGGCTAACAGGTGAGGAATCATCTAGCAGGGAAATGGTAAATAATCTAAGTAAGGGTCGTACAATAGCAGACGTAGTCGTTGTAATGTCTTCTTCTTCTTCTTCTTCTTCTTCTTCTTCTTCTTCTTCTTCTTCTTCTTCTTCTTCTTCTTGTTATTATTATTTTCTTCCTCTTCTTCCCTTCTTCTTCTTTCTTCTTCTTCTTCTCTTCTTCTTCTTCTTCTTCTTCTTCTTCTTCTTTCTTCTTCTCTTCTTCTTCTTCTATTATTATTATTATTTTTATTATTATTATTATTTCTTCTTCTTCTTCTCGTCTTCTCTTCTGCTTTTCCTTTCTGCTTTTTCTTCTTCTTCTTCTTCTTCTTCTTCTTCTTCTTCTTCTGCTTCTTCTTCTGCTTCTTCTTCTTCTTCTTCTTCTTCTTCTTTTTCTTATTATTATTATTATTATTATTATTCTACTACTACTTCTTTTTCTTCTTCTTACAGCTAGGCTGTGATATCTTCAAACTATACATCCAATTTTTTCAAATCCCTAATAAGTCGCTTTTAAGACATGCCTGCTATGGGTGTAATTCTGCCTCACAGTCCAGGAGCCCACAGGCGGACCGTTACGATGTAAATTGATAGGTTTCACATGTTGTAGATAAAGTAGGCCACGACTAATGAGGTCAAATGTTTAGTTTACTTTCTTATCGAATATATTCCAAGACAAGTCCATGTGTATGTTCAATATTGTCTCTTACTGATTGTTGTGTGGATGGGTCGACCACTGGGCAGTCTTTACTGGGCGTAACTGGCATTGACAGAACAAGTACAGAAATTGTATGGATCTAGGCTTATGGAAAACATCCGACCATAAAAAACAGATTTAGACAGACTAAAACTGCACATAATAGCAAGAAGAACATTTTGTGCAATAAATCCATATCTCTGGTGATAAGACAAATACTTCTTACATGCTACATTGCGCCAATTTTTAACATACGACTGTGAATCGTAGACAAAAATTAAAGAAGCCAGTCTGTGCCTTGGGGCTTCAGAGATGTGGATCTGGGTTCTTTGGGGTAAAGATCTGATATCACAACAATCAGGACAAACCCCATTAGCCCCGTCTCCATCCTCAGTAGCCACCTAGGAATCTCCATACTGATAGTGTCTGTTGTCTTTTGGTTAAATACTCGTCTTGCCTTTTCCCCGAGTGGCGCCAAAAGTTCAGGCTATACACGTCACTTTTTAACGCTGTATTGTGGTTTACATTCAGATCATTACCTTCAACTTAGAAAAGACACCTGGCCTCAGGAGCAAGGTGTTCAGAGCAAACTATGGAAACCATCCATGCTACTGACATGCGAGTTCATATACTCAACCCACCTGATGGTATGATCTGTGCATACGAAACCGAACGCAAAGAAGAAGAAGAAGAAGAAGAAGAAGAAGAAGAAGAAGAAGAAGAAGAAGAAGAAGAAGAAGAAGAAGAGAAGAAGAAGAAGAAGAATATATTTTTCTAAACTTACAAAACATCCCCAACATGTATTACCGATTGTGTGGTTTTTATCTGATCCGTTAGCTTTGAGTTGTTTGTCGTTGCTTTCTGCGTGGCACGATGCTCACAATTTTGTCAAAACATTGCAAAGCATTTTGCTACCAAATCGTCGTAGAACTTCTATATATCTGGATTGGGAAGCTGTGTTCACAACATCTAAACAACAAACGTCGACTGTAAAACACTATTACACAAATTTCATAATATGACTCAAGTGGCTTCCCATACAATGTGTGCTAAGAAATTCTCGCTAAAAAAAAAAGCGAAATTTCATGCTGAGGACTGTACGGCGGGCATTGAGGGACAATTTTTTTCCATTTCCCCCCAGAATGATCGTTTAAAGGGAAAAGTGGAGTGGCAGGCATACCCTGTAGAAAGGAACTCGGATGCGAGAAAACAGTAACGGTCTGATTACAATCAGAGGATGGTCTCACTTGATTGTTTTCTGAGTCTAGTTATCGGCTAAGTTTAGCGAGGAGTCCAACTAAACAGACTCTCGCAGTTTCTTTGCTTTATTGAATTTGTGTGTCTTCTGATTGCGTGTTCTGTCACATGGATCTATTTTGGACACATTCGGAAGTCTATGCAGATTGAAGCACTGACAACGAAACAGACATCTGGGATGAAGAACTGTCTATCAAAAAGGAAAGAAAAAAAATTGTCGCCGAGGTGAGTACAGTTCTAGTGCACGTTTTCTGTTGGTGGATACTGAGTAGATATGGAATCTTGATTACGACAAGCCGATGTGTGTAAGTCATAGGTATATGGAAAAGCTGTGCAGATGTGCAAGGGTCACTAGAGCTATGTACCCCCGTCAGCTTGTGGGTACTAAAAGAGCGACCTGCATGTACAATGGCAGTAAATATACAGTGTTTCTTTCATTTTGTTTATTTAACACTTGATTTAATTGCCCGGCTTCGCCAGGGATAGGAAAAGAAAATCTTATTCTTCTGTCCTCTAACTCAGGGGTCTAACCCAAACCCTATATTTAATATCCTGTCTTCTAATTCTTTTTTGCCTCCACCGCTGCCGTATCTTTAGTCATTGCCCCGAAGTGCACACGAGGCATCCCCTGTAAACTAACAGCAGTATTTTTTTAAATTTTGGGAGACAGACAAATGAACTGTCTCAGACACTTATAATTATGTGGCTTCAAGGAAGATATCACTGAAAAACAATAATTTTTTTTTAAAAACTTTTTCAGGGAAGTAATTGGAGAAAACTTCTAAGGGATATAGCTCCAGCGAAAGTTTAAATTTACTGATTGTCGCAATAAATAGAGAAATGCACAATTACAAAAGCCGCCAGTGTGACTTTTTAAATTGAACTTGGTAGCCATGATAGAAAATGAAAATTTAACTCGTTTATTGGCCCCGGTTTTGAAGAAGTTAAAACTTCATTAACACACGAAATACAAAAACGGTTTGTGATTTATAGAATAGATTAATATGTCTTTGTTAAAATAGAATATAATATAAAGTACGCTAATTTGCTACATACGTCATTTTCAGGACGTAATTTTTTCTAATTTGAAGCCCCGCTCTGGCTTTTGCCAGGGGCCGCAATATAGGCAGTCCCTACATATGGCCAATTGTCTGAACGCGGTTTCTGGGACCTCTCCACGGTGATCCTCATCCGCATGGTGGCACTTTGTGTGTGTCATCGGGTGTTTATCGCTTGTGTGATGTCCTAGTGGGGCAGAAAGTCAGTCAGTCAATATAGTGTACATGCCATGACAGCATGTGAAACAATTTTGTGTTAATTGAAGCCCCACCCAGGGCCCTAACGGCTGAAAAGGGCTTCTGGGACCCTTCCACTGGTGATCCTCATCCGCATCGTGGCACCTTTGAGTACAAAAAGATACGCACCAAGGAAGTAAAGTGGCAAGCGTGAATTGCCCTTAAAATTTAACGCAGAATATACGAAGAAGAAATCATTCTTCTTCTCCTTCCTTGTTTTCTCTTTTTACTTTTCATTCTTTTTCTTCTTCGGTTTCTTCTTCTTCTTCTTCTTCTTCTTCTTCTTCTTCTTCTTCTTCTTCTTCTTCTTCTTCTTCTTCTTCTTCTTCTTTTTCTTCTTCTTCTTCTTCTTCTTCTTCTTCTTCTTCTTCTTCTTCTTCTTCTTCTTCTTTTTCTTCTTCTTCTTCTTCTTCTTCTTCTTCTTCTTCTTCTTCTTCTTCTTCTTCTTCTTCTTCTTCTTCTTCTACTTCTTATTCTTCTTTTATGTCTTCGTCATTATATTTATCTTCTTCTTTGTTTCTGTCTTCTACGACTCCTTACTCCTCTTCTCCTGCTTCTAATTCTCCTTCTATTTCTGATTCTCTTTCTAGTTCTCCCCCTCCGTCATCGCCGAATCATACATTACGTCTAAGAAGTTATTTGTTCACAACATGAGGCTCAGAGGAATGGCGAGACGGACGTTTAATTAGAATGCTACTGGCACCATGAGTATTATAATTCTGTGCTGGCTGTTGAAGATGTGGTCAGATATCGGTTCTCGAATCAACTCAACTTTTTCACAGTTGCCTTCACAATCTACCAAACGATCACCTACGTTATTATACTGCCGACATTTAGAAAGCACCTTGTTTAGTCAATCATTGAGCTCTCACATCCTTGCTGGGTCTATGGTTCAGTCTTGGTGCATCAGGCGCTTTCACACAAAAAACAAGCTGACTTTGCAAAACACAGACTCGCAGAGACTAGTCAGATCACATGTCTCTCCACGAATTTATGCTGGGTTGTATATCTTGCTGCTATCAATGCTAGATTCGGAAACATTTTCGAGGTACCAACGCCCTTTAAGAACGAGTGAACAGTGCGGATGCGCAGATAGATCATTACGGTCTGAGAAGAATGGGTCTTCGATGAGTTACCAGTGGATCTGGCGGATGCTAAACACTCAAGTGAAGGATGGGACGGATGTACAATCAGACGGCTACTAGTACTATCGGAATTGAAACTCTTCACTTGCTGCTGAAGATGGGGACAAAGCACTTATGGGAGTATCCCGAGGACTGTGATGTCGATTCCTAGTTCATCATTTAACATTCAAAATTCGAGGTACGAACCTGGAGCATTTTCGAGAAGGTCGTCAATGTTTGAATCAGTTCATTGCTAAGGCAGTGTAAACTTTTTGTAATTGATGTATAGGAAGATTATGATCTGTTTAGTCCTAAAGTTTATTCTTAATTCTGAAATATAAATACAAATGTTACATCACTAGTATATATATTGCCTGTGTAATGTCCTTCCAGAAAAAGTTACATTTGTGCTTTCCCTATCCATCTTCTACTAAATAATGATGTATGCTACCATAATGCCAACCCTCAGAAGCCGCCACGTTAGTTAAGAGTCGTTAAATCCTCTTATAGACAACGATCATTTGTTTCGGCAAGACGTTATTCACGACCTGTTAAACTCAAGTTTTCTCGATGGGTCTTCCCATAGTTGTGACTATGAGCTAATCTATGTACATCCGGCGCTGCTGTCCTGGCGCACAAACTAGTCTAGTCGGGATGTCTTGTTTCTCCATCGATCTGTGCTGGCATTTAGTGTTTTGTTGTTGTGTTTTCGTGTTAGGTTAACATATATTCTACGATACAGAGCATGATTTAAAAAAATAAATAAAAAAGACCGAACAACAGACGCAAAATGTCTACGAAGAATTGAAATGTACTTAGAAGAAACAGTATCAGAAAAGACGATTTCAAATAAGACGTTAGGACCGAACTGGACAGAACCAGTACTAAATTACATTACAAGACAGCATATCTAATTATTTGGACATGTGACTACCACCATATAGTGCACCATAGAGAGCCCAGTCGCTTAAACATTATGTAAGCATCCTAGATTTCGCTCACGCAAGTGATGAATAGAGGGCAGATCCGAGGTTATATATAGAGGTCGCCCACGCAAGTTATGGATAGATGGAATATCCGAGGCTATATATAGAGGTCGCCCATGCAAGTTATGGATAGATGGAATATCTGAGGCTATATATAGAGGTCGCCCACGCAAGTGATGGATAGATGGAATATTCGAGGCCATACGTAGACGTCACCACGCAAGTGATGGATGAATGAAATGTCCCAGGCCATATATAGATGTCACTACGCAAGTGATGGATGGATGAAATGTCCGAGGCCATATATAGATGTCACTACACAAGTGATGGATGGATGAAATGTCCGAGGCCATATATAGATGTCACTACACAAGTGATGGATGGATGAAATGTCCGAGGCCATAAATAGACGTCACTGCGCAAGTGATGGATGGATGAAATGTCCGAGGCCATATATAGACGTCACTACGCAAGTGATGGATGGATGAAATGTCAGAGGCCATATATAGACGTCACTACGCAAGTGATGGATGGATGAAATGTCCGAAGCCATATATAGACGTCACTACGCAAGTGATGGATGGATGAAATGTCCGAGGCCATACATAGACGTCACTACGCAAGTGATGGATGGATGAAATGTCCGAAGCCATACATAGACGTCACTACGCAAGTGATGGATGGATGAAATGTCCGAAGCCATACATAGACGTCACTACGCAAGTGATGGATGGATGAAATGTCCGAAGCCATACATAGACGTCACTACGCAAGTGATGGATGGATAAAATGTCCGAAGCCATACATAGACGTCACTACGCAAGTGATGGATGGATGAAATGTGCGAAGCCATACATAGACGTCACTACGCAAGTGATGGATGGATGAAATGTCCGAGGCCATATATAGAGGTCGCCCACGCAAGTGATGGATAGAATACATATTCAAGGCAATATATAGAGGTGGACCACGCAAGTAATGGATAAATGGCATTCCCGAGTGTGGTATGCTAGTTTGGCGGAATTTTTCCTCGCCTGGAGATCCCCTATAATCCTTCCTAATAATTTACAGGGCTCGAATTAAGAAAGTCTAGGGGAATTCTAATGGTCCCTGAGTTCATAAAGAAAGGAAGGGAAATACAGATAAACAAACCAATAGGGTAAATCCCTGGAATAGAACGGAATTCATAATTATTCTTCTAACTAACTTCAGAAAACGTTGTTTAACACTTTGCAAATTGAACTCCAATAAATCACAATGTACAATACTTTGTCTACACAAAGAATTAAATTGATACTAAATGATAAAAATTCGATATTTGAGTTTTCTAAATCAACAATTGTATTGATATAATACAGACTAGGAATCCCAACAAATTATTCAACTCAAACGGAAATTAACTCATCATTCCACATGAAAAAAAAAAAAAAACCGGTTCAATATATCAAACGACACTCATCTCAAGGATCGTTGGAGTGGAATACGGCATTCTGTGTGGAATACGGCATTCTGTGTGGAATACGGCATTCTGTGTGGAATACGGCATTCTGTGTGGAATACGGCATTCTGTGTGGAATACGGCATTCTGTGTGGAATACGGCATTCTGTGTGGAATACGGCATTCTGTGTGGAATACGGCATTCTGTGTGGAATACGGCATTCTGTGTGGAATACGGCATTCTGTGTGGAATACGGCATTCTGTGTGGAATACGGCATTCTGTGTGGAATACGGCATTCTGTGGTATGGACAATACACTGGCCACAAGGGTAGTTATTGGTGGTCTTCAACACATAGTCTGTTCAATCAGTTCCTGCTCTCCATTCTACAGTGTTGTTACCCATCCATAGGGTTACAGGGAACCTGAGAAAATACATCAATCAGCCTTGTGGTGAGGATTATGTCGACACATCTGGGGCAGGTGGAAGTGTTGCGGTGTTTGAGGTGTTATCAGATTAGTAAGGGAAAGAGCAAGGTTCATACTTTGTCTTTCTCCACGAGCAATATCAGTAATAGAATCTCTCCACCCTGTTATAATATATTGTTTTATATATATATACCATTCTTGCACGATCATATAAAACTTGACATGATTAAGTGGACACACACTCGCATGCGGATTGGACAGTCATTAGTTCAAGTCCCAACAGACCCAGGTCGACTTCGCCTTGAATGGACACCAGGTATAGTTATGGGGAGTAAAGGCGGCAGGTGTGATGTTGACCACATCAACGCCCAGGTACAACTTGGTCTATAAAACATAGGCCAACCCTATATGCCCACACAGCTGACGACTTTTACTCAAATTGTGTGTTGCATAATATAATAAACATAAGCAATGTAATGTATACCCAACTGATGATACCACATGGCACAGGATGATGGTTTATACTGTGAGATCTTTACGCAAGGAAACCCAATCAATATTTCCAGAAAAGATGACAGAGGAAAGGAGGGTTCGCTAATACATAGTCCTAACTGTGAATAGTAACCTAAAGAACATCATAATATGTGGGTAGGATCTCGATAAAATATTTCGGGATACAGCAAAGGCTTACAGGGGATCTCAGCTACTCCCTACTATTATAAATCTCACCTGAATTCGTATGATTTTTGTTATTATTATTTCTTTTGGTGGTAGGCCGATGGAATGGCTGGGGCTGTCGTTTGGTGTAGTGACGAATGACTAGCTCTAAGGGTTTCTCCTAGTAACACTCAGAAAACGTCATAAGTTATGTGCGCCTTCGTACATTTTCTACTCTTTTCGCATCTATATTCAACTATATTTATTTTAAGTGCGTAATTCTTTTAACCACAAGATGCAATTAACTCTTGCCGGACTGAAATATTCCGTTGGTCATATATACCAGCATTTACGTAGCACATATCAGGGCTCGCAATTGATGCCTCTTCAAAACTTGACGCTGAATAGCAAAAGAGGATTAGAGGAGAAACAAAGGGCTTGATGCATTTCCACGATTGTGGACAAATGTTTGACTCACTCTATTGCGAAAAATCTGCAGTTTTAACACGAGAAATCCTGCTTATTTCAATGGTATCATCAGAGTAAGCACTGCCTACCTAATGTCTTTCCAGTATGTGAGCTTACTTATGCATCTTCTAGATATGTAACTGTGAGCCATCATTGCATAGCGGATAGACGCAAGCATGGGAATCCGAAGGTTCATGTCTAGAATAAGCCGGACATTTCTTTTTCTCCAAAAATGACCGGAGCTTCCAGGTCGACCAAATCTCAAATGAATACCTAAGTAAAGCCATGGGAAGTAAAGACGACCGGCGTGCTGTTAAACACATCGCCCACTGAATGCCGTAAACTATAGGCTTAACCATAAATGCCCAGTACGTCTGAAGGGGTGGATAGGGGTCCTTTACATCTATTGTTTAGATATATAAATGGTTATTATGACTTTTACTATTTCCTATGGTTTATGTTATGTATAATTACTATTTCTTTTGTAATATTAACAGCTTGTCTTCATTTTTCTAGTTCTTTTTTCTCCTCTTCCTCCTCTTCTCCGTCTTTTTCATTCACCTTCTCTCTCACCTCTTCCTCTTCATCATTTCCCCTCTTTTTATGACCCTTATTCCAATTATCAAGACAACATGTATTTTACACATTGTCAACTAAATTCATTGCACTCATTCCATGCCTCATTTTGAGTGAGCCATTTGTTACCACCGCGGTTTGCACTCTACTAAATAATAACGTTTATTATCCTAGTGCCGACATTATAAATGCGCCGTGTTAGTAACAGTCGTTAAACTCCTTTACAGACATTGTTTACAGCGATCACCCCCCCCCCCCCCCCACACCCCACCCACCCCCGGGCAACAGCTTTGACGGGTGGGCTAAACCAGGAGAGGATAGCCGACTTGGTTCTAAACACTCGGTGACTGGTATATGCCTACCCTGCATGCAAAGACTGGACTTGGCGGATTGTACTGATGTAACCTTTTATTGGTTCAACTGACAAGAAGTTATTACAAGCAGGCTCTGTGGAAAGCTTCGAGCAAGGCAGGGCAGTTAAGACGCCTTGGTCATCCACTGCACCTAGGTTCATTTCCAATCGTCTCGACATTGTCCTGCAATTGGATCAAGATAGACATAAGCGAGAGTATGAGGTCGACAAATTGCACAACTCTTCCTCTCTCACTAAATTCAAGTCCTCGTCACTTTCATCAAGCTATCACCTTCACTTTGGATGAAAAGTGGTCTTCATCCCTCGAGATGGACGAACACTGCCAGAAATCATTAGGGCACTGTTTTATTACACCAAATTTTCCCTTAATCTGGGAAAGGGGGGGGGGGCGGTGCGTGGTCTCGAGGCAAAGTGTCCGTCTCGAGTGCTAGAGATTTCGGGTTCAATCTTCTGTAAGGGCTGGGATTTTTTCACGTGGACTTCGACTTTTAGTAATTCCCCCTGGTCTCTGGGTAGTGAAATCGGACGCCCGTGTGTATTGTTGCGCACGTAAAACATCCCTTGGCAGTTGGAAATCGAAAAGAGTAGAATGACGGTGCTGCCCGGGCAGAATTTTGAGTTAAAAATCTACTAAAAGTTTTTCAAGAGCCTCGCCGGTGCTACGGAGCCTGTGCACTGTGCTGAGTTTTTTCGAACTCACACTTGAGTTAGAAGAAGAATGGAGCACTTATCGGTAACTACTTGTGTGCCATGATGTTGATCCGTTGTTCAAACTTCAAAACCTCAATCCCTGAATCTGTCCAGTACTGGGCCTATGCAGCAGTCCATATGTACTAGTGGTACATTTTACCCCACCAGGACATCACACAAGCGATAAACACCCGATGACACAAAGTGCCACCATGCGGATGAGGATCACCCGGGGAGAGGTCCCAGAAACCGCGTTCAGCCACTAGACCATATTTATGGCATGGCTATACTGCGGCCCCTGGCAAGAGCCAGGGTGGGGTTTTAAAATAACGAAAAATTGCATCCCACCAAGGGATGACAAGAATTGTATCAGTCCATGTGTGCCAGAAGCTGCTGTAAAGAAACGCTTTCTTCGCAATAAACCAGCTTCCAAACTGACGCATTTTGAAGTCGGATGACATGGCTCTCCATCGATCTTGTGCAGACGTAGCGTCCTGCTGTTGCTGTCGATGCCAGACCCAGAAATACTTTGTGAGATACGAACTTGATGCATTTCCATGCTCTTGGACAAATGTTAACTCGATGAATAAAGGATGTTCTGTAACATTTTGCTTATATTGTTTTAATGCACAGGAGACATTCCGTCGAATTCAGTTCGAGGTGAGTAGAGAAGCATTTTTTAAAATAGATATTCTTCTCAACACTGCCTTCTATCTTTAGGTTACACAGTGCAGACCTGATTAGGAGAGCTCACCAGGGACCCAAGAAATTGTTCTTCATATCAGAAATTCTTCTTATCCAGATAAGAGTTCCATCCCGAAAAATCGCCTGGGATAAACAAATTGTTCTTCACCACAGAAATTCGCCACATGCGAGATTAGGTTAACCAGTCTGCACTGTATATTCTCGATGTAATGTTTTCACGGAAGTATTATTTTCGTGCTAACCTATTTATCTGCTCTATGCCTGAAGGATATAATATTTTTACTGTTTCATATCATCTGCTGATGCTTCCTTTTCTTCTTTATTACTACTATGATTATTAGTTTTACTATACCTCCACCATTACTACTACAACCAGTATTACTACCACAGCTATTACTACCACTGCCACAGCTATTACTGTAACATCTATTACTACCCCAGCTATTACTGTCGCATCTATTACTACCACAGCTATTACTACCAAAATTATTACTACAGCATCTATCACTACCACATATATTACTACCACAGATATTACTATCACATCTATTACTACCACTGCTATTACTACCACAGCTATTACTTCCACAGCTGTTTCTTCCACAGCTATTACTACCACAGCTATTACTACCACAGCTGTTACTACCACAGCTATTACTTCCACAGCTGTTTCTTCCACAGCTATTACTACCACAGCTATTACTACCAGAGCTATTACTAACACAGCTGTCACTACCACAGCTATTACTACCACAGCTATCACTACCACAGCTATTACTACCACAGCTATTACTACCACAGCTACTACTACCACAGCTATCACTACCACAGCTATTACTACCATAGCTATTATTACCACAGCTATTGCTGCGACAGCTATTACTACCATAGCTATTACTACCACAGGTATTACTACCTCAGCTATTGCTGCCACAGCTATTACTTCCACAGCTATTACTACCACAGCTATTACTACCACAGCTATTACTACCACAGCTATTACTACCACAGGAATTACTACCACAGGTATTACTACCACATGTATTACTACCACAGCTATTACTACCACAGCTATTACTACCACAGGTATTACTACCTCAGCTATTGCTGCCACAGCTATTACTACCTACCACTGCTATTACTACCACAGCTATTACTACCACAGCTATTACTACCACAGGTATTACTACCTCAGTTATTGCTGCCACAGCTATTACTTCCACAGCTATTACTACCACAGCTATTACTACCACAGCTATTACTACCACAGCTATTACTACCACAGCTATTACAACCACAGCTATTACTACCACAGCTATTACTACCACAGCTATTACTACCACAGCTATTACTACCACAGCTATTACTACCACAGCTATTACTACCTCAGCTATTACTACCACAGCTATTACTACCACAGCTATTACTACCACAGCTATTACTTCCACAGCTATTACTACCACAGCTATTACTACCACAGCTATTACTACCACAGCTATTACTACCACAGCTATTACTACCACAGCTATTACTACCACATCTATTACTACCACAGCTATTACTACCACAGGTATTACTACCTCAGTTATTGCTGCCACAGCTATTACTTCCACAGCTATTACTACCACAGCTATTACTACCACAGCTATTACTACCACAGCTATTACTACCACAGCTATTACTACCACAGCTATTACAACCACAGCTATTACTACCACAGCTATTACTACCACAGCTATTACTACCACAGCTATTACTACCACAGCTATTACTACCACAGCTATTACTACCACAGCTATTACAACCACAGCTATTACTACCACAGCTATTACTACCACAGCTATTACTACCACAGCTATTACTACCACAGCTATTACTACCACAGCTATTATTACCACAGCTATTACTACCACAGCTATTACTACCACAGGTATTACTACCACAGCTATTACTACAACAGCTATTACTACCACAGCTATTACTACCACAGCTATTACTACCACAGCTATTACTACCACAGCTATTACTACCACAGCTATTACTACCACAGCTATTACTAGCACAGCTATTACTACCACAGCTATTACTACCACAGCTATTACTACCACAGCTATTACCACCACAGCTATTACTACCACAGCTATTACTACCACAGCTATTACTACCACAGCTATTACTACCACAGCTATTACTACCTACCACTGCTATTACTACCACAGCTATTACTACCACAGCTATTACTACCACAGCTATTACTACCACAGCTATTACTACCACAGTTATTACTACCACAGCTATTACTACCACAGCTATTACTACCACAGCTATTACTACCACAGCTATTACTACCACAGCTATTACCACAAAGGGATTGTTAATACAAGGATTCATATCACGTCCTAAAGCAAGAAGGAAACCTTCCCAACGGAAAGTTTTTCTCGACTTTTGTCTTGTTCCAGACTTTGAGTACTGCGTGCATATCCGTTTTACGACTGTGGCTAATTTGTCTGCAGACTGCTAGTTAGGGCTGTACTTAACAGACGCCGGAAAAAATTTAGCTTGAAGTGCGACCACATTCTTAAATTAAAACCCGTGCTTACTGATCCTCTACACTTAGAGGCAATTGCCCGGCCATTCAATGATACACATTTGTCATAAGTCTCTTTTTCGTAAGTCTCTAAGCAAGTGCAGTAGCTAGTACCCATCATTTGGTTTCAACTCTCCCCCATGATGTTAACATCACAAACAAAATGAAAAATAAATCAAAATTATGTGTTCGCAACGCCTACGCCACAGACGCCGAGTCCGAAGAAGCTCAGCCCAATGTACAGGCTTTGTAGCACCCGCGAGGATCCTGAAATACTATAGGTCGATTTTTAAATCAAAATTTTGCCCGGGCAGCGCCGTTAGGCTACTCTTTTCGATTTCCAACTGCCAAGGGATCTTTTTACGTGCGCAACAATGCACACGGGTGTCCGATCTCACTAACCAGAGACCAGGGGGAATTAATAGAAGTCCAACACCCAAACCTTACCAGGGATAGAACCCGGAACCTCCAGCACTCGAGGCGGACACCATGACTCGAGACCACGAAGCTCCCTGCAAAGTACAGCAAGATTTGAAGTTATTCTACATCATACAGAACGAGAATAGGCAGTGATTCTCATCGACTAGGCGGATAGACTGGTCAGTTCTGCACCACCTGGTGGCGACCCGATGAACGACAAGCTAGACGTTGTGAGGGTTGTTTATCAATCTGTAACAGATGCTTCAAATTCATAAATTTAAACCCGATGCTTCAAATTCGAGTTGTGTCCTGAAGCTACTTACACAATCAAGATTTGTATATCCCTATTATATTCTCGAGATACCTTCCTGTTTCTAAAAAGTGTGATATATTTCTTTGAAACAAAATGCCAAAATGAAATACTTTGACAAACCTGTGTGTATCGGAATTATTATTAAATGTTCAGCTCCCCGCGTGGGTTTCAGGCAACCATTTCCGAATGTGCCGGAGAATAGGTCCATTGTCCCCTGCCCCCTAACCCCCCCCCGCCCCTTTTTTTTCCCCCACCTCCTCAAAATCGACTAAATGGCATTGTTTCCTTTGAAGTCGGAGTTCATCTGCTTGGTAGGCAAGGAACCAGCAGTCTGCATACAGATATGCAAAACTCACGTTCTGGAACAGATCTGAAGTCCATAAGCGGACGAACAACCGGGACTTCCCCCCGCAGTTCACAGCTGGTAAACGCGAAGAATAGAAAAATACTCGATACACACTTGTTGTGTTTTAAACCAAAAGACATGTTATATTTCATATCTCTCCTTCTGGGGGCTTGGCCCCATGTGCGGAACCGAATAATAGACCCTCTGCCCCCCCCCCCCCTCGCAAACAAACATGTCGTAAACGTCGACTAATTAGGGATGCTTACATTGAAGTTAAAAAGCATAAGCATCAGAGGCAATGAACCAGCAGTCTGCAGACAAATAAGCCAGATTTGTAAAACAGATTAGTACGCAATACTCAAAGTCTGGAACAAGACAAAAGTCCAGAAGAACATTCGGTCGGAGTTCACAGCCAGTGACGCGAAGAGGAATATTTCAAACCTGGACTGAACGAAGTGTAAATGAGGTGGACGAGACATTTAAGTCATTTTGCTGCAGTCAAGTAAAGGACCCTTTCCAGCTTCTATAGGCGTATTGGGTATATAGAACTAGATCTATATTTTTAGATGAATTAGCACTCGATGGCAGATGTGTTCAGCATCACGCTGGTCGCGTTAACTTCCCATGAAGTTCCAGGGTATCCATTTAAGGCAGGGTCGACCTGGGAGCCAAGGTTATTTTTTTAAACAAGTCTGACTCCATGCAGGGCGTAGCAACACCAATCCCAGTATTGTATGCTTTTGTAGGCAAATTTTATTTTTAGTAGTTTGCCATTGTTTACTGAATGGTCAGCTCTAGGTACCACTGTCAGAACCAAAGCAAGACGTTCTGCTGACGAATTATCTGCAGCTGGGTTCGAACCTGGCACCATGGCATTACGAAGCGCGTTCGTGATGTCTACGCCAAAGACGATGAGTTGCAAGGTACAGAGAGATTTGAAGTTATTCTACATCATACTGAATGAGAATATGCAGTGTTTCTCACCAAACAGGCCGATAGACTGGCTGGTTTTGTACCACTTGGTATGAATTGATTTATGACAAGCTAGATGTTGTAAGGGCTCTTTGGGAGCGAGTGAACAGTGCTGAGGCACAGATAGATCAATACGTCCTGAGGAGAATGGTGTGAGGGGAGTTATCAGGGTTCTGGCCAACGCTCGAAACTTATGGGAAAATACATACAATCAGACAGTTACTGGTACCATCGGAATCAGAACTCCTCGCTTGTTGCTGAAGATGGGGACAGAGCGCTTATGGGGGTGTCCCGAACGCTGTGATGTCAATTCTTTATTCATCATTCAACTTTCTCACTGAGTTAGTTGCGTATCCTTTACTAGACGTTGCAGAATAAACACCAGCATTTTTTTTCCCTGGTGTAGTTTTTCTAGGCAAGTTTCGGTAGTTTGCCATTTCTTTCTGTACGGTCAGCGCTCGGTACTACTGTCGAAACCAACGCAAGACAAATCGTCCGCAGCGGGGATCGAACCCAGCACCCCGGCATTACGAAGTGCGTTCGCAACGCCTAAACCACAGGCATCGACTCTCCCTGATTATTGGACCCTGAAAGTTTCCTCCTAATGATGCCTTATTCTAAATTTGAAACTGTGTGATGACGACTATGTTGATGTTTGTTGTTTATTTATTTTAGTGTCTAGAAGCCATGAGTTGTTAACCCTTAGGCTCGGTATTATGGATATCGCAACCTTTCGGCATTGATTCCATTCTAAATACCGTAAATCTGGGAGAAATGTGGCTTTTCTGCCTACCCCAGGGAGTGAACCTGGACCACAAGGAGTTCGTCACCCAGTCACCGCGCAATCCGGTTTAGCGACCTACGCTAGAGAGCCGTGCTGACGATGTTGATAAATGAACATACATTCAAGCATCCACATTTCATATTTTCCTGTAATCTCGTGACTGATTCACGACACATCTTTAAGGAATATTTGCATCACGAAAATGCTCTCTCTCTCTCTCTCTCTCTCTCTCTCTCTCTCTCTCTCTCTCTCTCTCTCTCTCTCTCTCTCTCTCTCTCTCTCTCTCTCTCTCTCTCTCTCTCTCTCTCTCAATCTCTCTCTACCCGGGGGGAAGTTATATACTGTTGTGACAGTTCAGAGACTGACAGACTGTGTGCACAATCCCCAATAGACATATCGTGTTGCATTTGTATTGGCGACGATGAGTTGATTTCCATTAATGCGCCCATAACTCATGTGTATTTATGTTATTGGAATCAAGCAGTCTCGTCTGAAAACGGTTATAGTTGTGTCCTGAACAGCGCATCGTGTGTGATTTGAGACTCTTTAATTAAGCGTTACCTGGGGTTTTTTTTAAAGATAAAAATATGAAAGTACTCACCAAAGTGTATCCTTAAAAACCTGTCTGTACTCTGTAAAATGTCGGCTCTCTGGCTAAGTCAATCTGAACGCATCGTAATGCCGGGATGCCGGGTTTGATCCCAGCTGCGGGTCATGCGCCTTGCATTGGTTTCGACAGTGGTATCAAGAAAGCCGACAGTCCAGAAAGCAGTGGCAAACTACTGGATGTAAATTTGTCTAAAAAAACCACATAACAGCCAGGGGCAGTTGGGGTTGGTTCTGCAACGTCCTGTAAAGGATACTCAACTAACCTTAACTTTGTAAAATCAATTTCTGGGATGTAAAGGCGGTCGCTGTGATGCTGATCACATAACACCAGAGTGCGTGTAATAATAACAGCACTGTATACCCAGGAAACCTCCAGCGTAGTGATTGGATGACTGCCTCTTGTCCCTAAGGTGATGAAAGATGACTTTGGCTGTGATTCGACCAGGCTAAAATAAGTAACAGGCAATGTCTTCAGAAGTCGAGACGGCTAGCGTAAAGCTGACCACATAATCCACAGACTGCGGAATACACGAGTGCAGCCTCATACATCCCTTGCGCCATTCGAACACAGCCTGTTGACTGTGACACCTGAGTGTAGCCAGTTACGCATGGTTGGTTCATTAAACACTTGGAGAGTGGGCTAGTGGCCCACTAGAAGCCGCAGTAACTTCCCTTATAAAATACCGCGCAGTGAAATTATCCTCCCATCTGAATAAAAGTAAAAAATCAGTTCACTAATAATGATTATTGCTCTAAGGAGCAGATTTTTTTTTTTTTTTACAATCTTTACAGCAAGTTATGACTCACCGCGCCATTTTCTGACCATTAAGCAGTTTTGACTAAGAAACTGCACGTTCAGTAGTTGAAAGCAACTTAAAGACATAGAAATAAGAGAACACGGACTAATGAAATACAGAGTAAAGTAAAGGAAAGGAAAGGAAAGGAAAGGAAAGGAAAGGAAAGGAAAGGAAAGGAAAGGAAAGGAAAGGAAAGGAAAGGAAAGGAAAGGAAAGGAAAAGAGAGGAAAGGAAAGGAAAGGAAAGGAAAGAAAAGGAAAGGAAAGGAAAGGAGAGGAAAGGAAAGGAAAGGAAAGGAAAGGAAAGGAAAGGAAAGGAAAGGAAAGGAAAGGAAAGGAAAATAGACATTAAAAGGTCCTTTACACGCCAGTCACAAATCTGGCATATGACGCTAGACTGAAATCTTTATAGCCTCGATGATGATTTGGTATGCATCACATTGTCCGCCTTTGCTTTCCAGAACTTTACCTGGTATCCATTTTAGGTTGGATCAACGTGGGAGTCTAGGTCATGTTTTTAATTGGGGGGGGGGGCGTCCCGGCACAATACAGATTTGAACCCATGACCTTCGGATCTACAGGCAAGCGAAATATTAAGAGTTTTTAGAAATCATTGAATATAACTCGTCTCCATGAGATGCTTCCAAGAGTGTCGTTCAATACAGTAAATTTTGATTACATCTATTCATGTCTTTAACTAGATCACACAAAAAGCCGGAAGGCAAACCCCTTGAACCTAATGTTTCAGACATCATTCTTTCAGTGCACTTAAAACTTATTTCAGAGCTTCAGGACAAAAAAATCGAATTTCGTTATTGTCAAGGCGCAGTAACCCAACCTCTTGCTATTTCTGAGACCTTACATCGATTTCGTTATAATCCCTGTGATGTAGGTATTGTTCACTTGGTTTGCCTGGCTAGTGGTAAATGATAATTTTTATACTGACCTCCTTCTACTTAGGATATTCATGATGTTACATATATCTTGCAGTAATGTGTAAAAAAAGGTTAAAAGGCAAGAACATCGACTTCAAAGCATCAGGTATAATCCCACATGACTGTCGCTTTCCGCGGAACGGCTAGCCTCCTTGCGAGCACATCGCACACACTCCGCAACTACTGCGATGAACGCCCGGTATCCCTGTAAAATTTGCCTTCATTAACCAGATAACATGGTCCAGCAAAACTGCAGTCCTTTTTCAATGCTGACCAAATATCTGGGAAAGTCCGCTTTTTAGGTGTGCCCTGGTCGTGCAGTCGATATTAAGGGAAAAAAATTGTACCGTTTTCTAAATATCTATGTATGAGCATGAGAACAGAATATATATATATATATATATATATATATATATATATATATATATATATATATATATATATATATATATATATATACACACATTTAAGATTTCATAGTTTTAGATACTTGAAACGTATGAGAGTTGTTACTTTAGATGTTTTTGCAGTAAAAAGCATATTGTTTTGTTTATTTTTTGGTGGTATTGGTTTAGGTTTTAGTAACACTGTCGAGCGAGTAATCAACCGGTTCACTCTGGTGACCTATGGGGGAAAAGTGGGCGTTGGGTGGGTGCGTGGGTGGGTGGGTGGGTGGGTGGTCGTGTTGGTGGTGGGAAAAGGGTTAAACTAACTTCCCCGGTTATTAAAACATTTGTCTCCCCACGGAAAGAATTTCAATTCCTTTGATAAGTTTGTTGGACTAGTCTACCGTGGTCGAGGTTAGGGGTGTGGCGGTCTGTTCTTATCTTGCATTTGCGTTTTTATTCTGAGAAAGAGACTCCATGTGACATAGGTTTCATCACTCTCTAAAGGGGTTGTGTGTTAGACCCAGGTGTCGATGTTTTTGTAGTGTTAAAACCTCTAGAATGATGAAATATACAATACGCGATGTCAACGGCATTGCGGAACACACCCGCAGAGGCGACCAAGGTTGCGTCGCTCAAGGTCGACCGATCAGAAGTTAGCTAGGCTGAAGGTCGGCTAATCAGAAGTGAGCTAGTGTGTATAATGACGTCGGTTGGGAAACCATCGTTGCTATAACCACGTCCCCTTTTCAGCTCAGTATATTATGACCATCATTCCTTCAGAGCAGTATTTCAAAAAGTGGACGCTAACACACCCTCCCCATCCGTGGGCAGTCTAAGAGACGTTAGCTGCCTCAATCAAAATGGGGGGGGGGGGGGCGCGCTGGAATGGTCCAGGGGGCGGTGGTAGACGCAAGTGACGTTGAATGGCATCGAATGAGAAAAAGAAAGCGGTAGAGACAGGAAAAGACATAAAGAACGAGAAAGAGAGAGACAGAGAGAGAGAGAAAGAGAGAGAGAGAGAGAGAGAGAGAGAGAGAGAGAGAGAGAGAGAGAGAGAGAGAGAGAGAGCGATAATAAAAAGAAAACATTTGGGTAAGCTGTTAGTACTTTTCTCAATATAATGCAACAAATTAAAATCACAGCGAGTGATTCATTTTAAAAAATTACACAAAAATGGGTTTATACCTAATCAGGTTCATCTTTCTCATTAACGCTAATAAATGTGCTGTAAGCTATTAGCCATTTTCTACATTTTGTTTAGTCTGCAGTCTGTTCTGGTTCTACTCGACTGCTCCAATCCTTTATTTGGTCTACAATTTATTCTAGACCCTACGCGCGTTTCTGCTTTTGTTAAGTCTAAAATTTATTCTAGTCACTTGCCTGGGTAGTGAACTGACACATGACAAGTAAGATGTAGTCAAGGCCCTTGGGAAAATTTAACGAAGTCAAAAGAGAAATTAGATTAATATGGTCTAGAGTTAATGGTGCATCTGAGTGTGACTAGAAGGTCTAGCCGGCTCATTACACTCAGAGGAAAAGCAAAAAAAAGACATACAACCATATTACAACTGGTACCATTAGCAGTGAAACTCTACGCTGGCTGCTGAAAGTGTCAACAGAGCGCGCATGGGAATGCCCCGATTGCTGTAATATCAGTTTTTGACTCAACTCGGATCAGCTTCTAGTCATTTATTCCTGTGGTTGTAGTCATAGTCGAGGTTTCAACTTCACTGTATTCGAGCCATCTAATACTTGCTCCGTTCCTTTGCCAGTAAAAATCAAGTGACATGACCCTCGCCGTTCTATTTAAAAACTTTGTGAACAAACAATTATTCCCGGCACAGCCCATAAATATGAGCATGCTGTGAATGAATATGGCAGTTGCCAGAGGCACCAAAGCTGACAGTTGCCACCGGAAAAGCAGTTTGTCGTTGATGGAAGTAGTCGAACACAATAAGTTGGCTATTCACACGTAGAACTATTACATTAGGTTATTGACCAGCCCACACAAAAACCGGCTATCGTCCATATTGAATACTCCGACTAAGCCGCTGCACATATGAAAGGCATTCCACGTGGAAAACACAGCTTACAGGGCTGCACCAAGCACTAAACTCAGTAGCAAAACCGTAGACTACGGTGAAAACTGCATTAGCAAAGCGCTGTCAGAAAAAAAAACTTTGAAGCTAAACATTTTGCCATGCCTAGTCCTCCATATTATACTACTGTGGTGTGGTTGCGAGACGATCGCCTGCAGATCGAAAAGTTGTAAGATAGGATCCTGTCGGAGGCAGACTTCTTTTTAATGGCCTTGTCTCCCTGGTGACCCAGACTTAAATTGGTATCTGGTACAGTTCTAGGAAGTAAAGGAGGTCAGCGTGATGTTAAGCACATCACCCACCGAGAGCCGACTGGTGTATAAAATATAGGTCTAGTTATTTATGTCCAGTATGCATAAGGACGTGAACAAGGGTCGTGTACTTACTTTCATCATTATCGTGTGCCCTGCCAACTGTCGTAGACGCTCATGCGTTTCCACAAATCACGATCCCTGGTTGCCTGGAACAGCTCTCTTGGTGATATCCCTCCGTGCCATCGTTTCAGCCCATTCAGTACCATCTCTCTTGGTCTGCCTCTACCCCTTTTCCCACTGATCTTTCCAGTTGTCACGATGTTGTCAAATGTCTCTCTTCTCATAATTTGACCAAAGAATAGTGTTTGTATACTTAAATTTACTTTACATGTTTAACCATTGTATTTAGTCTACAATACATTCTAGAGCTATAAACTTCCTTCTACTTTTAGTTTACTCTAAATTGTACTGTAGCCCTAGCTTCCTTCTATCTCAAATACCGACGGCATTACTGGCCTGCGGCTGCGACCGATGTACTCTACCGTTCTCTATTTGCAAATTGGCGTCTATCGATCCCACAGTTCCTTCATTCCTGCAAACTCCAGCTTGCCTCGTGCAGCCACCGTGCTGAAAAACGCAGCCTAGATTTGAACGCTGACAGAAATTCACACGAACTTATTGATGTTTTCAGGCTGTATTTGTCTCTCTTCATGTGCTGCCGTGTCATTGACATGGTTCGGTCGATGTGAGTACACATTTCTCGTTGCGTTGACTAATACCTGTATGCATGTTATTGTAGGTGGAAAATAATCATTAGGTTGTGACATGCAGGACGGCTTTGGTTAACTCTGATCACTTTTAACCGTGTTAATTTCTCTTGCATAGGCCGTAAAAGTGAGAGACGCAAAAAGTTGAACTGACATGGTGAGAAGTTGTTTAGAAATATTAATGTTGCGTTAACTGCATTTAGTCGGCTCTGTAGCTAAGTTGATGCGAGCGCTTCGTAATGCCGGGGTGCCAGGTTCGATCCCAGCTGCGGGCCATGCGCCCTGCGTTGGTTTCGACAGTGGTATCAGGGGGCCGACCGTCCAAAATCAGTGGCAAACTACTGGACGTAAATTTTCTAAGAGAAACCACACAACAGCCAGGGGCTGCTGGGGCTGGTTCTGTAACGTCCTGTAAAGGATACGTAACTAACCTAACTGCATTTACATATATATTTATTCTTTATCTTCTGTCCTACAGCTTATGTTGCAAAGCGTCAAATCTATTACCGTCCAAAAATGGGAGGCAATTTTTCATTATTTCAAAGCCCCACTCCGGCTGTTGTCGTGGACCCTAATATAACGTAACGGTTGAACGCGGTTTCCAGGACTTGAGCCCTGGACATTCTCATCCGAATGGTGCCACTTTGTGTCACCGGGTGTTTATCGCTCGTTGCGCTGTCCTGTTGGGGTTGAACTTCATTATTCATTCGATGTACAGCGTCGCAGAAAGGAGTTTTATATAGTTTCCTGTCATTTGCTAAGCTGCGTAGCTTGTGTTAATGTTATTGCGATTCTGTAATGTCTCTTTTACTCCATCTAACCATGGTCTGTCTCTTGCTTTGTAGCCTGCTGTTCTCATCTAGTGCGCTCTAGCTGTTGGGTGATTTTGTTTAATTCGGATAAGATGACCCAACCATTTGAAGGCACTTATTAGTAATGGAAAGCAGCGACGAAGCTTGGGCGAGACAAAAACATGGTGACATTTTTCGGAGTGAGGTTTAATCGCAGTCTGTCCTTTAAAAAACATGCAAGCAGGACAGTCCAAGAAGCCAGCGGTTTCTTCTCTATGACTACCAGCAGCGTGACGATGGAGGTGATGCGATGACGCAAGCTTTTATTTGATTAGAATCACGAAACTATTTCCGCGTGAATGCGCTGAGTGATTCTTTGAGCATAATCTGGCTTGTCTAGGGGGTTCCATACAAAGACAATACTGAGTCATTACAAAACTCTCCTGTGTGTGAATATCTCATATTTATCCCAGGGAATGCAGGTGCTGTTGGCAATGAAAGAACTGATAGAATGGCAGGTACTGCATTAGTTGCAGATGGCGGGCCTTTTGTTAATACCCTTAGAGAGGTAGGACCTTCTAATGGATACAAGAATTCAGAGTAAAGTTCGGCATGGCCAAGCATGAGAGGCAAACCAGATGCACAAGAGGTCTCGTTAACAACCATAGGACTGGCACTTTTACTGTGCAAAGCTGATATATTTGTTGAAGTGGGAATCAGGGCTCTTATAGATGTGTCCGGATTGCTGTGAAGACAGTCACACAACACATACAGACACACACCCACATACACTTACACGTAAATATCATGTATCAGGTCCTTTGCAGAACGTCGCTCTCATGTCGGCCTGTCTGAAAGTAACACGATCTCTTGCCAGCTCTTCAGCCTCGTAAATTTTTATATCCAAGGAATCACTTATATTTTGTGCCAATCTGTGTGTTGGTTGGTCCTGGTCCCTCCATCCTTGCAGAATGTGTTATGTATTTTTTTTTAATCTGCCAACTCCTTTGATTTTGACAAAATATGTCACCTTCCGAGACAATTAGCCAGTCTTCCTTGATCTTTAGATCTTTTAGAATGTCCAAATTTTCTTTTCATTTTCTCCTTTCTCCATAATATTTTGAAAATCATTTATTAAATTTTAGAAACATCATACCCGACAATCATTATCGAAGACTTATGATTTACAACACTTATAATCATCGCCCTGTTTGTACCGTTAGACGTCGCATAGGGCTGGCATTCGATCTACACAGCACATAAGACTGCCGTCAAGTAAATCATAAATGATACATAAACAAACAAAAAATGGAACCAGTCAGATTCACATTATCACAAACGACAAGTAAACGTTGCAGCTAGAGAGCTTTCAGAGGCACATTACATAAATCAATAACACCATAACTACAAACAAGAATACACAAAATGACTCAAACGGAGTGTCCCTATAGCCATCACGTTGCTGTCCGGACATCGAATTACTGACTCGAGATGTCACTGATGATAAATATAGGCCGTAACTCTGAGATGCTAGACTGTTAGACAAAACTGTGTTTGACAGTTAAGTCCCTTGGGTGAGTTGACGCCCATCAGATAGATCGTCTAGAACGTAAGAAAAGTACCAACAAATAAGAACAAGGAGAACTAAATAGACAGATAAAAGTGTAATTTAGATGTCTTGCATTAAATTTAACTCACAAATAGAACTTATAAATCTCAGCAGAAGGAATTCAATATTATTAGGCTACGTCGTGAGCGGAAACGAACGGAAGCAGGCTGTGGTAATAGGAACGTTGAAGTGTAAGAGAGGGAAGTACAGCAAAGGAAATATAGGTAGGTATGTAAGTTGCACCCCACCAGCACATCACACAAGCAATAAATAACCGGTGACATAAATGCCACCATGCGAATGAGGATCACCCGTGGAGAGGTCCCGGAAACACCGTTAAGCCATATTTAAGGCCCTGCTATATTTAGAGCCCCTGGCAAAAGCCATGGTGGGGGTTTCAAAATAACTAAAAATTGCATCCCGTAAGGGGATGAAGATACTTTTTTTTTAAGTCGAAGGAAATATGATACCAATTCTTCTTGAATAGAGCATGTTTCAGAAACTGCCGAAAGCTGTCAATTTATTATAATGAGATACGATCTGTGGCAACAGACCCTAGTGAAGAATGTAACAACATCGGCTGCCCTCACATTTGCCACATCTATGGAGAATGGAAAAGAGATAAATGTGACAGTTAAATAGTATTAAGAACAATAAGGACCAAAAACACCACACCTGAAATAGACTGTAATATATTCAAAGCATCCAACTCATTAAATCGTCATAAGGAGCTCAGACGAATGGCATTGTGATCTTCTTTTTCAAATACATTGTGTTCTTTGTCAGTTCAAATAAAATTATTCATCCCCAATGCCTCGTTAAACCATCCAGTGTCACTTCTCTGTGTCAGCCCCTGCTTCTTCAATCGCTGATTTGTTGTTTTGTTTCAACCTGTCTGATGTTCTGCGATGCCTATTTTTCGTTCCATAGCCACACAATTTTGTGTGACGTTATTATCACAAACAAATCACAGACGCCGAAACTTGGGGTCTTATGGGTGGGGTCTGATATGGTTTGACCCCTCAACACCATCTAATCCTTTACCTATGTGGTAAGGATGGTGTGGTTTGGGGAGGGGGTGAGGGGGCGTAGTAGTTAGACGCTTGCCTAATTACCCGAAGGTTTTCCGTTTGAATCTGCGTGGAGTTCGATTACTTTGTGGAAAGTGAAGATGATGATGAATAACAACAAAAACATACCAAAGACAGGATGCTTGAATAGAGGACATAACCAGGTTTACAACAAGCTGTCTCTTTAGCTTATTGATTAAACCTTTTGCTTGGCGCTCTGGAGGTTGTAGTTCATTTCAAAAACGACACCGTTTAGTTCACAAGTGCAGTCTTTAGAATGATCACTGAGTATCATCGCTGGAGCTACTGGGCTCGTGCTGTGTGTAATGATCTAGAAAGGCGGACTCTGCCTAGCGAGACAGAGACACACGGGATAAAACCTCGTTCAATGAAGCCAATTGTCTCAGCGTTAAAATAGGAATATTAACAGTCTAAAAACAGTTATTGGTGTCATGGATGTCAAACATGACTCCTCGAATCTGAACAAACGGCCGTAAAATAAATGTTAACTGAGCATTGTAATGTGTTACTCTGCAATAAATGCAATCTGGATTATTACACAACACGCATTAAGTGTGGCAATAAGGCAACTTGGAAATTACATCGCGTTAACGGGAGTGGTAAAACGGGCTTTATGCTCTATAAAATCAAATAATCATCCGTTTTAGACAATATTGAAGATAATAGTTTTTAAACATAGGAGAAAACCCAGTTGCTAATAGCAAATCCTGATGTGTGGACGTGAATCATGGACAGTCACCTGGTTAGTTTTAATACAAAATATGCAGAAGTTGCAGAAATGTTGTTTTACAGAGGAATGGCCAGTACAACTTAGTCGGATTCTTCGCATTTCCGAGCGATAAACTCCTGCGGATAATTTTGTGTGCTCGTTCTACCTCTGGAATTTTAGTCTTCGTACAGAATCTGCATGTTAAGTGCAAATCTATGTTACAGATTTGGCTTATTTGTATGCAGACAGTTGGCTACTTACCTCTCGGGCAGATGTACTCCGACTTCGAAGGGCTGTACCAGCTGATGTACTCCGACGTGCGCAGCTATACACACGGGCGTCCGATCTCATTACCCAGAGACTAGGAAAATTATTAGAAATCCACGTGAAAAAATTCCACCCTTTACCAGGGCCTGAACCCGGGACCTCCTGCACTCGAGGCGGAGGGGATTCCCGTATTGTTGTATCAGAGGAGCCGGGCGGGGGGCTGAGGGAGGGGAGGGGAGTTTGACATTTGTACTTTATCAAATTGAGCACATAAAAATAGTGCTGTAAAATTTACACAAGACTTAACTCCAGAATTAGATGAACAATCAGAAGTTTACAGCCAGTGTTCGTGAAGCAGAAAATTCACAAAAGTGAACGCAGGCCGTACAGTTGCAAATATGCATAATAAGTAGATAAACAACCAGAAGTTTCTGCCAGAGTTTACAGCCAGTGTTCGTGAAGCAGAAAATTAAAATAAAATGAACACAGACCGTACAACTGCAAATGTGCATAAGAAGAAGATAAACAACCAGAAGTTTCTGCTAAAGTTTACAGCCAGTGTTCGCGAAGCAGAAAATTCACAAAAATGAACACAGACCGTACCACTGCAAATGTACATAAGAAGTCGATGAACAACCAGAAGTTTCTGCCAGAGTTTACAACCAGTGTTCGCGAAGCAGAAAATTCACAAACATGAACACAGAAAGTAACTGCAAACATACATAAGAAGTAGATGAACAACCAGAAGTTTCTGCCAGAGTTTACAGCCAGTGTTCGCGAAGCAGAAAATTCACAAAAATAATAGTATTGTTAGTCTACTTCTACAGCATATAATTATACTGTTAGTCAACAATTAGTAAAGAGACAATGAGTGACTTGCTGTGAGAGGTTAGTTAGTTTAAAAAAAAATAGTTTTTATGCACTCACCCAGAGCTCCGAAATATCTTGACACAATTTATCCACAGTGTGGTGGCACCATTTATGCAAAGTCAATATGAAAGCAATAGTTTTCTTCCAACACAAAATAGTTTACACCTGACAACTGTCGATATTCTCCAAATATGGTTTCTAAATTACCTGTTTGTATTTTCTCCAAAAGTAAGATTTCTACATTCAAGTAGAAAAAGAATAAACAGCCAGTTCCCAAAAATCAAAACTACTGACTAGAAACAGTGACACACACATCACAACACGACTGTCTGTCGTAAATTTAAATTCAAATTGCTGTTCTTTAACAGCAAAGTTTGAAAATCTTGTATATCCACTTCACAATATCCTCTTTTCGATTTGTAATACGAATACATTCAGAATATAGAACTTTGTAAGCACGTTAAAATATCACACAATGCAACATGAAAACGCTTCCGGTAACCAATTTTCGAGGGGACTCCGCCACAATGTACCGTGAGTTAGTTGTAAGGACCTATATACAGCCGGACCTTGAAACATCTAAGCCACATAAGCCGACTATACGT
>CAJHNH020001257.1:115275-132775 GCA_905116865.2 Candidula unifasciata | reverse complement strand
ATATGCTAAAGCGATATCTACTGCTGCTCAGGGGTTAAACAATCTGATACATGTGAATGAAGCATTTCTGGATGTGATTTAGGAAACCAAGCGCTACAGTAAAGGTTGGTTTCCATCCTGTACGTTGTCTGATTTCTGCAAACCGTCAGGAAAATTCCGTGGAACGTTGTACAGTCCAATTAATCTTAGCGTCCACTGGTTATAAAATGCTGCGAGGAGTTCTGGTGGCTCGTCCACTTCTGGACTTTGGTTTGCTGCAGAAGTCTGGTTTTGCTTGCGCAGCAATTTTACTGATCTGGCTTATTTATATGCAGTGTTTTAGTTCCCTACCTTTCTGGCAGATGCACATTGACATCAAAGAAAACGGCCCTAGTTAGTCGCCTTTTACGACTTGCATGTTATGAGGCAGTGATTCTGTTGTTTTCCCCCAAATTTAATGAATAAAGTGGCTTGACGCTAGTCTCACGATTCGGAAGTATTCGGTTCAAATCTAGTTATTAACCGAATTTACTATTTTAACCAGATAAAATGAGAATCAGGAAATATTATCCTGGTTGGGGGATGCCAGTTTGTTGCTGATTACTCCATTCATCCAATATCTATCTGTCTTTAACAATTATGGTTCTAGCATCATATTCCCGTTGCCTATGGTTTGAAAATGGTCCTTTAATTAGCTTTCAGTTACAAAATAAGTACACCCACAAAAGCTGCTGATGAATGAGCTAATCATATTAACTTTGTGCCATCACTATTCGTTCTAACTTTGTGCGATCACTATTCGTTCTAACTTTGTGCGATCACTATTCGTTCTAACTTTGTGCGATCACTATTCGTACTAACTTTGTGCGATCACTATTCATTCTAACTTTTTGCGATCACTATTCGTACCAACTTTGTGCGATCACTATTCTTTCTAACTTTGTGCGATCAACGCCATGCACAGATAGTTCTAGAAAAAATGTTAATGTAGAATTTCAACATGGGAGATGAGATGTATAACAAATACGGCAGGAAAAAAAAAGAAGAGACAGTGTCACCAGTGAAGAAATAATAACAACACTTTACCGGTGACTGTTTCCATGGAATATCAAAGAGTCGAATGGTTTGGTCATCTGGCCAGAATGGAACACAATGAACCAGCAGCTAGAGTGTACTGCTTGCGAACAGCAGACTTCAAAACAAAAGGCAGACTAGAAACGGAGAATGGCGAAGGTAGCAAAAGAGACTACAGAAACACAGTATGACATTAACAAAAAAGCAATTGCCAAGATTTAAAACTCCTCTCTGTGACGCTTGCAACATAGACAAGTAAGACAAAAAAGAAAGAAAGAAGAGTTATAAAATTCATCACATGTCATGTTGAAGTATTACAGAAAATTACGTTAGATTTGTTTTGAAAAAAGAATTTTTTTCGAGTCAGACTTCTTTACGGCAGCTACCTTATACTTAAGGCCCAACCTCAATCTGGCAAATACCCGTCGACTTTCTTTTGTTAGCCATTGTAATTAATTCACATTCGTTAATGCCCCAATCAATACTTCCGTATTAATATATACGTCAGATTCACATCAATTGGCAGGGTTAGAAGCCTTTAATAGATCTGCAAATGAAGAAAATTGATCACCTGCCTCGGTTAAAGAGCATTAATCAAATTTGACGGAAACGATACTGGAAAATCTGTTAATTGAATGAAATATGATATGTGTTTGAAAAGGGCAACAAATATCAGATGCGCTCTTTGAGGAAACCAATCAATCATTTCAAGGAGTAACAATTAAATGGGATTTGACATGGTGAGGTATGGAATTTGCTGGAAAACGTAGTTATGGAATTTACTAATTAGCCAACTAGAAATTTAAACATGGTAATGCAGAGTTTTGTAGGTTTAAATTAATGAATTGAAATCTCCAGTGGGGTAAGGATTTACTGCTAATTAGCCAGCGAGGGGTCTCGAAGAGATGCCGTGGCCCAGTAGCTCAGCACTCGCCGATCGGCAGAAGGTCTTTGGCCTCAAGCGTCATCATCGTGACAGAATTTTTTTTCTGCCCAACCAAAAATGGATTGAATTTAATATTCTAAAAAATAAAACAGTCAACTTCTTCGTCTTCTTTCGTTCGCTTGGAATAAATTATCTATATCTGCAAATCGGTCTCTGTGTATGAACTTCACTGTCTTTTGTAATTCACTTAGCAGCCCGTGAAATTTGGCTTCAACCAGAGTCTCTCTTGGTGAGACGTTTTGCCTGGAAATGTATTTCGGATAGTACTGAAGGATGTGATCTGCTGCCTCAGATGCCAGTCCACGTGTCCACATTTCGCCGATCTTAAATTTTGTGTAAATGTGGCGGTGAAGTCGACTGTGCCCTGTTCTAAGGCATAGAATAATGACTTGCTCTGGTCTGTCCATCATATGGTAATCGTCTTGTGCCAGTTTCGGTGACTTTCTGATAGATTTAATTATTCTCTTCTACTGTTGATAAGAGACTGGTACGTCAGCGTGTTCTTCAGTTGCACCTTCCTTAGATAGTTCATCAGCTCTTTTGGTTCCTGGAACTCCACAGTGGGACGGTATCCATTGCAGTCAGCCTAATGCTGATCCTTTCACCAGCGACCGCCGATTGGTCTATGAAATGTAAGTAGAGAATCATTTACCCCATGCGTCACTAACGTGAGAAAGGTCACAGTATGTGGTAATGTTGACAGATGCAAAATCCGTACTTTAAGCTCTCTTGCCTGGGAAACTACTAGAATTGCAAACACTGCTAACACAACTGAGCTGTCAGCGAGGAGTCGCGGTGCATTGGATACCGTCCCAATGAGGCATGTCTGGAAATCAGAAAGCTGATCAATTGATAGGGGAAAATTGCGACAACAAAGTAGCCGGAAGCACCAGTTACATATCACGAAAAAAAAATCATTAAATCGATCAGGAGACAAAATTGCTGATATAGAAAACTTATTTTAGGTGAACAAAAAAAAGAAGAAAACGACTTATCAAGATTCTTAAGTTGGTTAAACTCCAGATAAATAGCAGGAAATGTTTCATAAGTAAATGGGCGAGTTTGAAGTTGACCTCATCATCTATCATGTCCCCATTCATAACCGCCCAGCAATGCTTCATGTCGTTGGGTCAACAGTTTCTGTCGACTGCCTGATCAGTTCCTTCCATCTTTGACGGTCAGATGCTATGGACTTTGTGGTTGCATACCTCAAACCTGTCCGTTCAGTCAATTCCTCTATCCAGACTTTCTTGGTCTCCATTTTCTCCTCCCCCCCCCCCCCCCCCCCCCTACTGTGGCCTGAAGTATTATTTTTGAGAGGCGAAATAAAATTAAATTGTATTACATCTCTGTGCAATTCAAAAAAGTTGAAAGCGCCTCATAGTTGCCAAAGTGCTGGGTAATTATAGACAAACCTCGTCATGTGTGATGTGGCTGCTATTGTCTATAAGCTAGATACATGTCAATATGTCGAGAGAAAAAAATCCTTAACTTTTAAATAGTTATGAAAAGTGCAACATGTTTTGTAGCAGTCAATTTAGTTATGTCTATTCTATTCTCATCTGCATTTGTTGTAGTAAATGGTAGTTTGATCTTCTGCCTTCTCCTTCTTCTCCTCCTTCTCCATCACCACCACCGCCCCTCCTTCTCATCCGTCTTATCATCATTTGCATCATCATCATCGTATTATTACTATTATTTATCTTCTTTTTCCCGTCCTCCTCTTTTTAATCATCTTCTTTTTCTGCACAGGCACCAGTTAATTAATATACAAAGTTTATTAATATTTGTATATACATACATTTTATACACTAACTTTGCTTTTGTCCAAATATCTTACTTCATCATTTTTTTAGAGAATAAATAAGGTATTGTCTAACTACGCAACTGTAAACGTATGCTATAGAACAAAAAGATCTTTTCCTGATTTTCCAAGAAATCAGTCAGCTGTGAAAAAAATTAAATGGAATACAACCTAACACCTCAGGTGGTAATATATATTAGTAAAGTAAAAAGTAAAGATCCCTTTTCACGCCTTAGGCGCATCGGGTATATGGGAAGAGAGTCCCATACTTTTACAGACCAATCGGCACTATACATAAATCTTTAACAAAGTCTCAGACTGTATTATAGAAAATAAATAGAAACTTTACTTGTCTTCCGAAGCAGAAACGAATAAATGTAATCCCCTTCGTTGTCTTCACGTTAAAGCAGTTTAGCCCAGAGAACCTATTACAAAGGGTCGAGAGTGTCACTGCGCTAACTTATCATAACGTTTACATATTTATTAATAAAAGAAACTTGTCCATTCCTGTAGGCGCATTGGGCATATAGCAGGTAAAGTAAGGGATCCTTTTCCATACTTTCAAGCGTATTGAGCATATAGGGCAGAACTGACCAGACCAAGTACACATATCACAACTTTGATAGGAATTCTAACAGGTGACTTTCGGAGGAACGGGAGCGAAACAAGAGTCTAGTCACCGCTCTATCGCGTCCCCTAGTATCCACGTATTAGACAATACACAGGGCTGTACCTCACTCTTAAATCATACACGTATATTAATGAATAAGCTAAGCTCTGACCAGTTCTGTAATCATTCATGTATGCAAGAGAATAAATAGACCTCAACCTAACTCTCCAATTTTATATGTATATATTTAAACACACACACACACACACACACACACACACACATATATATATATATATATATATATATATACACATATATATATATATATATATATATATATATATATATATATATATTATCCCATGCTATAACTGTGGAAGACCTTTCTTAACGCGGGCGGATCTTGCTAGTCACACTCGCCATGGCCATGTGTTCTGATTCCAATGCCTTATCATAGCGGAATATAACACCATCATATGTATCAGAAAGATGCCAATCATATATATATATATATATATATATATATATATATATATATATATATATATATATACAAACATATAGATAAATATGATAGAAGAAATATAGCTTTAGCGAACGTTATAATGGAGAATAATTAAAGCTCTTCTTAATCTCGAATGATACGTGCTGGTTTGAGAATAAAAAGAGCTCTGTATAAACTCTCACAGTGTTGCATGTATTGCTACGAAATTGTATCGTTGCAGGTGACACTGAGTGTAATGTCTTGAGAGCTGATACAACCAAGGCCTAATGATGCCGGTGCCTAGTGAAGCTTACTTAACTACAAGCTGCTGTCTACTTCTGGCTGCCTACGTCATGGTTGACATGACGTCAAGTATGTTTCTAGTTTTATGTTGTTCGTTTGATTGTTAATTGCCTTGTCTTGCTATGCAAAAAAAAAAAAAAAAAAAAAAAAAATGGGATGGGGGGGGGGGGGGGGGGGGGGCCGCATCACGTTAAGCCAACAATCCCGAAGGGGGAAGCTTTTGGTTAAAATTATGACCAGTTTATATGCGCCATATAAAATGGCTTAGCATTGCTCGCCACCAAGTAGCCCTGAAAAAGAACTCTTGCCGTGTTGATGCGATGAAAGAAGACACTCTCTAATACTGTTCAAACAGATGACGAAGTCGTCTACCGGCCAACCAGTTGGAACTTAGTCTCCGGTGATTGTTAATTCAGTTTTAGTTCATTTCTCAATAGTTGTGGGGAACAGGGTTAGCGCAACGGCTAGACCAAAGCCTCATCATCTTGATCACCAATTTCTACTTGTGCCGTTATGCTACGTGGGTAGAAACCGATCCATTGTGTAACAATGGCTATTGTTTCTTCTTATTGACGTGCCGGTTCTTTGATGTTATCAGTCCATTCTCCCCAGGGGCGATACCTTTCTTTCACATCAGATCTTCTTCATGCGTAGCGCCCGTGTTGGTAGCGATTGTGGCTGCATTTTAACAAGATGACAAAACCATTTGATCTTATGTTTCTTGATGTATTTGGTGCATGGTCTTCTTCTTTCTTCTTCTTTTCTTCTTCTTCTTCTTCTTCTTCTACTTCTTTCTTCTTCTTTCTTCTTCATCTTCTTCTTCTTCTTCTTCTTCTTCTTCTTCTTCTTCTTCTCTTCTTCTTCTTCTTCTTCTTTTTCTTATCTTCTCATCATCATCATCATCTTCTTCTTCTGCTTCTTCTTCTTCTTCTTCTTTCCTCTTCTTCTTCTTCTTCTTCTTTTTTCTTCTTCTTCTTTCTTCTTCTTTTTTCTTTTCTCTTCTTCTTCTTCTTCTTCTTCTTCTTCATCTTATTCTTCTTCTTTCATCATCATCATCATCATCATCTTCTTCTCTTCTTCTTCTTCTTTCTTCTTCTTTCTTCTTCTTCTTCTTCTTCTTCTTCTTCTTCTTCTTTTTCTTCTTCTTCTTCTTCTTCTTCTTCTTCTTCTTCTTCTTCTTCTTCTTCTTCTTCTTCTTCTTCTTCTTCTTCTTCTTCTTCTTCTTCTTTCTTTTCTTCTTCTTCTTCTTCTTCTTCTTTCTTCTTCTTCTTTCTTCTTCTTCTTCTTCTTCTTCTTCTTCTTCTTCTTCTTCTTCTTCTTCTTCTATCCGTGTGTCAAAAAACTTAAATCAGGAGGCCAGTAGCCAGTATGAAAGCTATCACGTAGTCTAGATCTTCCTGTGTACCAAACAGCTTTGTTTTATTTGAGGTTGGAATAGTCCAGAATGCTTCTGTGTTGAAAGCATACAGTAGACAGTGTCGGAGCACTTGCTCGGCATTTTCTGGTGCCAAATTTTAGGGAAACGTCTCCGTGCTTCCTACACTGAGAAATGTAAACATGTGAAGTCTCTTGTGTCCTGACCTTAGTCTGAATATTACACATTGCCCATCTTTTGAAAGACGACTATGCAAGACTTGATGATAAAATTTGTTGTGTGTATTTAGCACAGAAAAACTTCTACATTTCATTTTTTACCCTACCAGGCCAGATGTCTGCGAACACACCCCCGTTACCCGTAAAACTGGACCACTGCAGCACTAACTACTACACTGACCCAGAATGCATAGATCATCCAGAAGGATATGGTTGTGAGTGTGGGCCGGGTTTTCACTGGAACACATACAAGTGCATATGTAAGTAAGATATCCATTGTATACATAGTGTGTTAGTATATGCATGTCCTATGGATGGCTCTGAAATGTGGCATATAAAGCGAAGCCCTAATATAAACTCTATCCCCATATGGATTTCAGTGCTCCATTGCAGGGAAGACAAGAATAGATCCCCTGCCTCCCGAACTAGCATGCAGAAGAATGAGTCGACCAGTTGGGTGCTTAGTTTGAAGTCGAAGTACATCTGCCTGAGAGACAAGAGATCAAAAGTCTGCATACTCTTAAGCCAGAACTGTGCTTCAAATGTGCGCACAACAAAAAAGTTCTCAAACAAGACTACATTTCAGAGGTGGACGAACACCAAGAACCTTCCTTTTGGAGTTTACACCGGGTGAGAGCGAAGAAGATGTTTGTATAGAAACGATTTCGAATGATATAGACTTCAAGGCAATGTATGACAAGCTAGAAGTTGTTAGGGCCAACTGAGACCGATTAAACAGTGCGGAGGCAAAGACAAATGATTGCGGTCTGAGTAGAATGGTGCTGTGAGGAGTTACCAGGATCTGGCCGACGCTCAACACTCAATGAAGGGGCAAGACGAATATACAGTCTGACAGTTACTGGTGCCATCAGAATAGAAACTCTTTGTTTGCTGCTGACGATGGGGACGGAGCGCTTGGGGGAGTGTCCCGATTGCTATGATGTGGATTCTTAATTCAAAATTCAACAGACTTCGAGGCAGACTAAGAAGACCGTGGAGAGATAATATACAGTGAGATTTACAAACATCTGGTGTCGCTTTTCTCAGCATATTCCCCAGTACGTCGCGACTGACTACATCAGTTGTGTTTTGGTTTACTATTCATTCTTCTTTTGTTTCTTGCATAGCACTCTTGTTTGCTCTCACTCCTTTTCCCTTCCTATTTTTGAAGTGCGGTCACGACTACAGGTTTGATTCGCACAGTAGGCTTATTTCTCGTAGAGACTTATAGAGGTTGAGATAGTATATGATGTCCCTTGATGACCAAGGAGGGGGGGGGGAGGGTACACTGAATCAATGCCCCCCCCCCCCCCTCCCCCCCCCCCCAAATTCTTTGAGCTTACCACAAAGGCGGTGTCATCTAACATATTTGAATTTCCGGAAGCAAAAATCTGCACCTCATTATTATTCCTTCACCAGAGCCAGCCTAGTCATAAAGAATATCGTGCTAATCAAACTGGCGATTTCTTCTGTGGCATTTACAAAAGAAGGAGACGGAAACGTTGGGGTGGCAATAAAGAACTGTTGGAGAAGCGTCACTGTGGTGTAGCGACTAGACGCTCGCCTGTGGATCCAGCAGTCGTGGTTTCGGGTCTCGAGGGAGCTGGACTTTTTTTTTTTAATGACCTTGGCAGCAGGTTGACCCAGCCTTAAACAGGTACCATTTGAAGTTCTGGAAAGCAAAGGCGACCGGCGTGATGGGTCACCCACCGACTGGCGATTAGTCTACAAAAATAGGTCTAGTCCACTACGCAAAAAGGCGTGGTAAATGTTCTTTTACCTCATGACCCTAAGTAGATTACCAATATATTCAACACAACAATAACAACAATTACTGTATTTCTTTTAGGGGGTGGGGTGTGTGTGTGCGTTGAAACAGCTGAGATGTTTGCTATTCTGTTATAACTCCACTCTTTACTGAAGCGAGTGACGGACAGTTGTTCTTCTGAAATAGCTGAACAAGCAAACATCTAGGTAGTGAAGACAACTTCATCATCATTGTGGGCAGCAAAGTAAAGTAATGAACCCTTCAACCGTATTGGGTATATAGGGCTAGACCTATATTTTATAGACCAGTCGGCACTCGGTGGGTGATGTGGTCAGCATCACACCCGCCGCCTTTATCTCCCAAGACTTTACACAATACCCATTTAAGTCAGGGTTTGACATGGGACCAAATGTCTTCTTTTTTTTTTAAGAAAAACAAATGTCCTGTCCCGTCATTTTCTGGTATTCAATAAATCTCAAATATTGTTTCCTTTTACAGCTTCTGCCATAGATTCAAGATTTGAGTTCAGATCAACCGGTCCCATCCGCTATGCTCTGCTCCTGGGCAAGTCTTTCCCCAAACTGTCGGCTTTTACCATTGCTTTCTGGATCAACATCACAAATCCCAAGCATGAGGGAACTATCTTTTCCTACATGGAGGGGACCAAAGAGAATCTCATCAGAATGATGAGTGGGCCGAAGCTGAAGTTTGAAATAGACAAACAACTTGCGGAAACCGATATAGAGCTAATCAAAGAGAGATGGTATCATATTGCCTTAACCTGGAACTCGACTAGTAAGTTGACTATTGTCTCTGTGCTTACGTCATGAAGTTGTTTTAGTCTGACATAATAAATAATGCAATACTGTGCATCAGCGGTTCTCAACCTATGGGTCGCGACCCTTTTGGGGGGTCAAACGACCCTTTCACAGGGGTCCTCTAAGACCATCCAATAACACATATTTACTGAAGTTTTGAAGTAGCCATGAATATAATGTTACGATTGGGGGTCACCACAACATAAGGAACTGTATTAAATGGTCGCGACGATAGGAAGATTGAGAACGACTGCTATAAATTGTAATACATTTATTACTGACATGGCCTCCAAGGTCGGTCCTGTTAAAAAGGATGCCTTAAATAGGGGGTGCCCCAACCTGACTTTTGCCGGGAATCCCTAATATACACAAGCCATGAAAATGAAAGGGGTCTTTGGGACCTCTCCACGGGTGATCCTCATCCGCATGGTGGCCCTTTGGGTCACCATGTTTTTGTCGCTTGTGTTGTGTCCTGTTGGGGTACAACAAGAGAGAGAGAGAGAGAGAGAGAGAGAGAATAGGAAAAGATTACAGAGGTGCTAAGGGCAAAAATAGCTAATTAAAACATAAAATGCAGCTAGAAAGCTTATTGAGGCGCACCCAAATACAACCAAATGTTTCGACCGAAGTCTTTATCAACGTAATAGTAAATACAGCACAGGCTGTGACAAGACAACCTCAACGGATCAGACCATCCGCTACCTTTTGGAAAATGGTTTCTGTCATTGTTTTGGCGTTTTCAGTCATGGAGGAATCAGTATTAAACACAGCTTTGTTTAATTTTATTAACGTTATTTACTTGGTCATATCTCTCTCCCCTTTTTCATACACCTCTTTACTGATTTTATTTCATATTATAAACCTTCATATGCATATTTTCCTCCCATTACGAACTTCTTGGTTTCATTTTGACTTTGTCCGTTGAGCTCTCTCGGCCGATTCCCGCGGCGGGAGGTTTAAAAGAAAGGAATTCTAGCAGTGGTACCAGTGTCGTGTAACGAAGGAGATTGTGTTACTTTAACTCCACCCACCTCTCAATTTTTTTAAATGTCAGTCGAGTGAAAAGGGTTATTATTTAATCGGCATTGGTACTCCTAAAATCGGAACCATTCTCGCTCAGAAATCAACGAAACAATATGCTTCTCAATTGCACTTAAGGGGGGGGGGGGGGGGGGGGGGGGGGGGGGGGGGGGGGGGGGGGGGGGGGGGGGGGGGGGGGGGGGGGGGGAGAATGCTGAAATAAAAATTCCTGTCACAATTCAGGCATCGACAGCACCTAAAACTATTAAGTGTAATAAGATTCACTAGATATAAATATAAGTGTGTGTAGTATTACCAAAATTATATTTAGATTTTTTTAAACGGGACATTTTTTATTATCAACTAGTCGAACGGGACACAGCGGGAAAAACGGGACTGTTCTGATGAAAGCGGAACCTATGGTCAACCTCGGAGGGGGTGATGTACATATTAACATACTCTCAATACAGAAGGTTGTTATTGTTTTTTTTGTGTGTGTGTGTTTTTTTTTCAAACCTGTTGCAAAAAAAAAAAGGAGATACATATTTGTGAAGATATGAGGCGCGTCTAACATAGGACTACGTATATCAATTGAGACCTGAGGCGTTGACTCAAAGAAAGCATTGGGGGGGGGGGGGGGGGGAATGGAGGGAATGGAAGCTCAGTGGCCTTACAAATCTTCCTGATAAGTAGTCAAAAAAGGTTTTAAAATAATAATAATAATAACATCAACAACAATAATCTACTGAATAGCAAACCAAAAATAATAATACACACTTGTATATTTTAATCTAGATGTAAATTATATATATATATACATACACACATATATATACACACAGTGTTTTAAGGAATCTTGTATACAAGTTCGCGATGGGGAGCACCCATACCCGCCCTCCCCCCTCCCCCCTCCCCCAACAATAATTGTGGCTGAGGCCCCCACCCCCACTTCTCAGTTGTCGTCACCCCTGACTGAGATGGTGCTTATATCTTATGTCCTCAGCTAGCAAGTGGGTCATGTACATCAACGGCCTCCCAACGCGAGAGGGTTCAATCAGAAGTCCACAAGGCATCCCCTCCGGGGGCGAGTTTGTGCTGGGTCAGAGCTCCAGGCATAGAAATGATTTCCAGAGCGATCGGGCTTTGAACGGGGACCTATCTCACTTGAACATCTGGAACTATGTCATGACGTCAGAACAGGTAGGTGTCGTGTGTGGTGCAGCTTGCTGACCTGTCTCACTTGAACATCTGGAACTATGTCATGACGTCAGAACAGGTAGGTGTCGTGTTTGATGCAGCTTGTTGACCTGTATCACTTGAACATCTGTAACTATGTCATGACGTCAGAACAGGTAGGTGTCGTGTGTGATGCAGCTTGTTGACCTATATCAGTTGAACATCTGGAACTATGTCATGACGTCAGAACAGGTAGGTGGCGTGTGTGACAGCACACTTGACACATCTGGAACTATGTTATGACGTCAGAACAAGTAGGTGTCGTGTGTGATGCAGCTTGTTGACCTGTATCACTTGAACATCTGGAACTATGTTATGACGTCAGAACAGGTAGGTGGCGTGTGTGATGCAGCTTGTTGACATTTGTCCTATGTGTGGTTAACATGAGTTCAGATTATCTTCACGTGTCCATAGCGCTTCAGATTCCCATCTCAACATATTCATCAGTCCTATGTGGGTTAACAAGACTCCGTGTGTGTTCGGTGTGCTTCTCATACTTCGCTGTGCCGATCTTTGCTCCCAATTCGCGTAGTGATGTGGACACGTTGCTTCCAAAATTTTCAGTTCGTCCTATCTCTCTAAGGGTAATGACCATTTCTCCGTGATCCTTGGGCTGGCCATATTCAATTAATGCAGCACCCGGCAGTCTATCAGCTCTTTCATTACCAACAACGCCTTGTGACGAATATGAAGGTAACTGCACACACAGGAAAGTTTTGCAATGGCTCAAACTATGACAGTTACGTAACCTGCAGTCCAGGCTAGGGCTGCGAATCAGTACAAAAACACATGCAGCACTATATCGGGTCTGTGGCCTAGGCGTTGCGAAGGCGTTTCATAATATCGGGATGCCGGGTTAGATCCCAGCAGCAGGCGGTTTGTCTGCGTTTGGTTTCGACAGTAATTCCCCGAGCTGACCGTTTAGTAAGCAATTGCAAACGACCGAAAGTACAATTTGTCTAGAAAAACTACAACCCAAAAATGTTAGGGTTGGTTCTGCAACGTCCTGTAAATGATCCGTAACTAACTTAGCCTCTATATGATTTATGCAAAGCAAACTTGGCGTACTACTTCAGTTTTGTTTCTGTGTTTTATTAGCTACCAGCTGGGCCGTAATACAAATTCACTGGTTAGGGGGCCGCAGGTGTAAAAATGTTGAGGAACACTGCTTTAAAGTATATGCATCCTGTGTTTTGATGCGCCAAGAATGAATGACATTCAATCACACCAGGGACCGCACAACCAGCGATAAACACCGGTGACACAAAGTGCCACCTTTTGGATGAGAATCACCCAGGTGCAGGTCCCAGAAACCCAGCTCAGTGTTTTATTAGGGCCTTAAACAATAGCCGGGTGTCAGGCTTTAAAACTGGGACGCAGGAATTGATTTTGATGCCTTAGAAGCTTTTCCTTACATAATTTTGCAAATAACAAAGGACCCTTCCCCACGTATTGAGGCGTATTAGGTTTATATTTATAGACCTGCACTTGATGGGTGATATTGTCAGCCTCACACCGGCCGCTTTTACTTCCCAGTACTGCACCTGGTATCCACTCAAGGCTGGGTCGACCTGGGAGCCAGTCAGGACCCGAACCCACGACCTTCTGACCCACAGGCGAGCCTCTATTCCACTAGAAACGGCGGTTCCAAAATTGTGCATTTGTTGGACCCTAATTATCAGTCTCTGAGACGCTAGTGCTTTGAATACTTGACCCCTTTCTATTCTTTACTATAGCAATTTACATATGACAATGTCAGTAAATGTTACAACATGTATTCCCCACAGATCAAATACATCAACAGCTCATGTACGTTCATGTATTGCGGGACTGCCGTGCAATGGGTGGAGTTCCGGTCTGGTACTCGGGGCGCCATGAAGATGAGGTGGCCTTCGGGAATATTCAGTAAGTAGCGTGTGACACTTGTTTCTATTTTATGCTATCGTAAAGGGTAATGAGCGAGCAGACTAACTGGCAAGCAATGCATTACCACCAACGCAACGTGGAAAGAAGCATGGGCAGAGCAGATATCGTCAACACTGTGCGGTTAGGCTCGTGGATAATAACGAATTTCTGACAATAACACGATTGCATGACATGTGGACAAAAAGTGGTGAAGCACGTCTATGCCACCTTCGAGGCCAAGATAGATGACATTAAAACCAACTTGAACTATCCAAAATCAAAAACTGTTTTCAGTACTTTTTAGCAAAATAAAATACTCAAAATTTTAAAACTATAAATGGTGGTCCAAAGGACGTTGTGTGGAAAAGCTCGCTCTCCTACGAGATAGACCTGGCCAAATCAGAGAGAGATGACACCAAGAGGAGACAACAGATAAGAAGAGGAAAGAAACGAACAGCTTACAACGGTACAGGACGAGCGGTCGGAACCGGATGGAAGCATCAAGCCCAGAAATGGGGCAATACTAGACTTTAGTCACGAAAGTGACACAAATAACCCAGACCACAAATATAGGCGGAGACTGTTAGCAGCCTCGGCTAGCTAGCAGCAGTCTGAAAGTGGTCGACCTTTTCTTTTCTTTTTTTTTTTTCTCAAAAGGACTAGGACTAGGGGACAATTAGTAGAAGGTTGCGAGAGCCAAGAAGTAGCTGGCATAATCCAAAGCGGTTGAGAGATGATACATATTCAACACGGTTTGGAAAACAAAGGCCAATACCTGAAATAAGAATGGCTGAAAGATATGTCATAAAAAGATTGTTTATGATGCCTAAAGAATAGCTTTACTGCTGGTTATGAGAGACTTGGGCCCAAAATTCTACATGAAATGGACTCGCAAGAAATTCAGGCCGAATTCAGAATTTGGAGAAAGTGACGATGTTCCAGAAGAAGATGACATAGCGGTATTTGAATAAATGTAGAATTCTGTGCATGAATGAATGTAGAATTCTGTCCATGAATAAATGTAGAATTCTGTCAATGAATAAATGTAGAATTATGTCCATGAAAAAATGTAGAATTATGTGCATGGATAAATGTAGAATTATGTGTATGAATTAATGTACAATTATGTGCATGAATAAATGTAGAATTATGTGCATGAATAAATGTAGATTTTTGTATCTAAAGAAGTGATGCATGCAAAAATGCGCTCTAGTGCATTTTTTGAGCAAATTTAATTATAAGACCAGGTCTAATTTTCTTCGAGAAAAGAGGGTAGTCAGTGACCTAACTCTTCAGTAACACAAATGGCAGAAGGTAGAAAAGAACGTGATTACTTAGCATACGATGCACATGATTTTCTTATTGTATGAATTCTCAGTCAGAAAAAAATTAAAGATTCCTGTGAATTGCTGCTGTAGCTACGGAGTTCGTGCTTTTTTCGACATACGGCGAGCCGTCTTCTGAGATGGACCGACCAGGGCTGTCTGTATGACTTTGCCAATAGACACGAGCCGACCTGTATAGAATACTTCAGGTGCAATGAAGTCGATCCTGTCGAGTTCACCTTAATTTTCAGTGGCAATACTACAGCGTTCTGGTGTCATTCTTTAACATTTTCACATTTATTTTTGTTTTATTACAGCAAGCAAATGTTTTGAGCTTTTGGAATCAGCGATTTCTTGCAATAAATTTTGCAGCCGTAAGATTGGTAAGTCACGGTTTCTTCTTCTTCTTCTTCTTCTTTTTCTTCTTCTTCTTCTTCTTCTTCTTCTTCTTCTTCTTCTTCTTCTTCTTCTTCTTCTTCTTCTTCTTCTTCTTCTTCTTCTTCTTCTTCTTCTTCTTCTTCTTCTTCTTCTTCTTCTGCTACTGCTTCTGCTTCTTCTTCTGCGTCTTTTTCCTTTTCTTCTTTATCCTCACACATGACAGTAGGGCACACCAGGCTAGTGCATTTTTAGAGATTGCAGTGGGAAAGCATAGCCTAATACATAATATAATACAAAATGAAATCTTCTTTTTGTTTTCCTTTCATGTGAGAAGGCTACAGGACTCTGTGAAGCCTCTAGTGCCACGTATGTTGTCCACTGTTCCGTTTAGCTTGGTTTCCATTGGAATGCCAACCATCTAAGTCTGGGACCTCTCTACTGCATGTACAGAGCATGCCTGTAGCACATGTTTAGTAATCTCTGAAGCCTGTCCATATAGACACAGTTCCGAACCCTGAGTCTTGAATTTCTTACACATATGGCTGCAAAGTCTGTTGTGTTCTTTACGCAATCTAAATATATTGGTCCCTTCCTTTCTTGTGAGGAGGTTGATTTGTGTCTTTAGGATTGTGTTCTGGATATGACGTGTTTGACTGGTTTCTGAATGTAACAATAAATGAAAGGTTAAAAAGGAAGTTAAAGACCCTTCTCATGCCATTGATGCATCCATCCACTGAAGCTGTGTCCATATTTTTCCATATCAACTGACACTCGATTATTGATGCGGTAAACATCACCTGGCCGCCTTTACTTCCTGTGATTTTTCAGTGTGCCCGGTTTAGAGTGGGTCCACCTCGAAGCTCATGTAGGTTATAAATTATCCCCAAATTCCCCCCCCCCCTCAACCCCCTTACCCCACATCATTGTCACTTACATAAACATGTCTTTCCACTTGTGGGTTCTGGGGCCCCATTGTTGGGGAAACAAGAATCGATCCAGTGCTTCCTCAGCATGCATGTCGTAGGAGTCGACTAAAAAGGGTCTTCCTGTGAAATCGCAAAGCATCTGCCCTAGCGGCAAGAAACAACAAACTGCACACAAATAAGCCACAAAAACAGATGTACACGCAAAACTCAGACCCTGGCAAAAAGCCAAGGTCCGAATGAAGGAACAACCATTACTTTCCGCCGTAGCTCGCAACCAGTGAGCAAACAAGAAGAAGAAGAAGAAGAAGAAGAAGAAGAAGAAGAAGAAGAAGAAGAAGAAGAAGAAGAAGAAGAAGAAGATAAATGTGTCTTGAACTTAGGTCTCTAGACATGGCGTCCGCCTGGGGTGCTGGAGGTCCGGGTTTCAGGTCCCAGTGAAGGCTGGGATTTTTTCATGAAATTCTAGTAATTTCCGCTGGTCTATGGGTAGTAAGATCGGACGCCCGTGTTTATGGTTGCGCAAGTAAATAATTCCATGGCAGTTGGAAATCGAAAAGAGTAGCCAACTTAACAGCGCTGCCAGGGCAAAATTTTTAAGTTAACAGTCTACGCAAAGTATTTCATAATCCTCACCGGTGCTACTGAGTTCGTGCACTGCGCTGAGAACCTTCGAACTCAGGCTTGAGTAAGAATTTGAAAGGAGCACTTATCTATTACTAACCTTGCGCCATGATGTTAATCCGTTGTACAAAATAAACTGGAGCAAGTGAATAATTAACCCCATGGTTAAGAAAGTGTATATTGTCTACATTACCTGCAGGTGCCCAGTGCAAACAAGAGACAAGAGAAAATATCAAATGGTCCAGAGAGAGAGCCCAACATAACCTCAGCGTACCCTGTCCTTACAACCCTAATAATGGCGGCAATACTACAACTATACGTAAGTATCGTGGTAGGAAGGCGAAGGGGGGGGGGCGGCGACAGAGAGAGACAGACAGAGAAAGAGAGAGAGAGGGAGAGAGAGAGAGAGAGAGAGAGAGAGAGAGAGAGAGAGGGAGAGAGAGGGAGAGAGAGTGTGAGTGAGAGAGAGATGGCTGTAGCTAGATAAAACCTAAAGATATCTAATCTCTCCCAGCATATTTTTAAATGAATGGTTCTTCACATATTGTTCTTGTTGGATAATTTTCCGTATGACAAATAAATACACAAAGTTTATTAACATTATTACGTGCATTAATTCCAAGAGCGCTATTTTGACATTGACAAAGTATTAGGCCTGTTTATGTAGGAATTCTTTGAATTTGGGGAATGCTTCTGAGATCATTGAT
>CAJHNH020001257.1:82775-112775 GCA_905116865.2 Candidula unifasciata | reverse complement strand
CACCACCGGTAAACTCGTAATGTATCTTATTACTCGTAAACTGTCTTTCAGTACTCAATAGCATTTAGTCTGCTTAGTTAGTTCTTCGTGGTTTATATGAAGGCTGGGCTTTTTTTTTTCGTACATGAACTTTAAAAAATTTACCCTGGTCTCTTATGGGTCGTGAGATCCGACCCCCGTGTGTATTTTTGCTCACGTACAAATTCCATTAGCACTTAAAAATCGATAAAAAATAGCCTTACTGTCCGGCCCGGGCAAAATTTGGATTCAAAAATCTACCCTAAGTATTTCAGGATCCTCGCTGGTGCTACAGAGTTCGTGCAATGCGCTGAGATTCTTTTGACTCTGGATTGAGTCAGAAGTAGAGCGGACCACTTATGGGTTACTACCCTTGTTCTGTGATGTTGATCCGTCGTGTAAACCTAAACTTACATCCAGTTATAACAACGAAAACGCCCAGAATTTATTAATCAAAACAATGTACACACCGAACCAAAATTGTACATTGTCTTTGCTAATACTATATTTCTAATGATTACTATTGTAGGAAATGCCATAAGATCATGCACACTAGACGTAATTGACGAAGACGGTGCCTGGGGTGAACCAAAAATCGATGACTGCATATCCAAGGACCTGCTTGAGCTTAAAAAGAAGGTGGGTAAAATGGTTTTCAGCACGGTTCTGTGTATACTGGTTTCTGAGCTAACGGTATTATAAAGACATGTTGTACTGGTGTTATTTGTCGGCTCTGTGGCCAAGTCGAAGCGAAAGCTTCTTAATGCCAGGATACCGGGTTCGATCCCAGCTGCGGGCCATGCGCCTTGCGTTGGTTTCGACAATGGTATCAGGGGGCCGACCGTCCAGAGGCAATAGCAAAATACTGGACGTAAATTTGCCTAGAGAAACCACACAACAGCCAGGGGCTGCTGGGGTTGGTTCTGCAACGTCATGTAAAGGATATGCAACCAACCATTAGGGTTATTTAGCTGTTATAATCAGTATAAAGGAAAAATAAATAATGGACCTATCTAGGTTACTAATTGTGAGGAATATATTATATATGATATAATTGAATATATGGTGCTGCCTCCATTTTTTTATATATCAATAAGTCAGTCGATATTCTCAAGTCGATGTGGTAAATATTCTACCGGTTGCCTTTACTTCCCATAACAGTTTCTTGTATCGATTTTGAGTTAGGTCGATGAAGGAACCTCTAATCACTTGGCCAAATATTGCTATATGGCGCTTACACATTCGTGCAGTTGTATTTTCGACAATTCTCGGTAATTCCTTATAATCAAAAAAGTAAAAAGTAAAGGTCCCTTTTGCACGCCTTTAGGCGTATAGGGCATATAGGGCTAGACCTATATTTTTATTGACCAATCGACACAAGATGGGTGATGTGGGCATCATCACACGGAATGACTTTTAATGGGAACGTGATTTGTTTGCTTGAGCTTCCTAATTTTCTTTTGACGTTAACGCTGTTACAATGGCTCTTCTGCTAAACATACATTTTTATAGATCAATGAGATCTAGAATTGGTAATTTTGTCAACATCTGGCCATTCGCTTTTACTTCCCAGGATATTCTCTGGTACCCAATTTCAGGCTGGGTGACGCTAGGAGCCCAGATCAATTTTAGCAATATGCCTGGATACGGATTCGAACCCAAGCCGTTTGGGTCGATTGTTTAGCATTCGAGCTACCGCGGTTTCCCAACAGCTGTGTTGTCAAAATCATTATCATCAGTTTAGACTTTTACAGTTAAGCGCCGCGGAGAGATATAGTTTTCCATCAGCTATTTGTGATTTCTTTATGGATGTAGAGGCTGCTTAATGTCTTCAATTTAAATCCTTTTATTGCGTCCTCATGCTTTCATATGAACGCTTTTTATGCGTAGCGCCTTTGATGATAGTTCTTCTGACTGCATTCTAACGAGACGACCAAACCATTTCATCCTCTGTTTCTCAATTAATTTTTCGCATGATGTTGCTGTCACAGTCTCTCTGATAGTATGATTTCTCACTCTGCCTTGGATGGTTAACTTGTTGGTTTTCCTCAGGAATCTCATTTCACAGGGGCTAATGTTACTGTTGTGTTGGGAATTTGTTAAAATTAATTAATGAGTGATGTTTTGTTTCAATCATTTCGCTCTTTTCTTGTTTTGATGTTTCAGTTCCTCGAGTGCGAAAGTGGCGCAGTCAACGAGATTGATGTGTTGAGGCTGGCGGATCGTCTCCTGAACCACACAAACGAGAACGTTTATCTGAACCCAATAGACATCGCTACAGTCATTGACATGCTGGCCATTCTAGTGAAGACACAGGTGGGGAACCAACCAAGGTCCATTTACGTGGATCACGCCTTTCTCTTCTTACGGCACAGGCCTTCTAGGGCAGGCGCCCTAAAAATACGAAAGGGAAAAGGGGAGTGGCTCAGGAGGGATGGGATTTTACGTGCACACAATTTTGGAAGGGACTCAGTAGGGACTCAATAGCAAATCCCTATTTAAGTGCACAATAAAAATTATGATAATGTGCTAAAGCATAAATAATATAATATGTTTGAAAATAATGTGAAATATATATGCAAATATTTATAAAATAACATCTTTACAAGACTGGGTAAGCTCGAAATTTGCTGAACCCCTTAACACGTTTTCTTAAGGTGGATTGGGGGCTGGGGGATTGAGCCTGTCCTAATTTTTTCGACATGAAGGGAGGGGTGATGTGAGTGATTCCAGTGCCCCTGGTGTGAGGGTGAACCAGGGTGTCTATCAATAACTCTTTGACTCATGAATTATAACTTATTCAAATATGAATAAGTGTTCCATACCATGATACTTAGCAGCTCCTCTTCTACCTTGGGGTTTAGAGGTTTGCCAGAGAGATCGCCAGACGTCTCTATCAGCAGTTTTCTTTCTGGCTTTGTTCCATTCCAGTCCTCTGTCAGTTAGGGACTGTCGGATGTTGTCTTCCCAGCGCACCCTGGGTCGTCCTGGAGGTCTGGTTCCCTGGTTCTTAGCCTCCCATGCCTGCCATGGTGGCCGCTTTTCTCCCATTCTGCATACATGTCTAAACCATCGTAACTGTGACTGATCCACTCAGGTTTGTAAGGACTGGGTATCAAGTTCTTGACGTATTGTCTGATTGCGGACTTTGTCCCTTCTTGTCAATTGGACCACCTTTCTCAGATATCCCATTTCCGAGGCCTGCAGCTGGCTTCTGTGAGCTGTTGTCATTGCCCATGACTCACACCCATAGGTCAGGACTGGTACATAGGTAGAGCGGTAAACAGCCATTTTCGTCCTCTTGCCAATTTCTCTTTTGCTAAGAAACCCTCGGTTTATGGCCTGGAAGAGTCTCCCAGCAGCTGCTTTTCGTGTAGCCAGCTCAGTCTTAATGCCTCAATTTCGGTCTAATACAACTCCAAGGTATTTGAACTGGTTAACCTGCTCCAATGCATACAGTCCCATCATGATCTGGTGTTTCTTCTCCTCTCTTGAGATCACCATTGTTTTAGTTTTGGAGATACTGATGGTCATCCCTCTCTTTTCAAGCTCTTCCTTCCAGACAAGTAAGTTGGACTGAAGGTGTGCCTCTGATTTAGCCATCAGGGCCACATCATCTGTAAATGCCAGCTTTGATATACAGATTGGTCTCATCTTCCAGTACCCAACTGAGTACTTCTTTGTCTTCTCCTTACAGTTCTTGATGACATCATCTATCATAAGAATGAAGAGGTAAGGTGAGAGAATATCACCTTGTCTAACACCGCTGGTGGTCTTAAATTCTTCTGACTTTTGGTCTGCTGTTCTTACATAATTTCTGCAGCTTTTGTAGAAACTCTGTATTGCACTGATCAGGGTTGCTGGAATGTTTTTTCCCGCCAAGCAGCCCCAGAGCTTATTCCAGGGTACTTTGTCAAATGCCTTTTCCAGATCCAAAAAAACATAGGTGCATCTCACTCTTATATTCAAGGGTTTTTTCACTCATCTGTCTCAGTGTGAAGATAAGGTCTTGAGTACTTCGGTTTGCTCTGAAGCCACATTGGGCCTCGTCTAGCTGTGTCTCTACCAGACTTCTAAGTCTCTGCTCGAGAATTTTAGAGTAACTTTTACCAGGGACGCTGAGGAGGGATATGCCTCTGTGGTTTTCACATTGTCTGTTATCACCTTTTTTTAATATAGGTATAATGATGGCAATCTCCCAATCTTTTGGTATAGTTTTACTACACCAGGCTGCCTGGAGAACCTTCAGTAGAAGGCGCTCACCTGCGACACCCATATATTTGACCATCTCTGGTGTTATACCATCATGACCTGCTGCTTTTCCCAGCTTAATCTTCTCAATAGCTGCCTTCAACTCTACCATCCTGATGTTATCATCCTCATGGATGATTTCCTTCTCAGCAGTGAGGTCCATTATTTCTGGGTCATGACTTCCCTCAACGCCAATGAGCTCTGAGAAGTATTCTTTCCATCTGCCCATGATAGGATATCTGTAGGAGTAAGCAGAGCCCCTTCCTTGTCTTTTATGAATTTCAGTGGGCACTCTTTCTCCTTCCTCATGTTCTTGAGGGTCTTGTAGAACAGTTTTTGATTTTCTCTTGCATTCTTTTCCAACTTTTCTCCAAACTCTTCCCATGATTTATGTTTTGCTTTAAGCACAATATTTTTGGTCTCTGTTCTGAGTGCCACATATTGTTTATATTTCTCTATTTCTTCAGCTGTGCTTCTGGCTGCCAGGTATTCTTTCCTCCTATTTTCAGTTTGACTTCTTCTGCCCACCAAGGTGTCCTATGTCCCCACCTTCCACTTGGGACGTCACCACATGCTTCTACTGCAGCTGCTGTGAGGATATTCTTGAACATGCACCATAGGGTTTCAGTGTCCTCTGATGGTTCTTCTTCAGTTCCTACTGCTTTCACAATAAGCTCCTGGTATCTAGCCCTAATATCTGGCTCTCTGAGCTTGTATGCCTTAATCCTCATCCCTTCTTGGTTGCTTGGTTTCTTGCATGGTTGTCGGTGTTGCCTTGTTGGAGCAATTCTTTCAGTTGTTCTCTTTATTGTGATCAGATAGTGGTCACTTCCAATCTCTGGTCCTCTCATGACTCTGGCATCTCTAACAAACTTGAATGAAGTTTTCCTAACTATGGTATAGTCAATAATGGATTTTTCATTCTTTGAAGGTTCACATCTTGTGTATGCATGTATACGCTTGTGGGGGAATTTTGTGTTTGTAATGGTAAGGTTCTGTTCCCTGCAGAATCTGAGGAGTCGCTTGCCATTATCATTCAAAACATCTTCACCATATCTTCCGATCACTCCACCCCATCTAGAGTGATCATTTCCTACTCTGGCATTTAGATCTCCTAGGAGGATAATTTTATCGTGACAGTCATCTATCGTCCTTTGGAGCAGTTCAAAGAATTCTTCTTTAACATCAACTCGCTCATCTTCATTTGGCCCGTACACAATAACAATATTGATAATTGTGTCTTCTTCTTTCAGATCTAACACCATAATTCGCTCCGAGGTGAATGTCCATCCCTTGATGTTACTTACTTGGTTCCTGACCACAATACAGCCAAAACCTCCCTTAGCTGTCTCCGTCATAGGGACACCACTGTAGAGCAGCATACTTCCATCATGATCTGTGATTCCTTGCCCCTTTTTCTTGGTTTCAGTCAGAGCCAAAACTCCTAATTTCGCTTTCCTCATCTCCCCTACTAACTCCTTTTCCTTCCTGTTAATGCCTCTTACGTTCCATGTTCCATAAATCGTAGTCCGTAAGCCATGCCAGTTCGTCGCCGTTAAGATCCGTCAGGTTTTCTCTCTGTAGTTACTTGTAACCATAGTTCAAGGCAAACAGGTCATTGGCCTGTTGTGCCTTTGCATGGTGGAGGGGCTGCCTCCTTGCGGCCTCCATGCAGGCCGTCTGGATGATTCACGGTTACCCACTACTTCCGGAGACGCATAAAGCACTCAGGTTCAGACAGACCCTTCTCCTTTTACAGCCGGGCTTGGGACCGGTCTTAGCATAGTTCCATACCATGATACCAGACTAAAATCTTCTCTTTTTTTTTTTTTGCACCTTCTGAGTGAGCATAGTTCTAGCACATTCCAGCATTTGTAAAACCAACATTTAATTGTTGTTCATGATGTTTATTTTTGCCTGTAAAAAGATGTAAGAGAAAAATAATGTATGAAAGAAAGTGAGGCTAGAATGGCGGCATGTTAGACTTCTCTGCGCCTAAACCCTTTGAAACTAAAACCAACATGGTTGTTCTCTCCCTTATGCTCTTATAGTTTTTGAAAACTAATATTAATCCCCTTAGTAGTTTCCGGTGCCCCATTGTCTGGGTTAGGCAGGGGAATGGGAGGGGGGGGATAGACCCACTGCCTCCCTAACAAGCATGTAGTAAGTGTCACCTAATTTAGAGAAGCAAGGAGCTATCAGTCTGCGTACAAATCAGCCAAATCTGTAAAACAGATATGCACGAAAACTCAAGTTCTATAATATAACTAAAGTCCAGAAGTGGACGAACAAACAGAACTTTCCACCGAATATTACAGTTTTTGAGCGCGAAAAAGAAGAAGAGGGCATTTGAGTTTTAAAAATATATATAAATCACTGCTTTAAACAACTACAGAATAACATTCACTGCATAAATATGTTTTCGTTTGTAGGGAATCGCACCCAGGACTGTCACATGGAAGACTGTAGGAGAAACTTATGCGACCACGAATGAACTGTACCCAACTTTCCAACAGACAACAACTTTCTGTGAGGTAACCTACTGCAATTTACATCTGTAGCAATGTAGCAAGTTATAGCTCTTGTATACCATTACACATGAAGAAATTATGGCTTGCACTTGCAAAGCATCAGCTGCTTTTAAAAGCTGGAACAAAATATGAAACCTAAATTGAGTTGTTTTAAAATCGTGTTACGTATTTTCAACTATAATGTTATTTGAGTTTAACTTATGTCAGTGAAAGTTGGAGAGCCACAAAAGACATGGAACGAAAGTTAAATGCAGTCGAAAACAAATGTCTGAGGAAAGCGATGAATGTAGGTAGGTAGGACATCACACAAGCGATAAACACTTGGTGACACAAACTCTCATCATGCGGATAAGGATCACCCTTGGAGGGTCCAGAAACCCTTTTCAGCTGTTGGGCCACGTCTATGGCTAGGCCATATCTATGGCCCTGTTATATTCAGGGCCCCGGCAGAAGCCAGGGTGGGGCTTCAAACAAACAAATTGCATCCTACGAAGAGACGACTGATATTAACACGATGAATGTAAAATTGGATGAGACTAAGAGTGGTAAAGAAATAAGACAAATCTCTAGGTATCAACAGGTATAAGACAGAAAAGCTGCACTATACTGGATATAGAAATCAGCAAAGTATCACCAAACAGGAATTATAATAGGAAATAAATGGATTCAGGAGATGAGGACGCCTAAAATAAGTCATTTAAAGAACAATGATGAAAGAGGCCAAAGGTGCTGGACCAGACACCTTACATGAGACTGAAATTACCTGCACAGGACAGAACTGATTAGTCGAATAAACATCGATCCCTATGTGATATATAATGGCACAACAAGACAATGAATAAATACCAATAATGGAACATGTAGTCTGCTGTTGCATGTAATACAATGTGAAGATTTTATATATTTTAAATATTCTTGGTTTAAATAATTTCATTGTCTTCGACATCATCTTTATAACCATCACTTTTTTCCATTTTACTTTAATTTTAATTTTCTGCTCATGATTGTCATACTTCCTCTGATGTTTCTCTTCTTCTTGTTCAGGCGTCTTCTTCCTCTCTTCGTCTTTTACCTCTTCCTGCGTCTTCCGCCTCCTTCTTCTTCTCCTGCTCTCTTCCCTGCCGATGAGTCAAATTTAGACCAAATATATGTTCTCTTTAATATTCAAAAAAATTAATGGGTTTTTAGACCTATTTGTTTCTATTTTTTAAAACATATTGAAAAAATAAAATTAACAAATTATAGCCATCACAAAACTGAAAAAAAAAAACAGTATTGTTTTGAGTCACTAATTCCGACAAAGTGGCTTGCATATTTAGAAAAATCACCCGTAATTCCTGCAAGTAAAGTAAGGCCTGGCATTGCATATTTAGATTTTTAAACCATCTGTGCCAGCATTACGCCGGCTGTCTTTAATACTGGGTCGACCTGCGACGATACCACGACAAATATCCACGCAGCCTGAGTGGGTTAATGCGGTATGCTGGCTCACGAGTCGGACTCGCAACGCCTTAGCCACGGACGCCTATTTATTAATGCTGTGTCCTATCCTGCTGGCTGTCTCCATTTCCGCACTTGCAACTGCTTCTGCTAGATATTTCAGCAATTTCTACAAATTACAATGCTGAATGGGTTAGTATAAATCGTGTTTAAACTATTAAATCAAGCAACGTTAACTCTGGATGTCACAATTAGAAATGATACTTTTCGTTATGTTTTAAAGTACGCAATTCACAGCTTATTAAAATAATCCATTTCTGTAAAGCCAAGGATGAAGATAAATTTCAAGAAATTAGTTGCTTATTCAAAGAATTACAGCTTCATATTTATTACAAGCTACGTGCCTAGAAAGATTTCTCAAACTTTTAAATCAAGCAGCGTTAAATCCGTATTCCACATTTTGACATGTTGTTTATTGTGTTTCCCCCCCCCCCCCCCCCCCACCCTCCTTTTTTTCCCCTCTATTTTAGCTAATTCGAAGCTTTCAAAAACATGTCTGTTCTGTTAGGCCAAGTATAAAGATTGTTTAATTAAATTAGTTGGCTATTCTAAAGAAAATGCAGCCATATACACGTTGTGCTATTTCAAGCTAAATACTTAGAGAGCTTACCTCTAACCCAGGTAGCCATATGTTCGAGTCTTGATTTTTGCATTGCTGGCATCCAAGTCAACCCAGTCTAACAAAAGTAAAGGGCTTTTTCCCACGTCTTCAGGGGTGGTAGCAAATAGGGCTAGCCCTGTAAATGTTACTCTTCTCGCACTCGGTGGTTGATGTGGTCGACATTACACCAGCCACCTTTATTTCACAGAACACTACCTGATGCCCATTTATTGCTAGGTCAACCCGGGAGCCAAGGTTAATTCTGAGGAAGTCCAGATCTGTTCCGATTTGAACCAACGAATCCCAGATCGGCAGCTGAGCCATTAAACCACAGCGGCTTTCCCACTCTAACATGGGTACTAGGACATTCCATGGGAAATAGAAATTTTGTGTTTGAGTGCTATATAAAGCTGGCACCGTGTATCTAATTCGCCTCTTAAATTGAAAATAGGTTTCTAATTTATTCTGACATTTGCTGTTTTATTTACTTTACTTAATTTCTTGCTAGCTATTCATTTTTTTTTTTTTTTATTTACAGTTATACACTTTATTTTTCACATCTTTAACTTTACTTACTCGAAAGTTTTTTTTTTCCTATCTTCTTACGTTACTGTAGTTGCTTGTTGCTTACTGAAACTTACTTTCTTTATTACTTACTTCCCATATTACATACTCATGCTATTTACTTTCTTTATTACCCATTAACTTTCCAATATATTCCTTTTTTTTTTTTACTTTACTTTCATTACTTCTCACTTACTGTAACTTACATTCGTTATTACCGCAATTTCTTGTTACGGGCATACGTAACCTTACTTTCTTTATTACCTACTTTTTTTTTCCATTAGTGCTTACTTTATTTTTAATTACTGAACTTTACTTTCTGTATGACTTAATTAATTTTACTTTCTTTATTACTTACTAAACTTTACTTTCTGTATTACCTAATTAATTTTGCTTTCTATATTACTTACTTAATTTTACTTTCTTTATTTCTTACTTAACTTTAGTTTATGTCTTAATTAATTTTGATTTCTTTAATACTTACCTAACTTTACTTACTGTATTACCTTATTAATTTTACTTTCTTTATCAATTGCTTCACTTTTTTTCTGTATTACTTAATTAATTTTACTTTCCTTATTACTTACTTAACTTTACTTTCTGTATTATTTAATTAATTTTACTTTCTTTATTACTTACCTAATTTGCTTTCCTTATTGCTTACCTACTCTACGCTCTTTCTTACTTTATTTATTATTTACCTACCTCACTGACTTTCTTACTTATTTTACATTTTGTTGTTGTTGTTGTTGTTGCTTATTTGACTTAACTTCCTTCATTATAGTAAAACTTCTATTAACCGTCACTCGTTTAACCCTTAGTTTGTTTTATCCGCGACCTCTTTTAAAAAATGTCTGAGTATCAACAATCAGACATCTTTAAAACTGTGCACGGATTAGTTTTACACCCGATTTTATCAATCTGCTAGTGATTGTACTGAACGATGGTGAAAGTGATCAATCGTCGGTGTCTTATGTTTGTTTTTTTTCGTCCCAAGCCCGTAGTGAAATCACGTTACTGTACATACGTATCATAGATTTCTGTTATCCGCCCTTTCGCTTCTTAGTCACAGCCCTGGTCCGGACGGTGACGGTTAATCGAAGTGTTAATGTACTTTGCTTTTGTTATTACTTTTTTGCCTATCACACGACTGGAGCCGTGGCTGTCACAGTACAGAAGTACCGAACGTTTGCCTTTTGTTGTCAACAACAACAAAAAACGTATACAATTCTTGCTTTTCCTTGTGCACTGTTATCCAATTCTTGCCGCTACTTGTAAACAAGTATCAAGTTCTTGACTTTCCTTCTACGCAAAAATCAGATTCTTGGCTTTCCTTCTATAAAAGTATCAAATGCCACCTGAAGTATTCCTTTAATTATCCCTTCACCAGATTCTCGTTAACATAGTCAACAACCTGCTGGCGCCAAGAAATGAAGCAGGTTGGAACGCTACCAGTCCCTCGGGGACAGAAGGTGACCAGCTGCTTCAGGTGATGAAAGATTTTGCCGACGTGGTCAGTCGATCTCTGGACTATCACATCAAGGATGGTCTGGTGCATTACAAGGACGCAAAGTTAAAGGTTATTCTGGAATACGTAGGTATGTATTTAATACATACTTCGATTCAGAAGTCTCTCTCTCTCTTTTTCTGGCTTTAATACGTCAATAGAGTATAGGCCAACTCGCGTCAAATCACCTGATCTTTGTTTTCAAATACACACATAGTTCAGGAATATCTGGTGGACATTCCGGAGATGTTCCTAGGTGAAAAGAGGTAAGTCGATTAAGATTAGAACCATGTTCGATGTTGTTTCCTTTCCCAATAAAGAAATTTCGCATTTCTCTAACATGGCTGACTATTTTTTATCCCTTTTTATACCTGTTCATAGTTTAAGGTTTTTGTTCGTTTGTTTGTTTATTTAAACTAGATGAGGTAGGTAACCAACGTAAGGCCTAGTTCCTTTTTATGACATGCCTAGTACAGAGTTTCTGATTTTTGCTTACTTAGAGGATTGACATATCGGTTTGTCCTCTCTGGACTGCTACCCATATGCTTACCAAGGCGTACCCAAGATAACCCATTCAACCTGGAAGAAATGTAAAACTAAGGCAGCCGAAACAGCTGCGTCAGCCGTGTGCAGGCTGAAGCCTTGTATGAGTAAAGCCGGTACGTAAAGGAACCTCTTTTTACTTTCTTAAAGAACAAGCTGATGTGATTCGGTGATAGTAGAGTTAACACACATACACACACACACACACACATATATATATATATATATATATATATATATATATATATATATATATATATATATATGTGTGTGTGTGTGTGTGTGTGTGTGTCATGTGATGAGAAGAGGACCACTGGAAAATATCGTGACGACTGGAAAGACCACTGGTAGAAGAGACAGGGGCAGACCAAGAGAAATGATGGTGGACGGCTGAAGACAATGGCATGGAAGAATATCATCAGCGGAATTGATCCAGAGACCCAAAGATCGAGATCTATAGAAATGCATGAATTCCTAAACCTGCTGGCAAGGTACTTGATAATAATGATGATGATGATGATAATGTGTGTGTGTGTGTGTGCGCGCGCACGCGTCCAATCTTTGCACCATTCTCCCTCCCCCTTTCTGCCCCCGTGAATCAATATCAATGGTTGATGTCATTTATATAATTTAGCATTAGGACAACTGATGTCTATAATTTACTATTGTATACTGCTGCGTCAACGATTTGTGTGATATTGTTTCAGTAATTCCATATAAATAAATAATGTTACTGAAAAATTCAAAACTCAGACACTACAGGTTTATGTCTAGCGGGTGGGCCGGAACTTGGAGGGTCAGCCACCGGTAGCACACATTTTCCTGGGTAGAGTAAAGGACCCTTTCCATGCCAACAGGGCATATAGGGCTAGACCTATATATTATAGACCAATCTGCACTTGTTGGGTGATGTGGTCAGCATTACGTCAGGCGAATTTTCTTCCCAGCCCTCCACCTGGCACCCCAGGCTGATTTAGCTAGGGCGTAAAGCCAAATTTGAAAGTGCCTTAACAGCCCTATAGCCATTGTTTAGTGACTCTCTTTCTAAATATTTGCTAATAAATTTCCTATTATTTCAGATATATTTATGTCATTATTTTCTTATTTTCTTTCTCTGTGTGTGTGTGTGTGTGTGTGTGTGTGTGTGTGCGTGTGTGCGTGCGTGCGTGTGGCCTCACTGATACCAGATTGTAGCCCAGAATCATAGGTTTTTGTATTTGTCTTGCCCTTCTCGTGTGGCTTGTATGATGGATTTTTTTTTTGGGGGGGGGGGGAAGGGGGAATATTCAGCAACACCATTTATCCAGGTCTTTCTTCGTTTTCCTCTTGCCTTCCTGCCAAATGTTCTGCTGTGAAAAGTCTTATATGCAGTTTGGCCTGGCATTATTCTCACTAGATGGCTGAATAATAACATTCTTTGTCTGTCATTCAAGATATTATTATTATTATTATTATTATTATTATTATTATTACTACTACTACTACTACTACTACTACTACTACTTTTATTTTTATTATGACACTTCTAAATATAGACAATATGCCCGGGAAAAAAAATGTACAATATATTTTTATTATTATCCGCATTATTTAAACGCATTACAAATAAACACTGTTTTATTATATTAAATATGTCTTAGCCACAATGAGCGCACCACCATCCACCCCATCCAATCATTCCTAGTTTTGTCTTTGTCTCGGCGCCCCTGCTGTAGGGTGTGTGTCAGTAATATGTGCTAATGTGTTTTCACTAACTAATATTACAAACTGCTGTTATATCTATACGCAGAATTCAAAATTGAGACACAGTGGGTGTATGATCTTCATGCTGTGGAGTTTCCCGAGTCAAGCATGCTGGACGCTAGTGGCCGTCCTGCTAGGGAGGGTGGCTTTGTGAAGGTCAGCAAAGAAGCAATTACTGCTACAAATGCCTCGTCATTGACAGGTAATTAATTCCTTAGCAATAATCGCATAGAAAGATAGTCATTTGTTATCGTGAAGTACGGACCAATTACTTTTTCACTTGAGTAACTAAAGGTATAGGAATGAGATCTCTGAGAAAGACTGCAGAAGCGATCATAAGATATAGAATCAGGAATGACGGGGTGAAAGAAAAAATCGGCACAGAAATAATTCTAAATTCTATACAAAAACAAGAAATCAAAGGGTTTGCCCACTTAGAGAGAATGTCTGAAGACGCAATTCCATACAAGGCACACAACAACAGAGGAGGAGGAGGAGGATATAGAGCACAAGATACAACAGTAACGAGAGGGAAAGACAACAAAAAAAAGAAACTCTACAACAGTACGATGAGTTTACGGTCAAGGCGGCCAAAAAAATCGAGAAGCAGAACCTTATATCTACCTTTACACGCAGAGCAGTATTATTGAAAGGGAAGAAACAAAAAAAGAGGAAGAATTATCGGGCTTATGATACTAAACGCATATTTCTATAGAACAATCAGTTCTATGTTGACGATATGGTTATTATTACACCGACCGCCTTTATTTACTAGGCCTGGTACCATTGTTTGGTTTGGTCAACCGGAGAGCCTAGTCCAAATCTGGAGAAAAATATTCACCCATTTTAGGCTGGGTCGACCTGCGACGTCCCATACCACGACAAAAATCCACGCAGCCTGCAGTGGGTTTCGATTGCGGTATGCTGGCTTACGAGTCGGACTCGCAACGCCTTAGCCACGGACGCCGCTAAGCATATAGGGCTGGACTCTTATTATATAGACCAATCGGCACTCGGGGTGTTATGTGGTCAACGTCACATCAGTATCCATTATATAGTTCTCGTATGATAACAGTTTAAAATCTCAGTAATCATTCTTGACGCTCCAGTACATTATGTAGAGGTGCTCAGATTTTTAATTACCCAGTTGTCTTGAATTAAGAATCGGCATCACAACACTCGGGACACTCCCATAAGCGCCCCGTCCTCATCTTCAGCAGCAATCGATGAGTTCAAATTCCTATGGTACCAATAAATGTCTGTGTATCCGTCTTGAAATTTCCCTCAAGTGTTGAGCGTCGGCCATATTCCCTGGTAACTCCCCGCAACGCCATTTTGCTCAGACCGTAATGATCTATTTGTGCCTCTGCACTGTTCGCTCGCTCCCAAAGGCCCTCAAAACATCAATTCGCCACCAAATGGTGCAGAACCGACCAGTCTATCTGCCTGCTCGTTTCCAAATACACCAGCATTACTGGAGAACATATATAAATATGCCATTTCTGTAAAACGGATATGCACGCAACACTCTAGTTCTGGAACCAGGCGCTAATGCAGACGTGGACGAACAACCAGTACTTTTCGTTGAAGTTTGCAATCTACTTCTTTCTCTTCTTAAAGTCCATAGCGTTGGTAGTCATGTCTAGCCACAACCTTTTGTCTCGTGTACTTTTCTAGTCAACTCTGACACAGATAATCTTCCACGCCATGATGTCAAACCGTTCAGCATCTGTTCTCTCGGTCTCCCTCTGCCTCTGCCACTCCTTTCCTCCAACTTTCCTACCGTCACGATGAACTCCTTTTTTTTTTCCATCTCATCACATGACCAAAGATTGTCTCTTTCTGATGTGGGCAATCATTTCTCTTCGTGAGTCAGTTTCTTTTAAGATATGTTTATTACTCTTTTCATTTGTCCAGGGTATTCTTGTCATTCATCTGTAAAACTACATCTCCACGGCTTCCAAGTAAGTTTTCACTAATTAACTGTCCATGATGCACATCCGTATATCAGTATAGGATTTATTTAGCTTTCAAGAATTCTCCTGCTCGTCTGAATTGACAAAGAAAGATTGCATAAAATATTAGTTTGCAATTAGTGAAACATAATAGACGGATAGCCTGTATTTGATACGCCCGTATGTATGAAAGGGTGGGGCGGGGTGGGGGGGGGGGGGCGGGAGGGAGGACTAATAATTCTCATTATTCTCGGTGTTAAGTTAGATTTGAGCAGGTGTACTTTTTTAGTTGCGTCAAAATACTGAGCCTTTTTGTTTCAGTTTTCATCGGTATATCCACGTTCAGATACAAAACTCTTGCACGGATGTTGCCAACTCATGATATCAACGACGTGACTTCGTGAGTATATCATATGTAATATCAGCCTTAATTCTATCATCACGATGACTTGGTGAGCTGCATTTATGCGATGGCTAGTATGGTTGCGTGTAACTCTGTGATCATGGGTTCGATTCTCCCAAGTATGTAAGTACAGGACCCTTTTCCTACGCCTTTAGGCATATAGGGCATATAGTGCTAGACCTATATTTTTATTCACCAATCGGCACAAGATGGGTGATGTGGTCAGCATCACACCGGTCGCCTTTACTTTCCGGGACTGCACCCGGTACCCACTCAAAGGTGGGTCGACCTGGGAACCAGGGTCATTTCCGAAAAAAGTCCAGCTCTGCCAGAGAGCGAACCCACTACCTTCCGATCCACGGCGAGTGTCTAGCCGCTCCGCCTCGGTGACTCCCCGATTCTCCCAAGGTACGGAGTTTATTTATACCTGTATCCGGGTTTGAAAAGATATCAAGAAAAATTGTAGGAAGTTAAGGCTACGGGGATGGTAAGGGCCCACGACACATCGAGTCTAAGGTGTCTAATGGCATGTTATGTTATCACAATTGACGTCACTGCCCACTGGGCATTCCTATGCCTGCTCACTTCTCCGATGCAGCAGCCACTCGAAGGTACCTCTATTTACTGTTCCCATTAGAAGTTCTTAATAGTGTCTCCTGTCTTTACCTCGATTACTAGACGTGCTTCGCAATGCTATACACCAGTTAACGAAATCATGTTAGCGTTAACAATTCGTCATCTTCCTCTCCCTCCCCCACCCCTTCCCAACTAGTTTATACTACTTTGTACAGCGTTGATAATGTCAGCTCTGTCCTTGCTTCTTCCAGTTTTAAAAGTGCATTTCTTGTCAGATGGTGGGCTATTTTATTACCTTTAGCTCCCGCAAGCTCAGGTGTGTAGATCCAGATGACGGAGGTTAACTGCAACTTCCAAACACTTTCAATGTCTAACGCCATATAGATGATGCACCAAAGCACCCAGCGTAAAATTTGCTACAAAAATATTCAGTGCTTTCTTAATATTCTACCCCAAACAGGGGAAATCCTCAGGCCACAGGACAGTCTAATATTTCAGGGAGGAGTTGGTAGATAGGTTGCTTTTCAGTCGTGGAACCTAGGCTGCAGGCATTTGTGGGACCTAAGCTGCACTCTCTTGTGGGACGTAGGTGGGTTGGGGTTAGTGCCAGTTGTAGATGTTTCGGTGTCGTTAAAAGCATCATAAAGCCGGGAAACCCAGTCTTACGTTTCTCCAAAATGTTGGATTGTCCTGTGACGTTATCTAGGGAAGATATTACGAAAGAACCAGATATCCTTCGTCTCCAACTTCCTAAATTCTCTGGGAATTATTTGAAAAAGAAAGATGATTGTTTTTCTTCTTCTTCTTTTTTTACTTCTTCTTCTTCTTCTTCTTCTTCTTCTTCTTCTTCTTTTTCTTCTTCTTCTTCTTCTTCTTCTTCTTCTTTCTCTTCTTCTTTATCTTCCTCCTCCTCTTCTTCTTCTTTTTCTTAGTCTACTTTGGACTTTGATCTTGTTTTCATAACCTGAGTTTTGCAGGCTCATCTGTTTGATAGATCTTATTTTATTTCTAAGCAGACTGTTGGTTCCTAGCTGCTCAAGCAGAAACATTGATGATCCAACAGAAAAATCTCTTATTAGGGCCTATCATGAAATAGTTGTCTTTTTTTTTTCCCCCAGAATGGTTCCCCGAAACTCACACAGAGAGATCTCTACTGTAAAAGAAAGTAGCGCTTTTATTTCCACGACCCTTTGAATGTTTATTGGACACGTTGTGCTAGTATGATATATTATAACACTATAACAGGGGGCCGAATGGTTTCAAGGCATGGAATCCGCTCCGAGTGTTGGGGGTCCTGGGTTCAGGCACCGGTGAAGGCTGAGATTTTTGAAGTGGGCTTTAGTAATTTCCCTTGGTTTCTTGGTAGATCGGACGCGCGTGTGGATTGTTGCGCACGTAAATAAACTCCTGGCAGTTGAAAATCAAAAAGAGTAGCCTAACGGCGTTGCCCGGACAAAGTTTGGACTTACTAATCTACCCAAAGTATTTCAGGATCCTTGTCGGTGCTGCAGAGTTCGTGCACTGCACTGAGATTTTTCGGACTCAAGCTTGAGTTAGAAGTAGAACTAAGCACTTATGGGTTACTGCCTTTGTGCCATCATGTTTCTACGTTGTATAAACCAAACCAACCCCGACACTATAACGTTAAATGCACACTCATAGAGTATCAAAGTCCAAAGGGAAATTATTGGAATTCTTTATGCCCTGAAAACTGCGCTGGACTGTGACTGGCTTATCGATCGGTCGGTTTGTCACCTCCTGGTTGCTGCCTAAAGACTTACCATACCACCATGAAATTAACAAATCTGATTCTATATGGTTGACCGTGTGAGTTCCTAGGCCCGTTGTGTGGAAAACAAGACCCGACCCGATGACTCTCTAACAAGTATGTCGTAAGAGTCTACCAACAGGGGGAGGGGATGCAAGCTTCTTCGAAGGCGGAGTGCATTAGTCTGCAAGGTAAGGAACCAACAAGCTGCATACAGGGTGGTTTACGTAGGCAGCATTATGAATGAATTTTAACCCTACCAGGACCACACAAGAGATGCGAATCACACGGGCGCAAGTCCCAGAAATCCCATTCAACCGTTAGGTTGTATAAGGGTGCCCGACGATAGCCAGTGTGGGGCTTTAATATAGACAAAGACTTTGTCTCGTATTGGGGGCGGATTACTTGTATTATGATAATTTCATATCTCAGAAACTGAAATAATTTAGTCATATCAAACACCACAAAATGGTTTTGAGAGACCAGTTAAATAATGTCATCCCCTAGTGGGATGCAATTTTTAGTTATTTTGAAGCCCCACCCTGGCTTTTGCCCGAGGCCCTAAATATACCTGGGCCTTAAATATGACCCAGCGGCTTAACGGGCTTTACGGAAACTCTCCACGGGTTGTCCTTATCCTCATGGTGGCACTTTGTGTCACCGGGTGTTTATCGCTTTTGGGATGTCCTGGTGAGGTACAACTAACCTACCTGCCTCAAAAGGAGCAGTAAAAGATGTTTGATCCAAGGAAGAAGAGGCAGGAGTTGATCATAATAACAGTGGACAATGCTTTCTTGCTTGTTTTATATTTTTTTAATTGACTTTGTTACGCCTGAGCGTGCTTATTTTCTATTCTATCTGGTTCACAGAAGACACAAGGAGGACAGAGTCAACACACCGATTGTCGCCCTTTACTTTCACATGCAGCCTTTGACGGAAGATCTCAAGGTGGACGTGGGAAACCTCACCTACCCTATCTACGCCCATCTGCCCATTCTAGACGTAATGAATCTTCTAAATTATTTATTTCCTTTTTACCGTTGATGTTCAGGAGCAGAATTTAGGGCCTAATTGCCGAAATATACCCATTGCCTCCACCCCCCCCCCCCCATTTTTTTTTCAAACACATACACACACAAAGAACAATGTAAATTGTGACTTATTAGTGGTTTTAAAAAATCAGATGTATTGTGTTAAAGACGCAGATATCACAGCCTAGCTGTAAACCACAGCAAAAAAAATACCAAACCCATCTAAAGGGCGAGTGCAGAGGAAGAACTTGAGCACCACAATCTTTATAGACCTTGTGGCAAAAGGACTGGCATGCTTGCACGCCTGTCCGTTGGTCGTAGGCAGAGCTGTCGCAACAGCATTATGGGCCCTAGGAAAACCAGTGTGCTGAGGCCCCTTTGAAAACCATTCACAGCAATCAAATGTTAACTGACACTTGAAATACAAAAATTAGCATGTGGCGCGTAGTGAACGTCTTCGCGTTTACCCTCTGTGAACTCTAGTGGAACGTTCTGGTTGTTCGGCCACTTCTGGACTTCAGTCTTACGACAGAACTTGAGTTGTGTGTGCAGATCCGTTTTACTGATTTGTCTTTTTTGTACATAGACTGTAGGTTCCTCGCCTCTCAGGCAGATGCACTTCGACTTTGGAAAAAACAACCTTAATTTACTGACTTTTACAGCATGATTTTTATGGTTGGGGGGGGGGGGGTGGATCTCTCTACCCTACTCCCCAAAATCCAAACTGGGCCCCGAATCCCAATCGAGAAGTTATGAGAGCAACTTTCTGCAAAGTACCTGCTTCATAACGGGCAACTGTCTGTCAGGGAAGGAGTTTTTAAAACATGTATAATTTGGTAAAGGTGCCATTGCAATGTCCTACTAGGCGCTTTTTTCCGGTCTGAAGATTTTTTGTTCGAATCCACATCGATTAATTTTAAATTTTTAGATGACTATGGCTTCCAAATAGACCCAGCCTAAAATAGGTCCCATGTAACATTTTGGGAAGTAAAGTCGGTTGGTGTGATATGGAAAACATCACATATGGGACACTCATTTATCTATCCAAATATGAGGCTAGCATGTTATTCCCGATACGCCACCGGCTTGCGAAGGTTCCGTTAATGTCCTTACTAATGATATGGAACTGACAAAAAATAATTAATCTTCCACTGAATGAATATATGAATTACAACTTTGATATGAAGTACTTTATTATCAACAAATGGCAACCGTGAGCCTCTTTTAACTACAGTGACAAGATGGAAAAATGCAATAGTACGAACATATAATAAGATCTACCGGTCTCTGAAAACAATACTACGGGGCTCCGTAGAGGGGAAGACGACAAGAGACAGACCAAAAAAGATTTGGAAAGAGAACCTGACTGACCGGGCAGGTATTAGGCATGCCACCATGAATTCTATTGCATCTGACCGTCAAAGGTGGAGGGAGCTGATCAGACAATCAACAGCAACTGGTGACCCAAAGACTGTTTACGAACAACGATGATGATGATGAATTCACATTGTGAAATGTTGCCATTCAACTTTTGTTCCTGGAATATCAGCAGACTTTTAATATTCTTGCCCTACAGACTTTCAACATCTCAAACCCACATTGTGTGAGACTAAGGAGTGGCACTTTGTAAGTAGTTTGTGGTATTCAAAGTATTTTTTTTTTTTTTTTAAACTACTCGTATCTTTCTCTTTTTTTTCCAGTTGTTTTCTCCCTATTATAGTTTATGTGAATATTGAAGTAGTACGTGTTAGCAGCAGCAGTAGAAGTGGTGTTGGTGGTGGTGGTGGTGGTGGTAGTAGTGGTAGTAGTAGCAGCAGCAGCAGCAGCATCATCAGTAGGAGTAGTGCTCGTGGTAGCAGCAGTAGCAGTAGTGGTTGTGGTGGCCATGGTGTTGGTAGTGGCGGCGGCGTTAGTAGCAGCAGCGGTAGTAGAGTAGGAGTAGTAATCGTGGTAGTAGTTGTAGCAGCAGCGGTAGTAGAGTAGGAGTAGTAATCGTGGTAGTAGTTGTAGCAGCAGCGGTAGTAGAGTAGGAGTAGTAATCGTGGTAGTAGTTGTAGCAGCAACAACAACAGCAAAGTATACATACTAAAAAAAAAATTTTGAAGTGACAAGACTGCAATGCGGAGAAATATATTTAACAATTAAAAAACTGCAGTGTTACATGCGTCAAATATCAGCAACAGAAAGAGATCCAGACAGAGCCAAGTAGTTGAATGGGGCTAAGAACATAAATTACAAAACTAGGGTCGTTTCCATAAGCGTTCAGTCCTCATCTTCAGCTGCAAGCAAAGAGTTCAAATTTTGAAGGTACCAGTATCTTCTTCTTCTTCTTCGCGTTTACTAGCTGTACACTCTGGCGGAAAGTTCTGGTTGCTCGTCCACTACTAAACGGTAGTCCTGCTCCAGAACCTGAGTGTTGCGTGTGCATCAGTTTTACAGATGTCATTCTCTTGAATACAGACTGTTGGTTCCTTGCCTCTCCGGCAGATGCACTCCGACTTCAAAAGAAGCTTTCCCAATTAGTCGACTCTTACGACATGCTTTTGGGGAGGCAGTGGGTCTATTCTTGTTTTCCCCCACAATGGGACCCCGGAACCCACACGGGGGAGGTACCAGTATCAATTGATTATATGTCTGTCAGGTCAAGTAGTTGGCAATAAATATCAAGTAGGTAAATCTAAATACTCACTAATACTCCACCGCCCACATGCAAAGAGCTGCAGGTGACGATACTTGGCGTATCCATCATGAGTAGTTTTACTTTCACGTCCTTGCATGTTTGAGGTTCGAAGTTTGAACATCTTTGCACACGGGTAGTAACCCATAAGTGCTCCGTTTTTTTTTTTTTAAACTCAAGTCTGAGTCCGAAGAAGCTCAGCATTGTGCACAGGCTCTGTAGCACCGGCAATGATCCTGAAATACTTTAGGTAGATGTTTAACTACACATTTTTGCACGAGCAGAGCCGTTAGGCTACTCTTTTCGATTTCCAAATGCCAATATATTTTTTACGTGCGCAACAATGCACATGTGTGTCCGATCTCACCACCTAGAGACCGTGAAAAAATCCCAGCCCTTACCTGGAATTGAACCCGGAACCTCTAGAACTCGAGGCTGACACCATGCCTCGAAACCACGCAGCTCCTTCCTTGCATGTTTAAAAGGGTATCTAGGAGTCGGATTCTCAACCAGGATGGGTTTCTTGAAGTCGCAGTGGTGATCAAACTATCAGGTAGCAGACCAGAGGAATAAACAGTCGGAATGATGACTAACACATGAAGAGCTCTTAGTAAAAGCTAAAAGAAAAAAATTACCAACACATTTTTTTTTTTTTTAAACAAAACAAAATAAGCATTTATTTATCATTCTCATGACATTGCAAACCACTTCCTGCATTTATGTGTGGCTGTGTGATTTTCGTGATCACTTTTGCGTTCTTTAATTTGCCTTTGCGTAATTAAACAGACAATACATACTGATAACCCAGTGGAATTAAGTCTCAATAATAACTTAAATATACATGCATCGTAATTCTATTTCATTGTAACTGGCTCACAGAGCATGTAGAAAAAAAGTGAAAACAGGCATGCTTCGTGCAGAGTGGCAAGCATTACTTCAGAGATCCCGGGTAGTTAGCATCTTTTGGAAATTCTTCACGTTTGTTGGGAAATGAGCAGGCAGATAGACTGGCTGGCTCTGCACCACTTGTGGTGAATTGATGTATGACAAGTTAGATATTGTGAGGGCCCTTTGGGAGCGAGTGAACAGTGCAGAGGCGCAGATAGATCATTACGGTCTAAGGAGAATGGCGCTGCGAGCAGTTACCAGGGGATCTGGCCAACGCTCAACACTCAGGGGAAGGGTGAGACGGATATACAATCAGACGGTTACTGTTATCAATGGAACTGGAACCCTTTGCTTGTTGCTGAAGATGGGGACTGAGCACTTATAGAAGTGTCCCGAGTCCTGTAATGTCGATTCTCATTTCGACATTCAATATTCAACATTCATGCTATTTTATTTTGTATGTCTTATCATTGCCGTAGGTAACTTCTACGTTTGACTGAATGTATTTTTTTTTTTGCAGATATAAGCAGTGGAAATGGATTCGTAGCTGTACTTTAGTCAGCTATTCCGGCCATCATGGAGTCTGTGCATGCAAGCGACCGGGAGTGTATGCAATAACAACAGATATGTATGACGACAACGTAAGTGTGTTTATACCTATTAGCGCAAAGGAAATAAACTCACTGAACCCGTTACCTTATTTGATGTCTGCCGATATCAGCCGGACTACATTTCTTCCCCTCCCCCCCCCCCTCCCCCTTTTCCTCGCTGTCATCTGAAATGACCTGTGTTGTGTTGTATTTGTTTAGGATGAAGCAGCATTTTTTCGAAAATGTTTTCTAACTTCATTATATAAAACCTCCCCCCCCCCCCTTTTTTTTTTCTCTCTCTGCATCTCTCTCTCTATATACATGTATATATGTATGTCTATCTGTCTGTCTGTCTATCCCTTTTCCCACCCGCACACATACACACATATACACACATATACTCACACACACATACACACATACACACACATATGTACACAAACACAAATGCAGACACCGGTTACACGACTGACATCCTTATACGCTTTTCTTCAGATGGAAAGTTCATATCCCAGTCGTTCACACCCCACTGGTTTCATAATAAAACCACATAAAAATAGGGGTTTTGCAACAGTGCCTATATGGATGCTACTTAATTAACAGGGGGAAATAGAGAGAGAGAGAGAGAGAGAGAGAGAGAGAGAGAGAGAGAGAGAGAGAGAGAGAGAGAGAGAGAGAGAGAGAGAGAGAGAGAGAAGTCTATATACCAACTTCTTTCCAACATGCAAGATCCTCTCATCTCAAACGATATAATTGTGTCTCATTGGATGTCCTCTTGAAAGTGTGTACTTCGCCACACAGAAGCAATTGTTCCAATCAGTATGTAGAGTATATATATATATATATATATATATATATATATATATATATATATATATATTCGTGTTTTGTTTTATCATAGATCATTGATCTTCAAATAATGAATGGGTTGGCTGTGTTGTGGTATTTACCTAGGCTGTAATATCTGCTCCTTTTGGTCCAGCACATCCGATTTCCCTAAATGTTTGTATTGGGGCAGTGTGTGTTTTTTTTATCCCACCCCAACCCTCTCTTTTTCCCATCTACCAAAAAAAAAAAATCCAAAACGCACATGGAAAATATCACTGTTTCGTTCGGCCATTCCCAGTCGTATGTGACGTTTTGAGTCATGGGGTGTCGAAAGATTGTAGTCGCGGAGGGCAAACGCATAATTGTCTATTTCTAAATCTGCAGTGGGATAAGGGAGACAAGCGACCAAAACTGATGAACTTTGCTTCGTACTTCGGTTGTACATTGTCGGCCATGCTTTGCTTGATGGTCTGTGGGGTTCATATTTACTTGAGGTTAGTAGCTGACGCATTTTTCAGTTATTATAAATATACTGTCAGTTGTTTTGTTCTTGCTGTTGCTTTTGATATTGTACTTGTTGCTGTTTGCTGATGATGACAATGTTAGTGTTGTTTTTAGAATTTCTGACATTTTTCTGTGTTATGCAGTCGTCCCCATTGTGGGAAGCAATTTTTTTGTTATTTGATTTCGTATACATCTCGTCCTTTTTTAGGATGAAATTTTTCGTTATTTGAAGCCCTACTCTGGCTTTTGCCAGGGGCCGCAATATAGCCTGGCGATAAATAAGACCTATAGGCTGAACCCGGTTCTGGGACCTCTCCACAGTGATCCTCACCCACATGGTGGCACATGGTGTCATCGGGTGTTTATCGCCTGTGTGATGTCCTGGTGGGGCAGAAAGTCATTCAGTCAGTTATTTGAAGCCCCACCCTTGTCTTCTGCCGGGGGCCATGAATATAGCCGGGGTATAGATATGGCCTAGCCATAGATATGGCCTAAAGGCTGAAAGGAGTTTCTGGGACCTCCCCACGAGTGATTCTCATCCGCATGATGACACTTTGTGTCACTGGGTGTTTATCGCTTGTGTGATGTCCTGGTGGGGTACAACTTACAGACATACATTTTTCTGTAATGTACCCCCTCGAAGAAAGTAGGCTCCAGCTTACTTGTTAGCCAGTCTGGTAGTCATGGGCTCACAATCTCTCCCAGGCACTGGGACCCTGGGAAATTCCTTGTGAAATAAGACAGGGCGGCGAAATATTGCAAGTACGGGAACCTTTCAATCCCAGTGACGCATCGAGCCTGTGATGCTAATAGCATGCTTCTGTAGACCACACGTCAGTCTATGAGCAGAGGAGTCAACATCGCTCCATCCGAACTGCTCGCCATGACATTTCCAAATTTCGTATTTCAGACTTAGCGGTTGCAGTAACCAAAGTAAGTTATTAAGAGTAACAAAAATCCTCCCATTTCCATTTCCATTCTAGAAAGAAAAAAATCAAAAACTCGAATACTTTCAGCTGTTGTTGACAGGCAGCTGCCTGCAGTCTCGGGTTATATTTGTGGTCTGGTTTATTTGTGCCATTTGCGTGGCTAAGACTGTGGTATGTGGGCCAGCTCTCTCTGGCGTTATATTCCTATCCTAGTAGCTAGAACGTTACTTTCTGTGTGTATCCCAACGTGCTCCTCTTATCCTTATCTTCCTGATGTTTGTCCTCGTGGGTCGTCCTCTGTATTCTATGTCCTTATTATTTTGTCATTGTGTCCTTCAATGTGTTCCCGAATCTGTTCCCTTCTAGTTTGGCCAGGCGAATCTCGTGAGAGACCAAGCTAGTTCGCAACTATTCTTTACATAACGTCCTTTCTGACCACCATTTATAGTTTTTTTTTAATTTGAGTATTTTACTTTGCCAAAGGTATTGAAAACAGATTTTTTGAGTTTGGATAGACCGAAATTGTGAAAAAAATTTTTATTTGATCATAGCTATCTTATAGATGTCTTCCTGTAATAAGAGCAGGTTAGGCATATAATTGGAATGTGGGTGAAATGGTTGATGAATCCTAACTATGATTCTAGACGTTATTTGTCGTATTGCGGTCCGGTTGTCGAGGTTTGGAATGGTGGATAGGGTCTGGTGTAATAACTAACTGATTCCCTGAACACCGAACTGAAGTGCTCTCTGTAGATTGTTGTAGGGGAAGGGGGTTCAGGGTTGATGTGATTGCAGCTTCCATGATTTTGAACTAAAGTTCTCGCCCATGAAGATTGTATACAAAAAAGGTTTATATTAGCCAGGTATTCATTCGACGTTCGTAGCTTTGTCAAAGTTAAAATAATTGGCATGCAGTAGACTTCGAAGACCAGTATAATATGAGTTGTGGATTCCAATTGTGGATTCAAGCTTTACAATAGACATGGCTAATGAGTACAAATTTCGTTGGGGTGCCTATTTGGTCCTGCGCCTTAAACACTTGTTTCTGCAGCACTTTTCGTTATTTAAAGGTGACAGGTTCGGTTCCCGGATGGTGACTATTGTTTTCGCGCGCATACACAAGAGCGCACACATAAACATACTACAGTATGTGTCATCTAAGACTATGTCTTTACCTTTTTCTTTATGCTTATCGTTTTCTTCCCTAAGTTTACGGTGTCACCACAACCTGCACCTCTACTACAAACTGTTGTACTTGTATTTACTTCAGAACTTCAACTAGTACTGCAGCCATACATCGCAATCTGTCTGTGTCTATAGCACTGAGCCAGCTGGTCTTCATGTTTGGTATAGACAGGTACGAGACACCGGTAAGTGTGGCTACTGCCTGTCGTATGTGCTTGTGTGTGTGCGTGTGTGTGTGTATGTGTGTGTGTGTGTGTGTGTGTAAATCATTGACAGACATGTATGAGACACTGATAAGTGTTACTGTCTGCGTGCGATGCGTGTGTGTGTGTGTGTGTGTGTGTGTGTGTAGCATTGACAGACTTATGAGACGCTGGTGTGTGTTGCTACTGTCTTCTGTGCTGGTCTGTGTGCGTGCATGCGCCAGATAGAAGGAATGTGGGAAATGTAACAACATACAAACAAAAGTATAGACGGAAGCAGTGGCCGAAACCAGTGCGGAAAATCCCCAGTCGCTTTGCAAGGTCAGGTGGTACTTGTTCGGAAAATTTCCTATTCTTCCCAATCCCCTTTACACACACACACACACACACACACACACAAACACACACACACACACACACACACCACACAAACACACACAAACTGATACAAATTATTTTTGCAAAAATGCAAAATTTTTGCCATTTTATCACCTCCTTAGTGGTGACACCCGGTGCGGCCCGCACACGTCTTGCTAAGCCTCTGGGTGGAAGGCCGGACGGTCTGACATAACGACAGAGATTTAAATTAGTATATATAATTAATTAAACTGATAGACTGCTGCATGTGAACACATGCACGCACGCACACACACACAATCATATACGATGAATGATTGATAAACTAACAACAGATAGACATGTACAGATAAAAGGATGGCCAAACATACAGACATTCAACTGATTGATTGTATATGTAAGCAGATAGATAGACAGGCTGCTGGGTATGTATAAAAAAACAAAAGTCAGATTGAAATATGATGGTTAAATAGAAACAGCCAGATGTGTGTTTATAAATTCAGAGACAAATAAGCAAGTTGTTTAGTAGATAGGAATTCTAAAAGAGGGCAAGGTCATTAGATGAACTGAGCTCTGGTTGGGTAAACAGAAGGACATATAGAATAACACGTAGACATACAGCCAACAAAAGGAATGAACAAACAAAAGAATAAATATATTTTTAGAAAGTTTAGAATAGGGCACGAAGGACGGTCTAAATTTATGTCCTTCTAATATACCTTCTTAGATACATCATTGTATTCATACATCTATTAACAAGTAAAAGGAAAGAGATATTTTGAACAACAGTTAAATAGTAAAAAACAAGCACTGAAATTTGCTCGAATTACACCTATATTTATATCCACAAACGTGTAGGTAGGTATACAGACACCAGTTGCATGATTAACATTCTTATACGCTTTTGCCAAGATAGGAAGTTCTTGTACCAGTCGTTCACACCCCTCTGGTTTCATAACATGACAACAAAACATGGGTCTTTTGCAACAGTAATAATATGCTATCAATGCCAAACGTGGACACTTACATCCTCCAATGAATGTAAAATTGTGACAACAGAGATGAAATGCCTCAGAAGAGCTGCAGGAGTTTCAAGGAAAGACAGAATACGAAATCACACGAATGCTAGGAATAAAGTCAGTCTTACAGGTCATCAAAGAACAACAAATGAAGTGGTTTGGACACCTAACAAGAATGCCCTGGTACTATCTGCGACAGCGAGCCGCACTAAAACGTTACAACAGGTATAGAGCGAGTGGAAGACTTCGGAAAATATGGAGTGATGACATTAAGAACAGCCTTACAGAAATAAACATCAGTCTTAATAGTGCTCTTGACAGAGCTCATCACCGAACATGACCCCTTCCCCCCCCTCCCCCCTGACACTTCGATGAGGTACAAGGTGGAGGAGAAGAAGACCTTTATTTTTTACCCATGAGCTAGGCTCCAAGGTCGACCTAACCTTAAATAGCTACCAGGTAAAATTATAAGAAGTAAAGGCTGCCGGCGTTATGTTTATCGCGTCACCCACTGAGTTGGTCTTTGAAATATAGGTCTAGCCCTATATGCTCAGTGTGACTGAAGGCGTGGGCACGTCCCTTTTGCGTTGTAATACAAATGCTTTCTTAACAATTCAATATGGACACACCGTTTACATGGTACCATTCGCAGGCCTTGTGTCACATCTTCGCCATAGCTTTGCACTACTTCTTCCTGGCCACATACTCCTGGGTAATGAATGAGGCCTTCAACCTGTATATTGTCATCACCTACTCGGCCCACAACCCCAGCGACCTCAACGATTCAGGGTCCATGATACGCTACTATGTTTTAGGATGGGGTGAGTCGTGTTTGGCTCTTGTGTTGTGGGTTGTTCATTGGTATGTGTACTTTGTTGCATGATTAACATTGTAATTGTCAGTCTATTTTCCTGTTTGCCTATGCGTCTGTCTGACTGGTTGTCTATATGTCTGTCGTCCTGTGTCTACCTGTCTCTTTCTGTTTCTTTATATCTATCTGTTTTCTGTCAGTCTATCTTCTCTATATTTGCTGGGAATTCGTATATTTATGTGAAATATGTGTGTCGCCTTGTACGTCTCTCTTTCTTTAGTTCTCTGTAAAATGTCTGTTATTTGTATTTGAGGTACCTGCTTGTGGTAATGTATCAGTATCCATATAGGACTCAAATCTCTGTATCACTTACAGAGCCATACTGAGCATTGTTTTGGGTGGGAGTGTGGGAGGAACAATTAAATAAACGCACTAATGGAAAATGGCGCCAAGTTCTTATAGAATGATAATTTAGTGGCATTATAAACACCTCGACACCGCAAGGTACCAGGGTATCAAGATGAGATGAGATGAGATGCGTTCCTAATAAGCAATTTCAGAATGCAGCATTGTTCCAATCAAACATTTTTATTCACAATGAAATTCACAATCAAACACAACTTTCGGTTTCTCTCCTCAGTACTGCCAGGAATCATGGTGGGAGCTTTTGTGGGAACTTCCGATGGTTATTACGCTAAAGACATGTGAGTAAATCTAGTGTTAAACTGATAGGCGTAGCAACAAATGATGCATTGTTATCTTATTTACTTCGTTGGGTTATCATCATTGCACTGCGGACCTGTCAATAAGTGCCCAGTTTCTCTCCTCAGTATGAACCTCACTCCGGTGGTACCAGTTCTATGTTGATTTAAAAAGTCCTCTGATATGTCTGGTGTGCGTCTCGTTTCTTGCTAAGCTGACCTTAACTCGCTAGTCTAATTGATAGTCTAACACCACACAGCCGACACTCCACTATCGTGAAAAAGACCATTTACGAGTATTTGCTTTTCTTTTGACT
>CAJHNH020001257.1:42775-77775 GCA_905116865.2 Candidula unifasciata | reverse complement strand
GCATTGCAAAAGATGATCGCTGAATAAAAATGTGTGACAGCTAGGAAAATTTATGAAACGTTAAATAGCCAAAGACAGAGAGATAATCTTAACAATTTCACTTCATGATATGGAAAGCGGACACAAGCTGTTAATGTAATGATCGCGAGATGTTCACATGTCTAATCGCCCACGCTAGTCAGCAAAGACCTGTATGTATATATACATATATAATGTCTGACAGCATCTGAAACCACGACCTTTGAATCTGCAGCAAACGTTTAGGTACCTAAACAAGGCGGCGCAGAAAGAAAACAAACGACTATACTATGGGCTAAACTACTGGATGTAACTTGCCTAGAGAAACCACATTACAGCCAGGGGCTGTTGGGTTTGGTTCTGCAACGTCCTGTAAAGGATACGCAACTAACTTATACTATGGGCTATAAAAAGCCACGGTTTGATACAATTAACTTCGCTTTGACAAATCGATGAAGATAAAAACGATAGCATACATTATGAGCGCTCACTGAGAGAGAACCGCCAGGCAGATTAATTAAGTGTTAATATAATTGTATTCCTAATTTTTAATGAATAATATGAAGCTACGTAGGCTATTTTGTCTTCTCTAACGGAAAGAAGCATAGACAGAGCTGATATCATTAACATTGTACAGACTAGTTTGGGGGGGACAATGGCGAATCTCTGAAGCTAACACAACTGCATGACCAAGGAGTTGAGCTTAGTGAACCACGACTATGCCGTCTTCGAAGTAAAGACATGAGATATTATTACCAACATTTCATGGGAACAATCGGTAGAGGTGCCTCGGAGAGGCTGCGGCATCGGAGTACTGAGCACGCATGGGGATACCCAGTGTGCAAAGACGTCGACGATGATAACATAACGTAACATAAGATCTTCTCTCGCTTTGACCGTATCAATATCAACTTGATGCTTTCTGTAAGGACTAAATACGAAACAAAAACATTATTTGAATACAATAGCCAGGTATGCGGGGAATCGTCGCTTGCACTTTCAAAAAGAAAATAAAAACACATTGTTTACTATTTACTATTTTTTTTTCCCCATTTATTACAAATACCCAACTCTATCTCTCGCCGAGCACGTACCGCTTGTTCAGGGTTATTAACGTAGTGAAAAAAACGGCTGTTGCATGCTTTTGCTACTCATATATAAACTGTAACGTGTGCCAGCTAGCTACCAGTTACCAGTATTTCAATGCTAGGTGCGCACGTATTATTTCAACAAATAAGCGACGAGGAGACAATTTCACGTGATACTCACAATGTAATTGTTACCTGCCAATGCTTACACGTGCAAACTGATCACGCCTCAGTAATGTTTAAATGAATGTCTCATGTCGAAGTATACATTGATAAAGGTTATTATTTGTCTATTTCTAGATCACAGTCCTAGTGTTGATATTCACAGCCAAGGAACACAATGAAAGTTCCTACACGAAAAGTGACAAAACTAATAAAATCATCAAGTAAGTACACCCTATCTTTATCACAAAATACTATCCCAAAAGGCTCCACGTTACTTATGGACGTTGTTTAAATATAATGGAAGACACAGTAAACGCCTAAACATATCCATAAACCTAGGATAGACCTACACAGAACAAGTTTATAGTACTCCGCAGCTCAATTGTGGAACTATCTTCCACAACAACTCAACAAAACTACTAGTCCCTATACATACAATCGGAAACTGTTCGAATATTATCTAAGCATAGAGGACAACATGACACCGTAGAAAATTTTAAAAATATGGTTGAAATAACGCCATTTCCTCTAGATTAATTACAACTACTACGGTTTACTGTAGTTGCAATGTGCACATTCCAGTGCTTGTAATGAATATTTTGATGCTACCGAAAATGTTTACTAATACTTGATCTATGAATGTAATAATGTCTACAAAGGGGAGACTAGAAGGACAGAATGTTAGACGGGCCCTTTAGCCCAATTCTTAACCTTTGAAAATAAAGTTTGTTTGTTCGCTCGTTCTTCATCTACAACAGGGTTCATCAGGGTTATACTAAGTATGTGGCAGATTTAATTTAATAGCTTTTCGACTGTACCCGATGTGGTTTATGTTGGGAACTGAAGATTCAGAAATGGTGAGGGGCCTGTTGCCAGAGAACGTGCGGTGCCTTATGCTTTAATTGTGTGTGCAACTACTGATCTGTTGTAACTGCTGCTTTCATCTACGATGAACTGCATTTCTAGTATCGGACTGTTTGTGTTGGCACTTCTGACTGCTGCCTTATGCATAGCCTTTTGGCTAAGATCAAAGTGTAGCTCTGCTGCACTGGTCTGGCCAAAAGGACCGGGATCGGTCACAAACCAGCTCATGGGTAAAACCCAATCGGCAAAGCCAATCTAAAAAAAAAAAAAACTTTGCTGGGCGGTTTTCCCGTTTAGTCCGGATTACCGACGTAATATCTTCAGGGTAATTGGGCTGCCGGGCTGGGCATTTTGGAGACCGACCCAGTAAAAAAAAAATTATCAATTTAATGAGCGTGTGTCAACTTTCTTTTCACAATGGGCAGTGGCGGACAGTATGCATAGTTTTCGTTGGCTATGAAGTTAAAACTGCGTTTACCTGATTACACTAGAAGTGTGATAATCCAGAACCTAGCTGTTAAAAGATACATATAGTAACCACTAGAAAGATATGTGGAAGGAGGGATAGAGGAAGACAACGAGAGAAGATTCTTGACAGTCTTGTTGAATGGCATGGAAGTGGTGTCAGCACACGAACTGATACATGCTGCAAGAGATCGTGGATTATGGAGCCAGGCACCTGATGATGATGAGTGTGATCATTCATCCTCAGTTCTCGTTATGCCTAGTGGCACATGAGGCTTCAGAGAGGAGTTTCCATGCTTTCCGGTCCTGTGCAATCTTCAGTGCAGTTTTCCATGTCAAAGATGCCGCACTCAGGTCACTTTCCATCGTTCGTCTCCATGTTGTTTTTGGGCGCCCCTGTTTTCTCTTTCCCTCTGGTGTCCATGTGAGAGCTGTTTTGGCAGGTATATCAGAATTCATTCTCATAACATGGCCAAGCATTTCCATCTTCTCTTGGTTATCATACTGTCTAAAGTTTATAGGTTTGTGACTTGAAGTAGTTTAGTGTTTGAGATTGTATCTGGTCAGAAAATTTTGATAATTCTACGTAGATATGTGTAGTGGAAGGCGGACAGCTTGTGTGCAGCCATTGCGCTCCATAAAGAAGAACTGGCAAAATGATGCTCTTGTAGAGTCGGAGTTTCGTTCCTCTGCAGTAATTGTTGGATTTCCAGATTTGCCTCATCCTTCCAAAAGCAGCTCTAGCTTTGTTCAGACGTGACTGTGTGTCCTCTTGGGTCCCTCCCGGTAGGGACACCACGCTGCCAAGATATGTAAAATGTGTGATCATTATTGACACTAAAATAATCATGTGTTCCCTGTGTGGGTAACGGAGCTTTCTTTGATGCGAGGAGGGGTGAGTGAAAATGGACCCAGTGCCTCTTAACATACATGTCGTAAAAGTGAATATTTGAATATTTTATGAAGTCTGACGTTTCGGCCTGAAAGATGCAGATATCGAGGCATAACTGTGAATCACAACATAACATGTCAACCGCAGTTCTATGGACAAACGAAAAGACATAAGAAAAAAGATGTTAAGAGTCTGAAAGTGTCATCTCCGGTTTGTCCTCTTGCACTGATATCCAGGCCATGACTGTTGGGGTCCCAGTGTTTCCTAACTTTCAAGTAGCCGTCCGGAAATGGGGAAGGGGGAAAACGGAGGAAGAAAATGAGGTGAGGGGGCGTGAGTCAGTCAGTCTGGATAGTAATGGCTCTTGTAGTTTTAATCATTTTTTCATCTGACCTGACTAGAACATGTGACTCTGGAGGAAGGGGCTCTTAGTTTACTGATATAATGTATTTATACTTCAAAGTTTATGAATACAATTGGAAAAATCAGTAATACGAAATACACTTACAACAACAGCAGCAACAACAACAATATTCATGTTAAGACATCCACAATTCCAAACTGGAACAACATTGAATGCCACGTAGCAGCTGATACATTGTATTTGTTTCATCTTGTCTTTCTGAAAGCTGTCTCTCAACGTGCCTACTTATTATTGCAGTTTGGAAACTGAGTACATTTGTACTTGTCGTAATCCGATTGCTAACTTTTGTTTTTCAGTGTAATTATAGACAATATATATGTATATTAAACACATAAAAAGCTCAAATTTACCTTTTTGTCATGAGCAGTTTGTTCATGTACCAGTAACAATTTAAACAATATAGTAGACGTGCATTTAATTATAGATCAATGTTTTGACCAAAATCGATCTCCATACTTTCAGATTCCACTGTTGCCGAAAAATTGTACTCCTTTTTTAATCACATTTTGTTATGTTGCGGGGGTGGAGGAGGGGGGTATATGCTATATACTTAAGGGCATGACCAAACAAAAATTGTAAGACTACTGACTATTTGTCTGTGTAATGGATACAATCTTACGTAATAAAGTAATAAACACAGGCCACTGTACCGTTAAGGGGAATGAAAGAGTCACTACTTAGTAAAACTGAAATCATACAGAACACTACAACACTGGATGTACTTTTAAGAGAAATTAAACTCAGATCAAGGCAGCAGTAAGATCCTATTTGAACACTATCCATCAAAGATAAAAATCCGGAAGATACAACCAACTTCCTTATACGAAAGAAACAGACCATTTTTTTTTTTTAGTATCCAGAAGCCATGAGTTGTTAACCCTTAGGCTCGGTATTATGGATATCGCAACCCTTCGGCCTTGATTCCATGATAAATACCGTAAATCTGGGAGAAATGTGGCTTTTCTGCCTACCCCCGGAAGTGAACCCGGACCACAAGGAGTTCGTCACCCGGTCACCGCGCAGTCCGGTTTAGCCAACTACGCTAGAGAGCCAAGAAAACAGGCCATTATATTTGGAGTGCGTGCTGGAAACAATAGACTCTGCAGTCACAGGTACGAGAAATTTAGGATTGAGAATTCAGAGCTCTGTATGTGTGGACAGACATCGCAGATTACTGAACATGTATCACAGACGTGATCTCTACATGTAGAGATCACAGGTTTTGCCAGTAGGCATTCCAATGGAAACCAAGTTGTATGGAACAGTGAAAGACCTGAGTCGTGTCACAGACATTCATAGAATCCTGTGGACTTCTCATCCAGACACCGCTGGTAGGGAGAACGAAAAGTTTGTGTCTGTGTGTGTGTGTGTGTGTGTGAGTACATTCGTGCGTGCGTGTGTAAGGTGTGTGAGTATGCGTGTGCGTAAGCGTATGTGTGTGTGAGTGTGTAAAATCTCCGATTTGTACAGTACTGAATATCACACGACCGCTGATACATTCCACCAGTTCATTCGGGTGTTTAGTGTATGAAAGCCATGCCTGAGCTAGACACTTCTGTTGCAGCATTCACATGAAGGCACTGTGGACACAGGTGATCCTCGTCACGGTGTGCTGGGCGTTCGCTTTCATCTCAATCAAGATGGTGGATACCATTCTCAAGTACCTGTACGCCATGTTTACATCGTTGCAGGTGAGTGTGGTTAGTGAGAGGATGGAGGTATGAAGTGTTAGTGTGTGTGTGTGAGAGCAGGGGGATATTATGTGTGTGTATGTGCGCGTGTGTTTGTGTGTGTACGCATGTTGTGTGTGTGTGTGGGGGGGGAGGGTTGGTTGTCAGTGTCGAGCATAAGACACATGTGTGTATGTATATGTAACGAGCAAGTGGATATTTAAATAATGGGAATAAGAAGCTTAATAGAAGGTGGTAGATGGGATGGGTGGGGATCTACTCACATGAACAATGAAATGACCACTTGGCTCGACTAAAGAACTCTATTACATCATGACAGAAGGGTAATAGCCCACAAGTGCTCCGTTCTGCTAACTCGAGCCTGAGTCCGAAAACTCTCAGCACAGTGCACGAACTCTCTAGCACCGACGAGGATCCTAGAATACTTTGGGTAGTTTTTTCAACTTCAAACTGTGTCCGGACAGCACCGTTTCGCTAATCTTTTTTCGATTCCCAACTGCCAACGTAATTTTTTATTTGTACAACAATACAGACTGGCGTCCGATCTTACTACCCAGAGACTAGGGGAAATTACTCAAAGTCTACAGTGGAAAAAACCAACCTTCACGGTTGCCTAAACCCGGGACCTCCAGTATTCGAGGCCGACGCTATGCCTCGAGACCACTCAGTCCACCTGGGATTCATACTAATGACATACTTGTGTAATTTACAATTATAATCATAGATTAGATACAAGGGGGGGGGGGGGGAGATGATGTTGATGGTGTCAAAATGGCCACGATAATGCTTATTTTTTTTTTTCCTTTTTCTGTTCTTTCACAGGGTGCATTCTTCCTAGTTTTCTACATGTTTCTGCATGAAGAGGTAAGTGCAGTTATTGTAATTACACAAAGTTAGATGGGCATTCGTGGCTTAGGGTTACTGCATTTCTTGTGTCTGACTGTGTTGGTACTTCTGACAGCTTTTTTATGCGTTCATTGTTGTGTAATTGTGGGAATTTTTCTACAAGGGACAGTAAGGGACAGTCTGTGTGATTTTCTTTGGCACAGGAACGGAGCAACTGTGGTTTGACCCGTTTGCTATGAAGATGAAGCGGCGATTGTCCTGATTACCTGAATTAGGGAGGTTCAAACGCACCAGAACAGCACAACGAGTGACACCCAGTGACACAGACTGCCACCGTTATGATTAAAATTCCCCGGGTAGCACGTCCTAGAAACCCCATTCAACTGTTAGGTTGTATTGTCTGATTTATTTCTACCTGTTAAAGAAACAAGCTTAGCAGTTAGAAAAGGCCGTACATGTGTGACAAACTTAACATAACATGGCTTTAATTATGAGTAGTGTTATCCTCAAAACACTCTGCTTACGTTCTTATTTTCGGGCGGAAACACTCCAATTTCGAAAGAAAATGTTAGCTAATTAATAGACTTTTGCGACATTGATTGTTAGGAGTACAGTGGGTGTATTTCCACCGCCCCCCCCCCCTTTTTCCCCCACCCTATTTCCCAGATGGGGCCCGGAACAGACATGGAGAATTACCATTATTTAGAAACAATTTCAAACTCACAAAAAACAGCCGCTGTCAAGAAAAATATGTTTTTATTCACCACACACTTTTTCCATGTTCCGCTTTAGCTGATGATGACCGGCGTCTGCCGAATCGTGACAGGGGCGATAATGTTCACAAAATTCGAATTACTAGTTATTTTTAGTTTCTTCCCTTGATTTAAATATATGATAAAGCAAATTTGAGTGCTAAGCCGATTTGGTTAACTTTTATGACTTGTGGTTAAAAATGTAATCGTGTGTATTCCCTACGTCCTTCTAAGGACGTAATTTTTTTATTTTTTATTTGAAGCCCCGCTCTGGCTTTTGCCAGGGGCCGCAATATAGGCAGGCCATCAATATGGCCAATTGTCTGAACGCGGTTTCTGGGACCTCTCCACAGTGATCCTCATCCGCATGGTGGCACTTTTTGTCATCGGGTGTTTATCGCTTGTGTGATGTCCTGGTGGGGTAGAAAGTCAGTCAGTCAGTCAGTAAAAATTTAGACTCATCAGCACTGGACTAAGGTTACTTCTAATAGTATTGTGGTGTTTCGATGAATACCTGTTCTATATGGTTTTAAAGATAAACGGAGTTTTCGAGATTTGAACCTGTTTGATTCTCATTCTTGAGATGTTAATCCTACAGACTTTTGTTCCTAGACTGACTGAATGACGCTCAACTCCACCAGACCCACGCGACGAGCGTTAAACATCTGGTAATACAAAGTACCACCATTCGGATGAGAATCGTCCAGGCGAAGGACCCGGAAACCCTGTTCAACCCATGGGTTCTATTTAGGGTCCCAGGCAACAGCCAGGGTGGGGCTGTAAAATAATAAAATCTTGCCTCAGACTGACTGACTGACCTTCTACCCCAACCAGGACATCACACAAGTGACACCATGCGGGTGAGGATCACCGTGGAGAGGTCCCAGCAACCGCGTTCAGCCTTTAGGCCATATTTATGGCCAGGCTATATTGCGGCCCCTGGCAAGAGCCAGAGTAGGGCTTCAAATAACGAAAAATTTCGTCCTAAAAAGGACGGAAAGTTAAATATATATAATAATTAATCTTGCGTCCCATATTTGGGCGGATGTGTAATGTTACTAGCCACATGATATTTTCTAACTTGATTTTGAGGCATCAAACTCTTACCCATCACAGCGAAAAGCTGTTACTCTTTATGAAAAAAATATCAAATTTATAAGTGCCAATTGCCGCCAGGACAAATGTGTTTTTATGGCCGAAGTCTGTCAAAATGCGACAGGGGCAGTAATTTTATTTCAATTACGTTACTTGTTAAATAAAGTTAGTTTCTTCCCTTGATTTAATTAATTTGTTGTAGCAAATTTGGTAGCTGCGACAAAATGTCGGAAGCAGTTTTTGTTCTGTTTTGTTTTTTGTTTTAACGCCCACGCTGGCTGTGGCCGGGGACCATTATGTAACCGAATATATGGGTTTTACCGGGTTCCTATTACCTGTCCCAGGAAGCTCCTCATCCAAATTGTGGCACTTTGTGTCACCAGGTATTTATCTCTCGGTGTGATGTCCTGGTGGGGTTGAACGTCAGCCAGTCTGTAGCTTACAACTTCCGTTCAAATTTCATGACTGGCGTATTCCTACATTTAAGCTTCATTCTGCCCAAATATGTGACGTAATTTTTTTTCTCCTTAAAGCCCCACCCAGGTTGTCATCGAGGACCCTAGTGTAACCTAAATTCTCATCGGAATGGTGGCACTTTGTGTCACCGGGTGTTAATCGCTGTTTGTATGGTCCTTGTGGGGTTGAACGTCACACACTCATTCCTACAATAGTTATTACTTTTTGGCTCGGTGACTTATTGGGGACTTATAAAAAAAAATCAAATTCTCGATGTACAGGGATTTGATTTCTGCAGTATGCGGCACATAAACTGACCGTTATAACGGCTTTTAGACAGTGGTAGCATGTAAAAACCTTTCAGGGTAGGAAACACGGAGACATGTCTCTGCAGCGTGGCACCCGAAAATGCTGAGCATATGCTCCACCACTGTCAACTGTATGCTGACAACAAAGACGCAATCTGGTCTGTTCCAACCACAATGAAGACAAAGATGTGTGGTACACGAGAGGATATGGACTGTACGATAGCTTTCATAAGGGCTACCAGCCTCCTGATATAAGTTTTCTGACAGAAGTCTCGAAGAAGAAGACAGTGGTGCGAGAGTTGCACATTTAAATAGATTATGATCTCATGGTTTCTGGTACCTTTCAGTCTTTCCGGTCAATAGGGTGTTATAGTGTTCTATGATGATGCAAGGGAATTACAGACCATGGCGATATCGAGTGTCTAGCAAGACCCACCCGGGTTGGGGGGTGGGGTGAACCAATATTCCACAGTTAGAGCATGGGATTACAGTACAAATGTTATCAATAACAAAAAAGAAAATAATCAAATCAATCAGAAAGCCAACAAAACTGGCACAAGACGATTACCATATTATGAACAGACCAGATAAAGTCATTATTCTATGCCTTAAAACAGGGCACAGTCGACTTCGTAGCTACATGTACACACAATTTAAGATTGACGAATCAGCCATGTGTACATGTGGATTACCACCTGAGACATCAGATCAAGTCCTTTAAGACTGTAACAGGTACAACATATTAGGGCAAAGACTGTTGGCCACGGGAAAAATCGGTACAAGACAACTTTACTGGTCCCTGACTGAATTACAACAGTCGGGGAAGTTCATGCTAGAGACAGAATTGCAGATTTGATTTATCTATTTCAAGCGAACGAAGGAAGAAGGAGATGAAACATTTTTTTCTGATACTGCCCTTTTCAGTACACCAGTGTTTGTAACCTGATCTTGCCACAACTTTTGAGCCAGGCAGTTGTTACTACAAGCAGTTGATACTACAATCACTGATTACTAAAGAGAGGGTACAATTTGTAATATATAGAATTGCCGCTAGTAGGTTGCTCGGTCAATAAATCTTAAAACCAAGCTTGCTCCCCAAAAAATGAAGAAAATTCGCTTAAATATCGCTGCAGTTGTTCCGACTCTACAATAGGTTTGTTTTTGTGGGTTGTTTTTTTTTTTTTCTTAATCAGGGTTTCAAAGGTACATTTTTAGGAGGGAACGTTTTGATAGAACACGTTCTGATTTAAAGCTGTAAATCGAAAACTCGAAACTCATTATTAAAGATCTGCTTAATATTGGACGGCGACAGTGACTTTAATAACTGCCCGTATAAGTATGAATATGAACGATAAATATAACTTCCTCGTAATGTGTGGAGTGTGAAGCACTAGATGCACACTAAGTGGAGTTAAGCAATTTCAAAGATGGTATTTTTAAGTACATTCGCAAAGTATGTTTCTGGTAGTTTTACGTGGAAACAAATGTATGTTTCTTTTTATTAAGATATTTCTTTTTCTTCTTCCTCCTACTTGACACATTTCTTTTTCCTCCTAATCTTGCTTGCTCCTGTTTGCATTTTTCTCCTCCTTTTTTTCATGTTCCTCTTCTTCTTCTTTTTCTTCTTCGTCTTCTTCTTCTTTGTTTTCTCTTCTTCTTCTTCTTCTTCTTCTTCTTCTTCTTCTTCTTCTTCTTCTTCTTCTTCTTCTTCTTCTTCTTCTTCTTCTTCTTCTTCTTCTTCTTCTTCTTCTTCTTCTTCTTCTTCTTGTGCTGCTTCTGCTGCTGCTGCTTCTTCTCTTTCTAGTTCTGATTTTTTTCCAGATTATCATTCTCTTGTTTCTTCCTTCTTTTTCTTTTGACATTTTCTACTTCTCCATATCATTATCTATAAACCCATTTTCCTCGTCATGGTTCTATTTTCTTTATCTTGTCCCCTCCCCCTTTCCTCTAATTATTTTTTTATTTTTTATTTTACGTATCTACCACCATCACTGTTTTGTTCTTTGACTTCGTCATCAACATCACCCCTTTATCAGCACCATCATCATCATTGTCTTATTTATCTTCTCTTTCTTCTTATTCTTTCTATAGTTGCTTTTCTCATCCTCTTCTTCAACTACAACTCTCACGCCATTTAAGAATTACTAATTAAACACTAGAGGCAGACATTAGATTGCCCAATTCCGTCGACGCCATTGCCGTTCACATAAGTTACACCGCTGACCTGACTTACATGTTCCGCTACAGAAAGAGAAAGCACGCCAGATAGAAGACAGATGAATTACACAGTTAGCTGATCCCTGGAAATTGTAGAAAAACAACAACACTAACAGGCTTGCCTGCCAGACAAAGGCAGTTAGGAATGAAGATTGACGACCAAACTTAGAACATGTGGCCATTTGCCTGCTAGTTATTTTCTTTGGATCCCTATGAAACATGATGCCCTCAGTTACTTCCCGCCGACAACAACATATCCTTCTGTCCTGGGTTCTGCTCTGACAAAGCAATAAACTTGATAAGGCAGGATCCGGTGTTTTCTCAACACTTGGGCCAGCACGCCCTCTTTCTTCACAATGTTGCACCAAAGGGACGTCCTACATCGGGTAATGTGGCAATAAGAGAAAAACATAATCTCTTTTCAAACAGTGTAACAATAATATGGACGCCAACTGCACTGTCTCCAAGATGTTTCCAGCTAAACGAATGGGATCCCTCATTCGATTAGCCGGAAAGAAAACGAGAATTCCCTTCAGCAGATTCTCAATCGGCCAGGTTTTCTTGTCTGATTGCAACGCAAACATCCTACAAAAAAGAAACAGGTTGGCGTTGCCAGGTCCACATTGTAAATGTATGCCGAATAATGTTGAATAGATCTGGCTTCTTGAGAATTTGTCACAATTAGTTTTTTTATATGGCATCCAGTTTCCTTTAAGCTTAACCGTTTACTGTTCGATCGATATTATTGGAACATTGCTCTATGGGAATAACACATATCTTGCTCTTTGCTTTATTTCATCAGCGTCGTTTCTTCTTCTTTTTTTCCCCTCTTATTGTTGTTGTTGTTGTGTTCTTCTTCTTCTTCTTCTTCTTCTTCTTCTTCTTCTTCTTCTTCTTCTTCTTCTTCTTCCTTCTTCCTTCTTCTTCTAGTAAGGAGAGGGAAAACCAGAGAAAACTTGGTATATACCTAAAGAGAGAGAGAGAGAGAGAGAGAGAGAGAGAGAGAGAGAGAGAGAGACTAGTATCCAAGTATATTATGTAGTGTCAAGCAACCAGCAACATAATCTGTTGAGACCTAGGGGATAACCCTCATGCTATGTAACTGGAATATCATGACAGTCAGAAACTAACGTGGGGTGGGCGTGGGTGTAGTGGGGAGGAAGGGAGGGGGATAAGGGTGCGTTACCGGGACACTGGTAATTTATACGAAGCTATGTTGGGTGTTAAGGCCTAGTGGTGAGAGGTTACCCAGCAAATATATAAGTCGGTTTTCCAAAGTTTTCCGATGTCGATCGTCAGACGAGCAGGATCTGATAGTCGTGACCTGAATGTCAGCGGTCCCCCGATGGTCAGCGCTGTTGAAATGAGTGGAAACTGGCCTGGCTGTTTGGTTAGTGATGTCATGGAGGTGCTGGCGAAACCTGTCGGCTAAGCGAAGACCGGTTTTCCCGATGTACTTGATGTTGCACCGTTTGCAGATGATAGCATAGATGACGTTCCTACTAGTGCAGGAGAATTCCTCTTTGATGCTAAAAGTGCCTTTAGGAAAAATCACATCTGAAGTATTCGGCACGTATGGGCAGGTGTTGCACTAAGATCTAAGGCAAGCCTTAGTGCCCGGATGAGTTGGGGCGGGTCCCCGTACTCTGCTGTGTACCAGTAAATCTCTGAGGTTGCGGTCCCGCTTATATGCCAGTAGAGGTGTCTCTGAAAACACAGCGTTGGTTACTGGGTCCGCTCAGAGGATAGACATATGACGGAATAGGATGTTCTTGATAGCAATGTTATGAGGGTGGTAAGTTAAGGAAAGTATGGGTCTAAGATACTGCGTTTAGGCCTGGGAATGAAAGCATCCACCCGACTGATGCTCTGGGAGCGGCGGAAGGCAGATTCTAAGACAGACTCAGGATATCCACGTGATCGGAAAAAGGTTAAACGTGGCTGCTTCAGGACACATCAATTAAGTGATTTTGTGTATTCGTGTGGTTTTGTTTGTTTATATATGTGCCGATGAAGGCTTTAGAGCCGCAACGTTCACGTTTTGTTTGTGTTTTGTGTTTGTTATATTGCGAAGCTCGATGATCTACTTTTTTTTTCGTTCGTTTTCATATCTTTCCATGATAATAAGAAGAAAAGTTGTTGTAGTAGGGACCCTAGCAAACTGGTCTGCCAAGGGGCACAAAATGCTGTTAAGACGGCCTTGTGGGGTGAAGGCACCAACATATTCTAAGTGCTTAAAGCATTGAAGGGTCTTCATCCGTCTCTAGCCCTCAACCAACTGACGCCATCTCGCCCTATCATTGGCTGTCGCATGCAGTTCACACCATGCTCTTGTCATCTTTTTTAATTTCACTCTTCATCTCCCTTCTAAATGTGTTTTTGGTCTGCCTTTATTTCTATGCACGTGTGGGTTCCAGTATAAAGACATTCAGTTTATACCATTCACAGATTTTCTCACCATGTGTTTTATCCATAGTCTTTCTTCACTTTCTGATTCGATTGAATTTGTTTAGTACTCAGAGGGTAGATTTTGCCGTCTTCGTGATCCAGTCGACTGCCAGTAAAAATAGTCGACGTGATACAAGACATATCTTTCGCAAACCCGTTCTCATTTCTTCTTTTTCTTCGCGTTCACCAGCTGTAAACTGCGGCAGAAAGTTATGGTTGTTCATCTACTTCTGGACTTTTGTCTTGTTGCAGAACCTGAGTTGTGTGTGTACATCCATTTTGAAGATCTGGTCTATTTCTGTGCAGACTGTTGGTTCCTCACCTCTCAGGCAGATGCATTGCGATTTCGAAGGAAACATTCCTAAACGATAGGCTCTTACGACATGTTTATTACGGAGCAGTGTATCTATCCCCCCCCCCCCCCCCACTTCCTATTTTCCCCACTCCTCAATGGGCCCCGGAACCCACAAGAGCTCTTATTTCAAACGTATCTGTTAGTTTTTTTCCAGGTTAAGAACGGGCATTTCTTGTCCTTATATTTTATTTTCACTAAGCTCATAAATTGTGTGTGTGAGATTGCATAGTGCCTCATCTATGTCTAGAGAGATTCCCTATCAGTGCTGTTAAAGGCGATGTAAAGTGTCGCAATATAACGGTGTATTTAGCAAGGTTTTTTTTTTTAATTCGCTCGTGTTGGATTTGCATCCGAGTGGTGCCGCTTTAAGTCATTGTGGGAGTCTTTACAGAATGCAATCCCAGAGGAAACATTTTAAAAACAAATACATGGACTTGAAATGGCATAGGTTGACAAAGAGTTAAAGACTGTAAGCCTTGCAATGTGGCACTGCTTTTGAGGACAATGATATTGATAACTAGTAAACCACGACTGCGACCAGTACAAACAGCAGGGGCTGACGCGGAGACAATCGAGGGAAAACATCAGCACAATGTGGCCGCCTTGAGAGGACCTCCAGATAATAGAGGACGGTGTTCTGACGGACAGATGGTGAAAGAGTCAGCCAGAAGATTGCACTATTGAGATGGCGCACGTCGCGAGTTTGTCGGCCGTATGCTCTTGTAGCTAATTTGTCACGGCTTTTGTATCCGTTTCTGATAAGCTTGGAATAACCCGCTAGAGAACTCCCGGCCCGCCTTTCGCGTTAAAAACTCAAAGATGAACACATGCAAAAAATAAATCCCTCAGGGATGATCCGGAAACCATAAATGAACAGAACATGCCGGAGCGCATGCGCCTGTTAGACTTGGTTTCCTCTATTCTGTTGTATCGGGTTTGAGTGACGTCCCTTCTTGAGCATTATTCGTCATTTAACAGTGCGTGGCGGGTTCGCATAACTCATTTGAATAATTAAAATTATCGCTCATTTTTATGTATCGTCATACGCTGATTAAGTTGTCATGCCTTTCTCATAGTCACATGCCTCGCTGCCTTCAAAGTTCTACTTTTGATTCCTCGTCTAAAATGCACTTCTTTGATCATCGTTTATCCGCTGTTTTCATCAAATTCCGGTAACATCAAAAAACCTGCTTTCTCCATTCCCTTATTGTTCATTGTTCTCTCTGTAGATGTTTGTTTTTAGTGTATTATATTCTGGGTACAATTTTGTGCATTATTTGCTATGTTTACTGATACAATTTTCATTATATTTGTATCTCTATGACATATTATGAGAATCCTTACTGTATGCTTACCATTTCGATTTTTTTTTTTTTTTTTTTTGTTGAGAGTATTACGTCCGTATTAAGTAACAAAGTACTCAAGATCCACGATAGTTTTTTTCTAGATGTTTTTCAAGATCCACGATAGACATGGTTAATTAAGACACTTTTTTAGTGGAGCCTTTCTGTTCGTTCGACTTAGTACACTTTTTTTTTTGCACTGAGTTGGTAGCAACATTTGGTGGTGACAGGTTAGATTACCGTCATGGATACTACATCTATGACAGGGCTATGCAACTGGTGGCCTGAGGGCCGAATCTGGCCCCCTGAGGCCTAGTGAATGGTCCGCTGGTCATTGCCAGTTGTATTGTTTTAATGATCTTTCCATGCTGGGGCCCTGGCTTCTGGCTTGTGACGATGCCCATTTTGAACATTTTGGCCCCTAGGTGAACTTAGCTGAATAAACCTGGCTTGTGCTATTTTTGTTGTCTAGCCTGTCATTCTTTTTTTTTTTTTTTTCATAAAACTTCTTTCTATAAATGTCAATCATGACATGCTTGTTAATATATCGATATAAATATGTTATCTTTCCTAACTACATGTGAAAAGTGGTAACCTCGGAAGTAAGTTGCTAGGCTCTTGCCTCCTGCCTCAAGGATCTGTGTTTATAATTTATCTAGGTTACCCTTGTAGACAAAACACAGAGTCATTTACTTGTTCATTTAAGCAAATGATCCCTTTTATGTCCCTGGCATGTTGTAGTTTTTATTTTTATTTTAGTAAAACTAAACTTCGCACTGTTCGGAAAGCTAATGAACAAACTAATGAACGTAAAATTACTAATAATACTAAAGATAGTTGCGTATGTCGACGCATATGGCTTAGGCGTTGCGAACAAGCTTCGTAATGCCGGGGTGCCGGGTTCTATCCCAGCTGCGGGCGGTTTGTTGGTTTCGACAATGGTTGGTACAGAGAGCTGACCGTTCAATGGCATTGAACAAACCAATGAACGTAAGATTTGTCTGGAAAAAATACAACACTCAAAAATGCGGCTGGTTCTGTAACCTTCTCTAAATGATAAGCAACTAACTCTTTTTTTTTTTTTTTTTTTTACATAATCGCATGTCTAAGCTAAAGCAGGTAACGGTCACTTGGATATCACGTGATATGTTCCTCCTCGTCGATTCGCTGTTTAGAATATACTTGCGTAGCTAGAGCTGTAAGCATTAGTAACTGGTGGTTTTCACGCGTTATATACGTTTTCTGAATCGGCAGCGAACGTTATGTTTGCTGTGTTCAAGACATAAATAGAGTGGCGTGTTTGTAATAAACAGTAAACAGTAATAATTAATAATACAATATTTTTTTACAATTGCAAGTGTAAGCGGCAATTACAGCTATTACACGTACGACCAACCACTGTTGTAGAGCATCCTCACACACGCTTAACACACCCCTAAACCGTTTAAATATTCATCCTGGCTATCGGTTTCCCCGACAAAAGCAAGGCTACCCTCATTAACTGCGGACACCTACTGTAAAAAACAGCAGAGAAATCGCAAACTGGAAAGTGTTAAAGGGACAGTGCTGTGCATCATATTGTCTCCTTGCAGGGTGCAGCAAAGAGAAACGGGTTGGAACTTAAAGAGACCGCCACTGTTCCAATTATCATTAAAATGCCGTTTGAAACTGACTCAGTTCCCGTCTGCTCTCCGGATCGGCCCGACGCCGACATATGCCGTTCAGTGGGGAATTCAAGCTCATTGTCTGCCGCCTGGGTAGAATACCATAAACTACAGAATGAGATACGACCAGCCAAAGCCCTTCCAGATCGGGCCCAACGACAACAACAAATGAACAGTCTGTTCTGTCCCTGTGTTCTGTCCTGGCTGGAGGATCGGGGAGATGAGAAGATGGTAGGAGTGTCGATTGTTTCCTCGTTTTTCCCGCCTTGGTTAATCTTGTCATGGGACGAGCAGTTTCTGTAGCAAGATGGCTACCCGTACACGTGGCTGTGTTTATAGGGGGAAGTAATTTGTTCTTCGTCGGGACACGGAGGCATGATCCAGCTGCAGTTTCTAAACTCCGTTAGTGCCAATTAATTCAATAAACATGTATTCTTTGCTTATTCTACTGTGTTCGCCTTTAAAAGGGCAACCAGCACCATGCGTTATGGTTTACAGCTAGACTGCGATATCTGTCCCTTTCGACCCAAAACATCTAATTTCCGAAAACCCGAATTCATCGCCTCTTACGACATGTTTGTTAGGGAAGAATCGGGCTATCCCCCTGCCCTCTCGCTTTGAGGGAGGAGGCAGCATAGCCCACTTGGTGAGTACGGGTGCCTGAAAAAAAAGTAAAGGATTTGTTCACTTATGCGGTACAAAATGTTCACTTATGCCGTACAAAATGTTCACATATGCGGTACAAAATGTTCACTTATGCCGTACAAAATGTTCACATATGCGGTACAAAATGTTCACTTATGCCGTACAAAATGTTCACATATGCGGTACAAAATGTTTACTAATGCGGTACAAAATGTTCACTTATGCGGTACAAAAGGTTCACTTATGCGGAACAAAATGTTCACTTATGCGGTACAAAATACTAGATTAATATTTTAATAAAGAAACTGGCACGAGGTTTAATATGCTCACACATTATGCTAGCCGTCTCTATTTTCCTCTATATTTCATTGTATCAACTTAAGGTTAGGTCTACCGGACAGCCCAGACCAGATTCGAGAAAAGATTTTAATATGCGTCTATTGGTAATTCCTGGGGTAATTCGGAGATGATCTTTATGTCTGCACTCCTTGAGTCTTCTCCAAATCACCAAACAGGCACTGAAATAGGATATGAAGGGACTGAGGGAGCAGGCGACGTCCAAAAGAAAGCCTAAAACGAAAGCTGATAGAAACGTCAAAAGTGCTGGACTGCATTCTATCCATGTATTGAAGGGACTGAAAAGGGTTCAACGAAATGGAGGGATAGCCAGCTAGCCCTATGTGCCTTATCAAGTTTTTATCAATCCAGTCTCCTTCGCTGTTATGTCAGCATAGATTTTTTCATTCTGTCTGCTATAGAAGCAAACGTAATTACTCAGTTAAAAGTTAGTTGCGTATACTTTACAGGAAGTTGCAGAACCAACCCCCGCATTTTTTGTTTGTCTGTTGTGGTTTTTCTAGGCCAATGTTCAGTAGTTTGCCATTGTTTACTGCACGCTCAGCTCTCTTCACCACTGTTGAAACCAATGCAATGCGTGTTGCTTCCAAATCGCCCGCAGCTGGGATCTAACCCTGTACCCCGGCATTACGAAGCGCGTTCGCAACGTCTAAGCCACAGACGCCGACTAATGACTCTTTCTATAGAGAATTAGTTGTACACACGCACATTGTTTTCTGCAAGTTACTTCGTTATCGTCAGGTGATCAGATTATATGTGGTTTACGGTTCAACACGGGTGGGTCCAGGAATTTGGGGTCTCAGGCCCTTCCCCCCCCCCCACCCCCTCCTCCTCGCCTTTTCACACACACACACACACACACACACACACACACACACACACACACACACACATTCCAAAAGGCTCTACAGTCCCCTTTAGTCATTAACAGAAATCCTCTTTAAACAATTTTGTTTATAATGTCATATTATTACAAACATAGTATTATAAAAATTTACATTTCAATGCATTATTATTATGCTCTTAAACTAGGCCTTTGAAAGTTCTCACTTTTTTTTTTTTTGCTATGGACAAATCCTGTCTGCCATCTTATAATCTACCCCCTCCCGCCCCGTCCCCCCCCCCCCCCATCCTTTTTCCCTTTAAAGGGTGTTTAATATCCTACCCCTAGATGACGTCAAGGACAGTCCAACATTTTAGCGGGTGGTAAGACTGGGTTTCCCGGCTTTCTGATGCTTTTAACGACCCCAAAACATCTAGAACTGGCCCTAACCCCAACCCACTTACATCCCACGAGAGAGTGCTTTCTAGGTCCCACTACTACATGCAGCCTAGTTCCCACGACTGCATGCAGTTTATCTACCACTCCCGGAAATATTAGACTGTCCCGTGACCTGTGCATTTCCCCTGTTTGGGGTAGGATATTAATAAAGCACCCTTTAAAATTATTTCATTTGGATGGCTTGATTTTTTATTTTAGATTTTCGATAGTGGAAGGGGAGGGCGGGGAGCTAGAGAGATGTGATGCTGGTGCGGGGGAAAGATAGGCATAATATGATTGATGCCATTGATTAGGAAATAAGACATCCAGCTCGAGGTGATGCCGGGTGCGTTAATCACCAGATGTATATCTGGATCGGGGGAATTGTTCGGTACTTACCGGCCACATTAAAGCCTCAAAATGCGAGGCGGCTACCGAGCCAGCTAAATCAAGAGAGGGCGTAACTCAGGCCGGAAACGATGCAATATGGCACCGGCGGACGAGCAGCAATTTCCTTAAACAAACTTTTCCTGTTTGCACGTCTGTCCCCGGTAGTTAAGACGAAGCTACTGGTCCCATAAAGACCAGCAACATTTCATTTTTACGGCCGCTTTTTAATCTGCTGAGTCGGACATCTGAGCATCCGTTATGGACGTGAGATTCCTAGTTTTCCTTTCCATTAATTGGATTAGGAAATATGGCCGCCCAAAATCACGTGACCGTAATTGAACTGAATAGGTCACGTGCTGTTTCCGTGCAGGCATGCGCAGCAGCGGCGTTTGGTCAAAGACAGTTTTAACAAAGTACAATTCAAGATTTCACAAATCAAACACGCAGATGGCGCTAGGGAGGACGCAAAATCTTCGGCATTAATCGAAGCAAGTGAGCAAGACAATGAAAGGGTCTGGCCAGGAGCAGGCGGAGGATCGCAACCGTGTGAAAATGTAATCCACTAATATGGAGCTGGAAGCATGTGAGAAGGTGTTGTCTGCTTGCTTCTTTGAGGCCATCACAAACATTCAGGGGTAATATATCAACGCTACACGAGCTCAAACTAAACTGTGTAGCATTTCTATGCTCCTGTCTCATTTTTCAATGATGAGTTATTGGGGCAGATTTTTATTTTTGTTTATTTTTTTTTCGTTGGCCTACTCAAATACTTTGCGTTTTCTTCTTCTCCTCCTCCTTCTTCTGCTTCTTCTTCTTCTTCTTCTTCTTCTTCTTCTTCTTCTTTATTATTATTATTATTATTATTATTATTATTATTATTATTATTATTATTATTATTATTATTCTTCTCCTTTTGCTTCTTTTTCTTTTTTCTTCTTTGTTCTTCTTCTTCTTCTTCTTCTTCTTCTTCTTCTTCTTCTTCTTCTTCTTCTTCTTCTTCTTCTTCTTCTTCTTCTTCTTCTTCTTCTTCTTCTTCTTCTTCTTCTTCTTCTTCTTCTTCTTCTTCTTCTTCTTTTTCTTCTTCTTCTTCTGCTTCTTCGTTTTCTTCTTCTTCATCTTCTTCTTCATCATCATAAAATACCTAATTAGTCTCTTTTATGAAAAGCTTTTAAAAGCCTTTGCCTCCACACCACACCTTAGTGCGACCCCCCAAATCAACTCGAGAAGTCTGTAGCTATAAATAATGACCATTGATAAGACACTAATGATAACAAACAATAGAGAATGTATGACGGCATAACTTTGAAAATTTTTATAATTTTACTCTGTCTGCACAGTGAAGATTGATTCCAGCTGGTACATTTCACCATTGCTATCTTTGGGAGCAGAGCTGCCGAAAAGATTTTTATTAAAACCCAAGCTAAGCACCCCCACCCCCTTTTCCCCCTTAAAAAAATCAGCAATACATAAGCTAAGTAGTATACGAAAACTCAAAAATGATAAAAAGTACAAATTTGATAGTTACGAAACGAAACATTTACCCACTTTTATATAAAGATATATATTTTTTAAACCAAGGCTGAAACCAAGGCGTCAGATGCAAATCCAGGGGGGTGGAGGGGGGGGGGATAACCCATATTGTTAGCCCTGTATGGGAGTATTAAGTGGTGACGCCCCAGTCTCTTCCACGGTGCTGTTTTAGCAATAGTTTCCGAGACGTAAAGAACGATATTTTTCTAAAACTTCCGCCACGGAATTTTAATTATAGTAAATCTAGAATTATGAAACGCGCCCACTTCTCTCTAAGCCCCAAAGCTGCAGTATAACTGTGAAATCTAAAAATCATTAGGATGAAGAGTTTGGGCGGATGGTGCTCAAGAACAAAGGGGCTCTTGTGGAGGTCAGCTGATTTCGCGACCATATCTGCAAACAGATTAATCATCTCAGACCGGACCTTCTGGGCACTGCTAGGTCAAGTTCATGACGGCTTCCTAGCAGACTGTGTTTGAAGTGGCTACCATTCTCTAGAGATAAATTCTATTTTCCCTCTCTCTATCTCTCACCCTCTCTCTCCCTCTCTCTCTCGCTCTCTCTCTCTCTCTCTCTCTCTCTCTCTCTCTCTCTCTCTCTCGCTATCTCTCCCTCTCTCTCTCTCACGCTCTCTCTTTCTCTCCCTCTCTCTCTCTCTTTCTCTCCCTCTCTCTCTCTCTCTCTCTCCCTCTCCCTCTCTCTCGCTCTCTTGCTCAGTCGTATGCTCTCTCGCTCCCACAAGTATCTTCCTTCCCCCACCTGGCTCATCAGTGTTCTCGATCAGTTACATTCTTGTCTACCCTTCACGTCTCAGTTTCTTTCTGTGAATGCTTATAATAAAAACACTTTGTTATTTCTACGTATTATTCTTATGTTTTCTTATATTTTTCAATCTCTCTCTCTCTCTCTCTCTCTCTCTCTCTCTCTCTCTCTCTCTCTCGCACACAACATGTTCATCACTCTTGTCCCCACCTCCCTCTTTTCCTCCCTCCTGTCCTCCTTGTTGATCCGCTTCATTATCTTCTACACTTTAAGTCTCTCTTTCCTTCTGTGAATTCTTCTATTAAAAATGATTTGTTCACTCTGTATTTTATTTTATGCGTTCACGTTTTGGTATGTTCAGGAACACCTAGTGCACATTTGCACGGTTGTTCGCTATATGCTTCTATTATTACGTGTACATCCCCCATCCCCACCTCCATCACGCCAGTTTATTACCTCTCCCTTTTCCTTTTTCTCCTACTCTCTCTCTGTCTCTACCCATCCAGTAGCATTGAAAACATGATGCCTGAAACAAAATGTGCCGGTACTGTGTATTGCTGAGTACCGCCAGAAAAAAAAAAGCCCTTGGAAAATCTAAACAAATAGCAGAGAATCAAGAGGCGAGAAAAAGACGATGGTGTTGGATAGGCCAAACTCTATAGAATTTTAGAAACAATGCAAGCTAACTATAATGTATCCTCTTAGACAAAATGGCTGGGGTAAGGACTTGCTGGTAGTGTTTCCTTCATATGTTTTAAGTATTTCTTTGTCAATAAACTACAACTACAATGTCCAGGTGCACAATAAAATGAGTAAATCTTCTTCCTTCTTCGTTGCCTTCGCGTTCACCAGCTGTAAACTCTGGCAGAACGTTCTGGTTGTTCATCCACTTCTGGACTGCTGTCCTGTTCTGGAACATGTGTTGCGTGTGCATCCGTTTCACAGATCTGACTCATCAGTATGCAGACTGCTGGTTCCTTGTCTCTCCGGCAGATGTACTCCGACTTTAAAGAAAGCTCCCAGTTAGTCGACTCTTGCGGCATGCTTTTGGGTAGGCAGTGGGTCTATTCTTGTTTTCCCTATATCAAGGCCCTGGAACCCACACGGGGAAAATGAGTAAATAAAACACCTCTACACTCAACAATGGAAAACGATCGACCGTGTGAATAGTAAAATGAAAATAGCTCTGTTCTAATATTTACTCTAGTGACACAATAATAAATACATAAATCAAAGACAAATGTTTCAAATAATGAGAATCCTACAGTGAAAGAATTGACAAAGATCATTTCAAATCCACTCAGGCTGATACATTGTCCCATTCACTATCTGAAGGAGACCGTTTTTGACCTCTGACACCGGACCGCTAAATAGTTATTGGTCATCTCTAGGCTCTTTGTAGTCCGCGTGGCGCTTCCAGCGATCCAATATTTTCTTAGTCCAGCAATCTTGTCAATAAACGCCCAATCTGGACATCGGTGAAGATGATTTTAGAATCAGACAATCTGTTAGGGAAAGGCAGCCAGTTTTCCAGATTTATTCTGTATATAACCTGGAACTACTTTTCTGTGCAATGGATATTGTATAAGATCTCCTTCGTCGTGAGGACGGCATCTGATTGATTTCCGCTAGCCGTGTGGGTTTCAAGGTCCAGTGAGGATGGGGTGGAGGGGGGGGGGGGGGAGACCCACTGCCTTCCTTCACTATGGTATGATAAAAGGCTACGACATAGGAATTCACAGTTATTAGACATATTAGACCAAAAGGCTGAGACATCGCCCCCTGGCTGTAAACCACAATAATGTACCAACCGCCGTTGCAGCAGCGAACGGAGAAGAAGAAGAAGAAGAAGAAGAAGAAGAAGAAGAAGAAGAAGAAGAAGAAGAAGAAGAAGAAGAAAAAGAAGAAGAAGAAGAAGAAGAAGAAGAAGAAGAAGAAGAAGAAGAAGAAGAAGAAGAAGAAGAAAGAAGAAGAAGAAGAAGAAGAAGAAGAAGAAGAAAGAGAAGAACAAGAAAGAAGAAGAAGAAGAAGAAGAAGAAGAAGAAGAAGAAGAAGAAGAAGAAGAAGAAAGGAAGAAGAAGAAGAAGAAGAAGAAGAAGAAGAAAGAAGAAAAAGAAGGAGAAGAAGACGAAGAAGAAGAAGAAGAAGAAGAAGAAGAAGAAGAAGAAGAAGAAGAAGAAGAAGAAGAAGAAGAAGAAGAAGAAGAAAGAGAGGAAGGAGAAAGAGGATGGGGACATGAGGAGAAGGAGTTAAGGAAGGAAGGCGGAGAAATACTAAATAATAGAAAAACAATTGATGGAGAGGGCAACAGGCGGAGAAGGAGAGAATATGGAAAAGATTAGATCAAACAAGTGCATAATTAATATGTAACGAGGCAAAGTATAAAGGGGGTACGGGAAATAAGAAATAAAACAAGAAAAGGCGCATGAGGAAGATACAGAAAAAGTGTGTAGCAGAAGCCAGGACAAACTCTCGACTGGGAGTGTACAACCAACATCAAACCGGCAGTGCAAACAACCAACAATAACTGACTGCCAGGAGGAGGTAACTCAGGAACAGAAGGTGCTATTGACGCTGGCCGACTGCAGGCGACCGTTGCTTGACAATGGGGGCAAACAGGCACAAAATTCGAGTACAGAAAGTCAGGAATATTAATTGGAGCTCTTTTATGCCGGAGGAAAAGTTTGTTTGCTAATGGTTTGCTCTATTCTCTACTTTTTCGAATTAGAAAATACTAATTTGGCTCGAGTGCCTTTTTTATGGTAAAACTAGGGAGAAAAAAGGACAAGAAAACTACAAGGAACGGATAAATTGACCGGGTGGATGAACGGGGTTTGGAAAAGAAGAATGGCGTTGTGCTGTGAAACAATGAAATGTAACCCACAGAAACCACGGCCTGCGCTGGGTTGTTTACTAACTCGTTATATACCAATCTACGCAACATACGTCAGTGGGTACTTTCTTCAGCAGAGCCGTCCAATAATGTGTTGGCTGTGGTATGAAGGTGTGTTGCTGGTTAGTATGTCCGTAACTCGTATAACGTTATGTTATCAAATTCAAAATGTAGCAAGGCCAGGTGGTACCCGGTGCGGAAAATCTCCTGCAACCTCCCACCAACCCACACATATTATATTCTAAAAACACATATTTTTGTGACTGTGTCACCACCTCCCCCATCACACCTTTTTTTTCAGTGACGACAACCGGGGCGGCCCACACCCCACAATCGACGTCACTGCACAATAGGCATTCCCATGAGTGTCCAGTCCTCCTAGGTAACTCTACCTATTGTTACCTTTAGAAGCTGCTTATATTGTCTCATATCTCGGCCGTGAAGGGGCATAGACGTGCTTGATACCAAAGTCAGGCAATCGTGTTAGTGCCAGAGGTTCATCATTATCCACTAACCCAACCTGTACAGTGAATATCTTAGTCTTATCCCAGGTTCCAACATCCCTGCAATCGGGTTTCCCCATTCCTGCTCCATTCCTGTACCAGTGAAAATCAAATGAAGTGTAAATCACTGTCGCATTTGAAAAACTGGTCAACAAACAATTCGTCCAGGAACAATTTGCTTTGCCCATGATTCTTCCCGCGTGCATTGGTGCATCTCTTGGCGGTCGGTCCTCTCGCTCATTAAATGTTACGTCGGCATGCTCAGGTGTGTAGACCTGGGGAAGGGGGGAGAGAAAAGAAAGTTAAGCGCGAATTTCGCATGCCTGATCTGTTGGTTTGCTGCCGAAACTGATCGCCACAAACAAACGAAATTCGTCCAAGATATTTTTTTTTTAAATAGTCCCCAATATAGCAGGCCCTCTTGCGGCTCAAAGAGGACAAAGCTTAGAATTTGTGTTTATCAAATTTGAATTGGAATTGGGAATTCTGGTCTGCTAGTTGGCTGAATTACTGTGTCGCGAAATTATGTTTATCTACAAAGTGCGTCACCAGCTTTATATGTGTGGAAAGCTCTGTTCAACAGATTATGTCGGTATTAACTCTAACGTTTTCATCAGGTGTGTGCACATTTTTTTTTTTCACACTGCTTCTCTCCATGTCAGCCCTGTTGTTGTTGTTGTTGTTGTTGTTGTTGTTGTTGTTGTTGGTTGATTTGTTTTTTTTTTTTTGTGAGGAAAGGGGGAAAAAGACTTACTGTCCCACCACCTACCACAACAAGCATGTCGTAAAAGGGCACTGATTAGGAGTTTGCTTAAATTGGCTACATTGGACCCAGCTGCGCAGATATCGCAGACTGACTGAAAACAATGACACAACGCCTTTAAAGTTTGTTTTTTTCAGCAGACGTCGAAGCAGAAGACGTTGTTAGTTTACTGCCTTATTTTTCCATCACCATGAAATGATTTGCCGACTTGCCTTTGCTATATGCTTCTCTGCGGTGTTTGTGATTAGCAGTTGGGAGAGTAGTTTCATAATTCCGCTATAGCATTTTCGATTCAGCTTTACGCAATTTATTGACAGATCGCGAGAGCTGCGTTTGACATAACTGCCGCCCTGAAATCAGTGGCAAACTACCGAACATAGACTTTCTTAGCAAAGCCACTATTAGCCAACAAATGCTGAAGCTGGTTTGTGAGTTTCTGTAAACCAATGTTCTTCAACCTGTTTATGCTTATGCACCGGTAAAGGCTAAGGTATAATCTTTATTATCTGTTTCAACAGTGGCAACTTTCATTTTACCTCACCCCGAACACGGGGAATCCCCTGAATTGGATAGAAAGATTGGTAGAGGAATATCAAGACAGCCGAAGAGAGCAAGACAAATTGGCATCATGGATCATCATGATGGGTCAGTATGCGTTGGAGCAGGTTAACACCAGTTTCAAATACCTTGGAGTTGTATTAGACCAAAATGGAGGCATTAAGACTGAGCTGGCTACACGAAAAGCAGCTGCTGGAGACTCTTCCAGAGCATCTTTGGAGTATCTCTTTGCCTATGGGGTTCTAGAGTCAAGGCAATGACCGCTCAACAGCTCATGGTGTGAGTACAGAAAACAGCTCACAGAAGCCAAACTTGAGAAAAGGTGGTCTGACAAGTAAACTGAAACGAAAGGTTGTTCAACGACGACTACAAATGCCATAAGGCAATGTCTATAAGAAGAAAACGGTTAATAGTGTGATACATGTCAGATAGAGATATTAGCATCGTTTTTGACTTTATGTGAATGTGATCTCTTCCCGCAGGTTCGTGCATGGATCAAAAGCCGCCAGAAACGAAGAGCCCTTCAGCTCAAAGGGTTTGAGTACCAAGATAACCACTCGCTTGATTCTTTTGCATCCAACAGTCTCATAGACAGGGTAAGTCAATGTCTGTTGAAGTTGTTTGCCTTCTGAAAGTTCGTTTGGACACCAGTAGAGTGCATTGGCTATTAGTTCCCTTGCAGTGAATGATCGTTGCATAATTATTTAAAACTCATTACGAGTACTCGTAAGTCAATATTCAGAACAATGTTGATAGAAATTAGTGCCCGTAGTGTTCAGGGACAACTTCACAAAGAGATGATTCGTCGTCTTCTTCTTTCTTTTCTCAAGTTATCTCACGTTTTGGGGTGGGAAATGTCAGGATCTTCTACATGGTCTTGTTACTTGATGCCTTCATTCGACCTCTTGCCTGGTCCTTTCCTTGTTCCGTGCTCATTGTACTTCTTCCTTTTGGCTCTCTGTTGTAGCTGGAAACGCAGCTGTCTCGTTGGATTATAAAACCATATTATCTGCTGTTCGTTAATTAGCTGTATGGCTGCCTTTTTCCCCCCTTTTTCTAATTTCAATTTATTTAGCTGTATTTATTTTTTGTTACTCCAGACGCTGTTCTAGAAATTATTATCTCGGTTGTCAAGATTTTGGTCTCACAGGTTATATAGTAAAAGTGCATATTTGACACTGATGGCATAAAAAAAAAAATATGTCTTTTACCCTGTATGGGTTCCAGGGCCCAAGTTGTGGGGAAAAGAAGAATATACCCACTGTCTCCTCAACGAGCATGTCGTAGGAGTAGAAGGCTTCCTTCGAAGTCGGAAGTGCATCTGCCTGAGAGGCCAGGAACCAACAGTCTGCCTAAAACAGATGTGCGCGCAACACTCAGGTTCTGGGACAAGTCTAAAGTCCAGAGGTCGATGAACAGCTAGAACTTTCCGCCGGAGTTTACAGCAGGTGAACGCCAAGAAGAGGATTTCTTGTTACATCGGTTACAGGTTTCCTTTTATGTGTCAAAAGTGCTATGTCTTGTTCCGGTACATAATTTGCCTGGACGTATGACTAATTCTCATAGTCACATTTTGCGGGTATTCTTACAAAGAACGATCACATACAACAGTGACAGCAGACACCACTGAACAACATTCACATACAGTGGTATGCCGGTCCTGGCGTGGGAGGCATGGACAATGACAACAGCTAATGGATGCCAGCTGGGCGCTTCAGAAATGAGGTAACCGAGAAAAGTGGTCAAAGTGACCAGAATGGACAAAGTTTGCAACCAAACTATACGTCATGATCTTTAAACCCAGGCCCTACAAACTCGAGTAGGTCAGTCACAGATACGATGGTTTGGATATGTATGCGGAATGGCACAGAATCGGCCACCATGGCAGGCAAGGACAACCAAGAACGAGGAAATAGATCTCTACCCTGAGGATCGGGGGATGCTATGTTCAGGTCCTAGCGGAGCCTGGCTTGTGTTTTCCCCTCCAACAATGACTTTAGCTCCAAGGTCGACTTAGCCTTAAATGGTTACCAAGTAAAGTCCTGGAAAGTGAAGGCGGTTGGTGTAATTGGTTTATAAAATAAACGTCTAGCCTTGTTTGGCCGAAAGGCGTGCGAAAAGTCGGTTTCATTAAAGTTTCAAAGTTCTCTGCTAATCTGTAGCTCTCTAATACTGCGACAACTGTAAAAGCTAAAACTGTTAAGTTTACAATATCGAGTGAAAATAGGTGGGTGCTGCAGTTTGACAGTCGCTATACACGATCCACCACTGCAACGAATATGTACTGTCAATCAGTTTTCATTGACAATCAATGTGCCTGACAAATCTTCACAGACCGAAACAAACATCTACAAGCAACAATACGTGAAACACTCACATTCACAGAGTAGATTCTTGTGTTGTCTGTCTGAAAAAAAAATCGAATGAAAAGCACAAACCCTATCTACATTGGCATGGGAACTGGCTTTTCATAAACCACGAAAACTGCAGACTTTCGGCATCAAAAGAATACGCTTTCACGGCAATGAAGATTCTGTATCGGTTAGGGCGCGTTGGTCGAAGAAGCTGTCACTGAATTTGAAGGATCGGCATGGCCAATGCACGTAGACTTGTGTAGAAAATCGTTTGGATTTTATGGGCTAGAACATGGAGGCAAAATGAGACCGAACAGTCTGCGTTATACGGAACACTTGCTGTAAGATACGAGTTTCCTGTTTTCTGTTGTAAGATACTAGTTTCTTGTCTTCTGGGAACCTTATGAACACAAGCTGTAAAATGGGAGTAACTTGTCTTCTGTTCTAAGATACTAGTTTCTTGTCTTCTGTGAGTCTTATTGAATACGAGTCGTAAAATACGAGTTTCTTGTCTTCTGCCTGTAGCAAGCTAAAATATTATCAAAGATATATTCTTCTTCTTCTTCCTATTCCTTCTTCTCCTCGTCCTATTCTTTTTCTTCTTCTTCTTCTTCTTTTTTAATTCTTTTTCTTATTCTTCTTTTTCTTTCTCTTTTTATTTTTCTTCTTCTTTTTCTTCTTCTTCTCCTTCTTCTTCTTCTTCTTCTTCTTCTTCTTCTTCTTCTTCTTCTTCTTCTTCTTCTTCTTCTTCTTCTTCTTCTTCTTCTTCTTCTTCTTCTTCTTCTTCTTCTTCTTCTTCTTCTTCTTCGTTTCTTTTTTCCCCTTTTTCCCTTTTTCTTTTTCTTATTCGTCTTCTTCTTCTTCTTCTCCTTCTTCTTTTTTTTTTTTTTTCTTCTTCTTTTTTTTCTTTTTCTTCCTCTTTTTCTTCTTCCTCTTCTTTTTCTTCTTCCTCTTCTTCTTCTTCTTCTTCTTCTTCTTCTTCTTCTTCTTCTTCTTCTTCTTCTTCTTCTTCTTCTTCTTCTTCTTCTTCTTCTTCTTCTTCTTCTTCTTCTTCTTCTTCTTCTTCTTCTTCTTCTTCTTCTTCTTCTTCTTCTTCTTCTTCTTCTTCTTCTTCTTCTTCTTCTTCTTCTTCTTCTTCTTCTTCTTCTTCTTCTTCTTCTTCTTCTTCTTCTTCTTCTTCTTCTTCTTCTTCTTCTTCTTCTTCTTCTTCTTCTTCTTCTACGTTTTCTTCTTAGCTTAATCTTGGGGGAAGGGAGGGGGAAAGAGGTGGAGGGTTGGGAGTAGGGCCTGACTGTTTGCCTAATTCTTGACTTAAATTCAAATTTGCTCGTTGCGTGCATATGACTTTTACAGATCAGGCTATATGTATGCAGACTGTCGATTCCTTTCTTTCTCGGACAGATGCACTCTGACTTCTAAGAAAGTCCCCAGTTAGTCGACTCATACGACATGCTTGTTGGGGAGGCAGTAGATTTGTTCTCCCCCCGCCCCCGCCGTAAAGGGCCCCGGAACCCACACAAGCAGTTGAGAATTAATAGAGTCAGGTTTTTTTTTCCTACTCCAGGATTGCTGAATGTGAGATACATCTCAAGGATAAGAATTAAACATTTATCATTATAGTTCTACTTGTACACGTATTTATATCGTAATTAGCGAAGTAAATAAATGATCCATTATTATCTTTATTTTTGGGCCAGTGGCTTATCGGGCACATGAGGCTAACTTATATTATTATAGCTCAGTCTGCACTCAGTGAATGATTGGGGTCAACATCGTGACAACCACCTTCCCTTTGATTACAATATATCTTCTTCTTTCTTACCTTCCGCCCTCTGGGTCTCAGTGGAGCAAAGGCACTCAACAATCTCAAGTACAAATTGCAATCAAGTTGACTAGCAACTGCCCGGGCAAAAAGAGTTTTCCCTGGAGATCCGTACAGCAGACAACCTTTGGGTGAAATGATGTCCAATCGTTGAAACCTTGTAATCTGGTAATCCTAGTCACCCCATAGTTGCTCCTCTCCTGTGCCAACGAAAAACACACGTAGCTCACAGTGTCACGCCATGCACTCAACTTATTGAAACAGTTCAGGGTTGTTCTATCCTATTCCCTAACTTCATTTCTAGTTCCCTTCTCCCTGCGTTGCTTGGTCTGCAAAGGACATTAGGCAGGGTCAACCTGTAAACCAAGCTGAATTTTGAAGAAACTTCGAATCGATGCCGTTTCTAAGACCGTAGACATTTTCATTAACTCTAAGAAAGGGTCTTTCTTCTTCTCCTTCCTAGCGTTTTCCGGTTATAATTATCCATGGAAATTAAATTTCTGGTTGTTCGACCCTTTCTGGACTTTTGCCGTGCTCCAGAACTTGAGGTTTGTGTGCATGTCCGGTTTACAGATATAGCATTTTGTATGCAGACTGTTCGTTCCTCGCCTTTCAAGCAGATGCTCACCAAATTCGAAGGAAAAATTCCTTATTAGTAGACGTTTACGACATACTTGTGGGGGTGGGCGGGGCACAGTAGGTTTATCAACCCCACCCCCTCCCCTCCTTTTTTGCCCTCCCCGCCCCCCTCCCCCCCCCCCCTCCTCACACATTTTTTTTTCTAGATTACTGGAATGTCTCTCCAGAACAGGTGCGACAATGCAGGGGAAAGCGGATGGGAGACGTTTGGGCCTTTCTGCCTCCATACATTTCTTCAAGGCAAAGAGGAGGTCCTCAGGGGGCCTAATCCTAATTTAAGTGAATAATAATAATACTTCGCTGAATAGTAAATAAATATAGTAACACATTTAAAATAAAATGAAATGTATAAACAAATACCTTTAAAATCATATATGTCAATAGTAATACCTGACTGCTCGGCATCCTTATATCTTCTTCTTCGTGTTCACCAGCTGTAAACTCCGGTGGAAAGTTGTAGTTGTTCGTCCAATTCTGGACTGCAGTCCTGTTCCAGAACCTGAGTGTTGCGTGTGCATCCGTTTTACAGATCTTACTCATTTGTATACAGACTGTTGGTTCCTTGACTCTCAGGAAGATGCATTCCGACTTCGAAGGAAGCACCCATTTAGTCGACTCTTACGACATGCTTTTGGGGAGGCAGTGGGTCTATTCTTGTGTACCCTATAACAGGGCCCCGGAACCAACACGGGGAGGATACTTATTTAATTGTAGAGCCCTCTCCTCTCCCCCCCCCCCTTCCTTGCCCCCCCCCCCCCCCCCCCGTAAGAGAAAACTGAGAAGGGGGGGTGGTGGTGGTTGTCCTTGTAGTTATTGTTCGTTCATCTCTGTGACTGGTCGTCATCTCTTTTCAGTTGGTGACCCTTCCCCCCACCCCCCCCCCCGCCACCCCCCTAAATGTTGGTTAGTCTGCCTGTATACATGTATTATCACTCCGCCATATTCTTGGTCTGCAGTGTGGTTTACTCACAGTCAGCTTTTTTGTGTATACAGTTTTTGTTTCTTTGTTGCAGGCCATTCTGTCTATATGCCCAACCAATTGTAATCTGTGACACACATCGGCGAAAGTTTCTCCCATTGGCTCGCCGGTAGAAGACTTCGTCGCCGCTCGGGACAGTGTTTAGAACTGTCTGCTTTAATCGCATCAACATTGTAAGAGTCCTTTTCAGGCTCTTGGTGGCGTGGAGTGCTAAGCCATTTTATATGGCGCACGTAACCTAGTCACAATTATAACCTGAAGCTCCCCCTCAAGGAATGCTGGTTAAACGTGACGATTTTTTCCAGCTAAGCACCTACCTACCTACCTACCTACCTACCTTCCTACCCACCTACCTACCTACCTACCCACCTAGCTACCTACCTACCTACCTACCTACCCACCTACCTACCTACCTACCTACCCACCTAGCATGTTAGCCCTCCTGATGCGGCCATTTTTTGCGTTTTTTTACTTTTTTAAAGTGTGAATCGTGAAAATAAAAAAGGGGGGCGGGGGAAAACGGGAAAGTTTTCGGGGCGGGGGGCGGAAAAGGGGGGGGGGGGGGCCTTTTCAAAAACGATCTTTTGGCCAGCAATTAGGGGATGATGCCCAAATTTTTTTTTTTTTTTTTAAAATCTTTTGGGATTTTTCCCTATATCATTCACTAAATTACCAAAAACATTTCGGGAAATCTCTGTTTTTTTTTTTTTTTTTTTTTTGGGGAAATTGGGGGGGGGGGGGGGCCGGGGGGGGCCCAAAGTGGGGTAAAGTTAATACATCCCCCGGATTCTGCCGTCTTTGGACAGCCGGGGATCAGCGGGAACGGCCAACAAAAAAACAGAACCAGCGGGGTGCTTTTTTTTTGGTCCAGAAGAGTTTGTTTTTCGGCTGTGGCAACTTTGCAAAGTGCGTGTTTTAAAAAGGGGCAGCGCCCTTATCTCCATCTTCCTTCTGAGGGCCCCATTGCGGTTTCCAAATTGTCATTTTAAAGTTTGTAAAGGGCCTGTATCGTTGATCTGGCTAAAAGTTTGAAGGGGGGAATGTGGTGAGCGAGAAGGCCCTTGGGTGGATGAGGGTGGGGATTTGGTTTTGGTGGATTTAAATTTATCAAAAAAACAGTATGAGTGGGAGTGCCCCATACGTTCTTTTTTAAACCCGGGGCCCGGGCATTTTTTCCCCCGGGGAAAAAGGATCGGTTTTTTTGTGTGTCCCCCCCGGTAAAATTTTTAAAACAAATAAAAAAAAAAACAAAATTCCCCCTTTAAAAAAAAACCACACAACATAACACACTCAAAACACACAACACCCCCAAAACCACACACACACACACCCCCCACACACAAGGTGGGAAAATAAGCTTGAATAAAATTTTAAAACCTGGGAAAAATTTTTTGCAGACCTTTTTAAATTTTTTTTAGTTTGCTCCAGGGCTGTGTAAAAAGTTTAAAAATTTTTCCTAAGGGTTTTTGTTTTCAGCGCAATTAAAGTGCAGATTTTTTTCTTTTTCAATAAGAATTCAGGTTTTGATATTGTGGTCGAGCTAGTAATTGACTGTTCACCAGGTGACTGAAAAGGGGGGGGGGGGAAAGGGGGGGGGGGGTTTTTTTAAACGGACTTTTTTTGGCCCAGGGTTCCGTTTTTAGCTCAAAAAAAGGGGAAAAATGTCCCGTTTTGGGTTTTTAAAAAATAATATGGCCACCCGGGGTTTGGAGCCCCCAGGGAAATTTAAATTGGGAAGGAGTTTTTACAAACCCTGTAAAGCAAATTCTTCCCCGGTAGGGTTTGGGCCCGCTTGTCTTTTGGGGGGAAAAATTTCGTGGGATACATCCCAAGGCGCTGGGAATTTTAAAAAAAGGGCCCCTTGGGCCTTTTAGTCCCCAAGGTTTTAAATAAGTAAAAGGTCCCTTTTGGGGGAAAAAAAGGGGGGGGCCCCCACGTGATTTTGGTTTAAACCTCACCCCCCTTAGTACCGACGGTCAAATAAAATGTGGTTTCTGGCACCATTTTTCCCCCAAAATAAGCAAAAAAGGGTATAGCAAAAAGTACCTTTAAAAAAAAGGGTCGGACATAAAAAAAGGAAAATCACGGGACGGGACCTGATTGGTGAATTTTAATTAGGGGGAGTAGTGTAAAATTCGTTTACGGGCCGCTTTTGGCCTAAGCACCTTTTTCCCCCTTTAGAAAAGTTTTGGGGGGCCAAATCGGGTTTGGTCTGTTCGTGTGGCTTTTTTTCCCCTTTTAGTAAATACGATGGGGGGACAGCCACCCTCTATACCCAAGAAAAATATCGTTTCGTCGGGTTTGTCAGCACGCGGGACGGGTTTTTCTAGGGGGGTGAAAGACTTTATGGTTGCATAAATCGATTTTGTTGTCCCCCATAGCAACTGGTTATTCTTTGCCCGGAGTGGGTATTTTTTTTTATTATTTTTCAAAAACGGCAGGTGCCCAGGTGG
>CAJHNH020001257.1:0-37938 GCA_905116865.2 Candidula unifasciata | reverse complement strand
CTTTAGTATATATCCCCGGTCATCAAACCACCTTTCTAGGTTTCTTTACCTAAACCCTAAAACGCGCCCCCCCCCTCCCCCTCTGCCGGCTGTCACTGCTGCCTATGTCTATTTTCATATCCATAACTTGTTTCGTTTTATAAAACATATATATCTCCCGCTAACAACCCACTTCTAATTTTTTGTCTATTACAGAACCCATAAACCAACACCAACCGTTTTAGTCGCCCTGTCGCCCCGTGTCCCTTGCCCCGCCCGCCCCGCTGCTCACCGATGTCAGGTAAGCCCCTTCTCTTCTGCCCTCAACACTATGACAAGACAGCTACCCTTCTGTCGTATGTCCTCCTTTTTACTACAGCTCAAACCATCCCTTCAATACCATGACACAGATGATGATGATGACGCTCGAGTCGCCCTTTCTAATATATCCCCGGTCATCCGCCACTTTAACCAACAGCTGGCCCTGCACTAAAGAAATATGTGTCTTCCTTAAACCAGTCTGCCTAAGAATACCCACACCCCAACATACCGACAATGAATAACCAGTTGCCATGGAGACAAAGTATCTCCCCGGGTCCCCTGCCCTACCGCCTGTAATAGCCATCCTTTCCCCTCCGGGAATACTGACCAATCAGAATTGACTACTAAACCCCAGCTGACCAATCAGAACCTTCAAATATTATACATTCAGGGTACCCATTACTTCCCACCATAAGAGAACCGCGCCCTCTGCAACCTGAAAAAATCACTAATCCCTAAGACTGTGTGGAGGAATGAATCATCCGCCACTTTAGCCAACATCTGGCCCTGCACTAAAGAAATATTTGCCTTTTCCCGAAGAAAATACCCCGGGAGAGACAAAGTATCGATGTTTATATGTCTGTCTCTTGTATAGGTTGAGCGGTCGACCTTCGCTACCATGACATAGATGATGATGATGATGCCAGCGCCCAAGCGGCCCTTTCTAATACATCCCCGGTCATCATGCCGCCTTCCTAGGTTTATTTATCGTAAGTCTAAAACGGCTCCCCTCATACAATCACCTATACAAACATCCACATAAACCCGCACCAACTCTATTAGTCGCCCCGGGTCCCCTGCCCCACGCTGCTCACCTAAATAGTGTTCCTGCCTGCCCCCGTTTTATATAACGCCACCTGTCACTATTCGGTCGTCCTTTTTTACTACAGTTCAAACCCTCCATGAGCGGTCGACCTTCGCTAAAATGACATAGATGATGATGATGCTGCCGGCGCCCAATCTGCCCTTTCTAATACATCCCCGGTCATCATGCCGCCTTCCTAGTCGCCCCAGGTCCCCTGACCCCGCTGCTCACCTAAATAGTGTTCCTGCCTGCCCCCCGTTTTATATAACGCCACCTGTCACCTGCCGTTATGAAACTAATAAAGAAAATACCCACATACCGACAATGAATAACCAGTTGCTATGGAGACAACATATCGATTTATGCACCATATGTCTTTCACCGCCCGAGAAAACCAGTCACGCGTGCTGACATCAGCCACACGATCGATATTTACTAAGGATATAGAGGGTGGCTGTCCCGATCGATATTTACTAAGGATATATAAAGCCACACGAACAGACCAAGCAGATTTGGCCGCCATCTTTTACTAAGGATAAAGAAGGTGGCTTAGGCCAAATGCGGCCCGTAAACGACTTATACACTACTTACGTGGAAAACCAGATCAAATGGTTTGGCCACGTAACAAGATTGACACGAGACAGTGCACCACAGAGAGCCATGTTGTACAGATACAGCGGCAACAGAACCACAAGAGTACCTAGTGACAATCGGGAAGATGGAGGAGACAGAGGGAGATGAAGAGACAAGATATTGTACCCTTTGGAATGATGGCATGGAAAAAAGTCATTCGTATCACAGTTTGTGCGCGCGTTTGTATGTATATGTGTACACACACACACATATATATATATTTATATATATATGCACACACACTGTATATGCATACATACGCACATATATGCATCTATATATACAGAAATATGTGTGTGTGGTGTGTGTATATATATATATATATATATATATATATATATATATATATATATATATATATATATATATATATATATATATATATATACATACACATACATGCATATACCACTTAACTGAAAGCTGCTACATATTGCAAATAAGCATGATAATACCCGCTTTTATTTCTTTAAGGGTAGCCAACTCCGTATAAGAGCCTGTGGCGCAACGAATAACGCGTCTGACTACGGATCAGAAGATTCCAGGTTCGAATCCTGGCAGGCTCGTTACATTTTTTTTTTTTTTTTTTTGTTAAAAATAATTTTAGACATGAAGCAAAGCCTGCTTAGATTAAGCGAATTGAGTTGAGTTGAGTCAAGAATTGACATCACAGCACTCGGGGTATTCCCATGCGTGCTCTGTCCTCATCTTCAGCAGCCAGTGCAGAAATCCAATACAGATGGTACCGATCACAATCTGGTTAAAAGTCCGTCTTGCCTTCCTCTGAGTGTAGTGAGCCGGCCAGACCCTCTTGTTACACCCAGGTGGCCTCATTCTTTCAAGGCCATAATAATCTTGTTTCGCTACTGATTCCGTTGTTTGTTCCCAAAGGATTAAGGGTTAAACGAATAGACATTTACTTATCTGCACTCATAAAAAGAATTAGAACGATATAAAGTAACACTATTGATGGCTGCATACATAATAAACGATATGAACAAGTAATTGTTACATATGCAGCAATTTTGAGCTTCGAGAGGTAACTTAAGTTTCCAGGGAATCAGAAAACTAGAGTAGAATTCATCTTGTTGTTTCTTCTTCAGAGGAAAGGTCGCTGATATTGGTTAGCATAAACATAGAGAAAAGTAACAGTACGTCGCAGAGAGATTCAGTGGTATAAAGTTTGAAAGGGAGAAACAACGGTAACATGGATCCTTACCCACACAAGACTGTGGGTTACTTGGCTGTTGTAGCCGCTGGGGGTGTCCTAATTGTTTTCTTCTTCTTTATGTTCACCGTCTGTGAACTCCAGCGGAAATTTCTGGTTGTTTGTCCACTTCTGGACATGAGTTTTGTTCCAGAACCTGAATGTTGTATGCACATTCGTTTTGCAGATCTGACTTTTTTGGGATGCATACTGACGGTTTCTTGCCTCTCAGGCAGATGCACTCTGACTTCGAAGGAGGCTCCCAGTTAGTCGAGTCTTACGACCTGCTTGTTGGGGAGGCAGTGGGTATATTCTTGTTTTCCCCACAAAGGGACCCCGGAACCCACACAGGGGTGCCCTAATTATAATTTCTTTGGAGGTTGAAAGGAGCATCTGGGATCTATCTGGCTGATCCGCCGATAGAGTTCGTTGTCAAATGTTGAATTAAAAATCGACATTATAGCACCCGGGACACGCCCACCAGCGCTTCTCATACACATCTTCAGCATAGTTCCAATTCCGATGGTACCAGCTAGTCAGCCGTCCAGAGTTAGAGTTTTGTGTGTCTCGGGATGGTGTGGTAACCTTTAGATAGCAACTAAGAGGGAACAAAATGAGACTTTGAGGTGAACAAGACTGAGAGAACACAGAGAGAGGTGAATCTGATAGCACAAGTATAAGACTTTGAGGTGAACAAGACGGAGAGAACTCAGAGAGCACTAGACCTGATGGGACACGTATGACAACAGTTTGCTGTCTGAGAGCCTATGATTTAAGGTGGCAGTGGAGAAGGCAGGGAGTGAAAGACCGAAAAAAAAGAGAGAAATCTACTTTCTAAAATTATAGTTTAGTACTTTTAGAAAACTTACAAGGGAGCTAGGGAGCCCATTAATCACGTAAATCGTTCTGTTTTTAAGTATGTCTTATACATTTCAAATTATTTAAAATATGTTATTCTATTTTTCCTTTTTTTGTGTCTGTATGGTCACTTAGCACATAATAATAATAACCATAATCATAATCATAATCATAATCATAATAACTTAATAAATATAACAAATAATAATAGTTAGCGAAGTATAGTGAGCATAGTTCAGGCTGGAATGACCACCCTACTCCACGCCCGAAAATGTGTAAAGGGACTGAGGCCTCTCCCCAGTTTGAGGCCCGTCCTTGGCATTGAGGCCAACTATTTTTCAGCCCCCCCCCCCTCCCCACACCATGCTTTCTTTGTGTCGAAACCCCTTATTATATAAGTTAAGTACTTTTACAACCCTGCCTGTTGGTGGTATCTGTGCCAAGGGATCGCATATTACTCATTCTCAGTAATGCCGGGGTGCCAGGTTCGATCCCTGCTGCAGACAATTTGTCTTGCGCTGGTTTCGACAGTGGTACCAAGAACTGACCGTTAAGTAGCAATGGCAAACTACTGAACGTAAAAATTTGCCTAGAAAAACCATAACACCAATAAATGCTGGGGTTGGTTCTGCAATGTCCTGTAGAGGATACGCAACTAACTTTAACAGCAGAGGAAATAATTCATACTTATTTGTTGGAAAAGTGACATTTTTCTCAAAAGGGATGTACTCATTGCTCTATATACCATAGATGTAGACCTGTGCCGCAAGGGATTATCTTCTTATTATCGATCAGAAGCTTCCAGGTTCGAACCCTGTTAGGCTCCAACCCCTCCCAACACCCTCAATATTTCCTAAATTTTGTGTTTGAAATCGAGAAACAGCTTAACATTCTAAGCACATCAGACCACAAAATATGTGCTCTTAATTTGTAATAGCTATCTATCAGATAATGTCAGGAAGGTGTTTATGTCGTGTTAAATTGTCTCTTGTTTATTTCTCTGCTTGTTTTTTTTTTTTTTCTCTAACAACAAAACCACCTTGAAAATAACTTCGCCACTGAGACGACCCCTACCCTCCAGCCCCACCCCCCCCTCTTTTTTACACACACACACATAGACTGAGAGAGAGAGAGAGAGAGAGAGAAAAAGAGAGAGAGAGGGGGGGGGGATACACACACACTGTGGTATATGGTAAGATTTTATAACTGCTTAACTAGAAAATATTCCTGATTGGATGCCCCACAGAACCAGTCAATAAAGGAAGCACACAGAACAAGTGCTGAAAGTGAATTAATACCCACAATCCTTGGTGTGTTAAATCAACTTCCGATCTTGTTTCGACGGCTGTAGGATTTTTTTCGTTGAACAGGAAAACATAACCCTGGTGACATCCCGGCCCCTTCTCTCGTTTGTCTCTCGGCTAATTCGACAAGTATTTTCAATTTCTTAAATTACGTTACTCGCCTTCCCAGCGCTTAAAGAATGCCAGAGAGAAGGGGTAATGCTTCTCGGCTTTAGAGACGCTTTCCTCTGGGGAAAGGTTTGTGTTGATAATGATCATGGAGGCTGTCAGTTCCGCTGCTGAAATTCGCACAAGATTTTTGGGGGGATCTGTCTTAGCAGGAGACATGGATCAATCCCAACCGGTCGTCGGCTGATGCTTATCTACAACAAATAACCAACTCATTGCTTCTAATCTTTTCTCTGGTGCGGCGGCCGACAAACATCTTTCATTTGGGACACGGGCATTGTTGGAAGATGGAATGGCTGGAGATTGTGTACGACATAGAGCAGAGAGGTCAGGCGATTGGAAGTTATGGTTGTAATTGTTGTTGGTTTCTCGATATTCTCTCTTCTGTGTGGGTTTCTAGTTTTCTGGTTGTTTTCTCAAAAATTGTTGTTTACGTTTTTTTTTTCTCCAACATTTTAATTAATCATTGAAACGCTGGACAAGTTTTAATGAAGCTCTCAGGGAACTCAAGATATGGTTGAAGAGACGAATATGGAGAATAGGAGAGTGGGGGAAAAGGGGTTTAGACAGACAGACAGACTTGTTAGACAGACAGATTCATTAGACAGACAGACAGATTCATTAGACAGACAGATTCATTAGACAGACAGACAGACAGATTCATTAGACAGACAGACAGACAGACAGACAGATTCATTAGACAGACAGACAGACAGACAGATTCATTAGACAGACAGACAGACAGACAACCAGACAGACAGACAGACAGACAGACAGACAGACAGACAGACAGACAGACAGACAGACAGACAGACAGACAGACAGACAGACAGACAGACAGACAGACAGACAGACAGACAGACAGACAGACAGACAGAACTCCACCCATCCCACCCCAATCGTCTCCACCATGTCGGCGGCAGCGCAGCCTCCAGCAGAGACTCCCAACCCAGACAGACCACAGGGCAGAGAACGTAAGAGCAGAGAAATCCGAGTACTTCCGGTTGATTGTTGAGGTATGGGGATAGATGCAACCGCCTTTGTAGAGCATATTTCTCTTCTTCTTTTCTTTCATCCGCTTGAAATAAATCATCAATACCTGCAGTGCTGTCTCTAGTATGAAGTTCGCTGTCTGTTATATTTCACTTAGCAGCCCGTAAAGTTTGGCTTCCACCAGCGTCTTTTTTATCCAGAAGATTTGCCTGAAAATGTTGAATTTGGGACAGTCTTGAAGGATGTGATCTGTTGTCTCAGGTGCCAGTCCACATATGCACTTGGCTGATTCGCCAATCTTAAATTGTGCGTACATGTAGCTGCGAAGTCGATTGTGTCCAGTTTTAGGGCTTAGAATAATGACGTAATCGTCTTGTGCCAGTTTTAGTGGCTTTCTGATTGATTTGATTGTTATCTTCTTGTGTTGATAAGAAACGGGTTTGCCAGGCTGTTCTTCAGATTATATTTCTGTTATGAACCGAGTAGATGGAGTTCATCAGTTTGGGAAAGTGATCCATCTAGGACAAGGAGCTGTAATCATACACAACCCTTCGCCAGTGGATAGGTTTTTGTTGGTCATGGACAACGGAGCTCATTTTAATAGAAAAAGCACACTAAAGTGGTAGTTGGCCGGTTGGAATGTTCCAAATAATCCCGAAGTTTATACCCACTTATTTGTTTGTTCCCTCCGGGATGCTATCTTACTTACTGCTTCTTCTTCTTCTTCTTCGCTTCCTCTTTTACCGCTGTGGGTGACTTACTGCTTACCACCCCAAAACTAGAATAAGGAAACTACAAATTAAATCAAAAATAAAATAAACTCAGTGTGGATGGCAGACCATCAGAGTAGATCCCATTTACCCTGTTCGCCCGGCTCTCTAGCGTAAGTTAGCTAAACCGGATTGCGCGGAGACCGGGTGACGAACTCCATGTGGTCCGGGTTCAATCCCTGGGGTAGGCAGGAAAGCCACATTTTCTCCCAGATTTACGGTATTTACAATGGAATCAAGGCCGAAAGGTTGCGATATCCATAATACCGAGCCTAAGAGTTAGCAACTCATGGCTTCTGATTACTAAAACAAACAACCCTGTGCTACTACTAATTAAGTTTTAATTAGGTACCCTGTAGCCGCTACACCAACTTGATGTGACCTGTTCGGGTAGGAACCCAGAAAGGTTTCCCAGCCAAATCTAAAGACTGTGCATCCCTTCCTTATGGAGAGAAGGAAAGGGAAAGATAGAATAATTGCCAGTTGGTTATCATGATACCATGGAAAGCATCTAGTCCAGCATCCATATCCTCCTCAACAGGGTTTCTCGTAGAATTTATCTGATCAGTCCTCGCTTTCGTAATCCAATATTTTGTTTTTTCAGTGCTTGCTTTTTTTTTTTTTTTTTAATCCTTTTCTACTCATGATGTGCCTTTATAGTGTCGTCGGATTTGTCTTATTTTATAACTGATAATACAAACGGTTGTCCAAGCTTTTATCTTGGCTCTCAACATTGAACAAACTTCCGTTAGGTGCTATTGGGGTAGACTCTTATCTGTATAGACTAATCGATTGGTGATGTGGCCAACAACACGCCGACCGCCTTTGCTTACCATAGCCTTTACCTTTTACTTATTTAGGGTGGGGATCATCTGAGAGCCAAGGTCATGTATGGAGAAAGATTATCCGGCTTCATGCGGGATTTGAACATACGACCTTAGGATCCGCAGGCAAGCTCTTATCACTGAGCTACTTGGTAGCCACCAAGCTAACAGACAAAGTCAGTTATGTGTAATCAAGACACAAACACCTCTAAAGGTAAAACCTGGGTAAGCTTACGCCATGATCATGTGCCGGAACTCTGGTATCCACCAAGCTAACAGACAAAGTCAGCTATGTGTAATCAAGACACAAACACCTCTAAAGGTAAAACCTGGGTAAGCTTATGCCATGATCCTATGCCGGAGCTCTGGTAGCCACCAAGCTAACAGACAAAGTCAGTTATTTGTAATCAAGGCACAAACATCTCTAAAGGTAAAACAGGGGTAAGCTTACGCCATGATCATATGCCTGAGCTCTGGTATCCACCAAGCTAACAGACAAAGTCAGTTATGTGTAATCAAGGCACAAACATCTCTAAAGGTAAAACCGGGATAAGCTTACGCCATGATCATGTGCCTGAGCTCTGGTATCCACCAAGCTAACAGACAAAGTCAGTTATGGGTAATCGAGGCACAAACATCTCCAAAGGTACAACCGGGTTAAGCTTAGGCCATGATCAAATTCCGGAGCTCTGGTATCCACCAAGCTAACAGACAAAGTCAGTTATGGGTAATCGAGGCACAAACATCTCCAAAGGTATAACCGGGTTAAGCTTAGGCCATGATCAAATTCCGGAGCTCTGGTATCCACCAAGCTAACAGACACAGTCAGTTACGTCTAATCAAGACAAAAGCATCCCTTAAGGTAAAACCAGGGTAAGCTTACGCTATGAATCAAATGCCCGAGCTCTGATGTGAAGAATATAACAATAAAAAATACACTCCAATGTCCCGGACCAAATATTGCAGAGCCGCTATGGGAGCAATTTTCGCTCTCGTCGACAAAATATGGCTACATTTGATGGCTATGCTACGACTGAAAGGGAGCGATCATATGTGTGTCTTGCCGGAATAGAATCAATTAGAGAATCCGACGGTTCTGACTGAGAAAGCTGGTTTTATGTCTTTGCGGATGGTGTATTGTTATTGTCGGCTGGAAGAGAGATGTGAACGCGGGAAATGAAAGAATGCGTTGATTAACGAATAAGGAATAACTCTGCGGCATTTTTCGGGGCTTTTCAAAACAGAACCAAAGCCGGAAAGATTAATGTTTTTCTCTCTCTTGTAGTTTCATGAGCAAGAATCCATGCTTATCTCAAAGTTGTTTTTCCTTATTGAAGAGCAAAAAAGTGGCATCCTTGCATGAATGCTGAGACAACCGCCCATTTATGACTTTCCACAGCAACAAAATGCCGCGATGCTCGCCATATTAATGAAACCGGAAATGTAGTTTGCCATTTGAACCCCTTCCGGGTTGTGAATGGTCCTCAACGGCCGGTTATAGCGACAGGAAAATCTAACCATGTTCGCTGGAGAAATATGACGGAACAAGACTGACGCATAAAGGCAAGGGGAAATATACGATGGCAGGGCTGGCTGCGGAATAGAATCAAACAGATGTAATAAAAGGAAAACCAGAAAACGTTAATTCTAGAAGAGCAATCAGAGACGCTTCCAAAAAGACCCTAGGAAAATTTATCTCAAGTAGGGATCAAAATAAATGTTGCCTTAGTTGGACACACATAAAGCATTAACAGATAACCTGTGGCTTTAAAAGCCACTTGTAAAGACACGGTTTGAAAGACATTTGTCGTTGTTTGGGAGACAAATAATAAGACACTGCTTGAAAGATACATGTTGCTGATTGGTAGACAGGTGAGAAGACACTGTTTAGAAGACGCGCGTGAAGACACTTTTGCAAGATAATTGTTAAAGCACTGTTTGAAAGACAATTGTTAAGATACTGTTAGGAAGACACTTTATAAGACACTGCAGTAACCTAAAGGTAATTTTTTAGACACCTTTCGAAGACAGTTGCTAGAAACTGTTTGGAAGACAATTGTTAAGGCACTTTCTGACTGTTGATACATCAACCTTCTGTTGATACATCTCAATTGGTTTAGTTATCACAGACAGCAAGGAGCGGCTAGCCGAAATAACGCTTGGCTCTCACTTGGAACACCCGAGTTCGAATTCTCGATAAAGTTTGGGATTTTTGTTTCTGTCGGGAGCAAAAATAAAATCCTCACCTGTACAGACTGTTGCACTAACAGTTCTGTCCTGATTCCTCTGGCTCAACCACCCCCCCCCCTCCCTCCTCCTCCTACACCGCAAAAGTGGTATACCATAGACAGAAATTTTCAGTTTTTATCGCCCACAGCTCCACGTTAGTGATTCTATGTAACCTAATTCCTTCTATTCTGAGCATTACCGTTTGCTGTTTCCTTTGTTTACTAAATTTTACTCAACTGGAATATCAGATAACGTCTCCAACATGATTTCTATTTTTCGCGATGTAAAGGTTTACGGGCTTAGCAAAATTCACGTGTACTGTATGTAATAAATCCACATTGATCTCAGTTGTAGCAGATTCTGTCTTTATTTCCTTTGTGACCAGACTTTGGTTTTTTTTAATAAGTGGGACCCTTTTCCACACCTTTAGGCTGTATTGAGAATACAGAGCCAGACCGATGTTTTATCGACAAATCTGCACTAGATTAAGGATGTGATCAACATCACACCAGCCACCTTTACTTTCCAAGATCCCCGTGCGGGTTCCGAGGCCCTGTTATAGGGAAAAACAAGAATAGAACCATTGCCTACGCAAAAGCATGTCCTAAGCACGACCGGCTCCAGCTGACGGGCCGTGCTGCTGACCTCACCGGATCGGGCTAACCATGCAATAACGCAGCGTTTCTTAAACTGGGTACCGAGTCGCCCTGGGGTGCCGTGAACGTATGCCAGGCGTGCCACGGCAATAATCAAGAAAAGTCGGATAAAAATTGTGAAATTATTAAAGAAGGCATGTAGATACTTAAAAGTTAAAATGTAACTTCTCTTTCCTGGCCACTGTCAAAAATAGTTTATTTCTTGTTTGAGAACCGCTGTGTTAACGCGTCGTTAGCCCGACCCGGTGACGTCAGCAGCACGGCCCGTCAGCTGAAGCCGGTCGTGTCGTAAGACTCGACTAATTGGGAGCTTCCTTCGAAGTCGGAGTACATCTGCCTGTGAGGCAAAAAATCAACAGTCTGCGTACAAATTAGTTAGATCTGTCAAACGGATGCACACGCAACACTCAGGTTCTGGAACAGGACTGCGATCCAGGAGTGGACGAACAACCAGAACTATCTGCCAGAGTTTATAGTTGGTGAACACGAAGAAGAAGACTTTCCAAGACCACACCTGGTACCAACTTATCACTGGGTCAATCTGACAGCCAAAGCTATTTTTGATAAAAGTCGGGCTCCGTCAGGACCCGAACTCATCCCCTTCCAACCAGCAAGCCAGCCTCTATCCACTACACCACGGCAGCCCTCGCCCAGACTTTATAAACACTTGAAAAGTAAACCGAGTCATTTCTGATCCACATATTATCGAAGATTTCCAGCAACTTCAGCCTCAACCTTAATTTAGTTTCCGTTGGTCAGTTGGTACCACCACAGTGCCAACAGAATCATACCAGCGAGCTTTTGTGGGATTCTTCAGACTAGGTTGAAGCTGTTCAGTGCATTCTTTTTCTCATTGTCAAACTAGTAGTTGTGTGCACACATGAATGTTTTCAGCAACATCTCTAAGGGGATTTATGTAGCGCAGTGTTTTAGTAGCTTCCTTCCTTCCACAGCCCCTCCCCAGATCACTCCTTTCCCCCCTCTCTCCATCTTTCCCTTAACTTAAATTTAGAATAGGAAATCAATTAAAATTCTTGTATGTTCTTACGTATAAACGGACAGTAGTGGGTTCTACCCTGGTAGTATGTAATATTCTCATCCTCCCCTTATAGGATGCCATTTTTCTTTTTTTGAAGCCCCACCCTGACTTTTGTTGGAAGCCCTAAATATAGCTGGACCTTAAATATGACCTGACGGCTGAACAGCGTTTCCGGGACGACCTCTCCACGGGTGATCCTCATCTGCATGGTGTCACGTTGTGTCACCGGGTGTTTATCGCTTGTGTGATGTCCTGGTGGGGTACAACTTTACATACATGCATACTTCTACCCTGGTGAGCTCTGCTGTTCGAGTCGAGTGGGATACTGAAAACTGTCCCCGCCAGTGAAGAGGTCCAAAGCCGACGGTATCAACAGCAGTCTGGTGTGTGTGTGTGTGTGGGGGGGGGGGGTGGGGGGTGGGTGGGCGGTGGATGGGTATGTGTGTGTGTGTGTGTGTGTGTGTGTGTGTGTGTGTGTGTGTGTGTGTGTGTTTGCCCTGCCTTTTCTCAGACGACTTACAATCTACCATCTTCATTCTTGTAGCTACATGGCTGCGGTAAACCTTGTGGATACTGCTTACATGCGTGCTGCCCCTCTGCCATTTTTTTTTCCTGTCTGCTGTCCGAAGGTTTGACGCCATGAGAGGAACAAATCTGTCTGGATGGCAGAAGAACAGGGCAGCTCCCAAGCACTCCGTTCAACCTCAGTACAAGTAAGGGATGCTTATCTCTTCGTCTTCTGTATGGGTCTTGAACGAAATAAAGCCAAGCCGTTCTATCCTTCGCTATCGCTTTCAGCTCTCCCATGTCCCCTTCATCTTTTTAACTTTACCCCCTAGCTCCCTACTCCATGTGTGTGTGTGTGTGTGTGTGTGTGTGTGTGTGTGTGTGTGTGTGTGTGTGTTTGTGTGTGTATTATTTCCCCTCTTTTATATGCGCGCCCTTGGGTTTTCAGTGCAAAGATATTCTAGTCATATTGACCACAGCTTTTCTCAACGTGTGTCCTTTCCACCGCCAGCGTCTTTTCTTCACCTCTTGGTCAACTGGAACTTGTTTAGTTCTCTCCCAAAGCTCTACATTAGTGATTACGGATGCTTATGGATACGGTCTAATCCTGTGCTTCTTTTTTATTGTATCCCAACAGGATGTTGTCGATAGCCACAGTTGCGGCACAGGAACCATCGGAGGCGGCAGTGGGAGTGGCAATTTGAGCGTCACCGGAAGCGGGTCTGCCACAAAAGGGGGAGGTTCTCTTGGTGAGGAAGGTGGCAATCACTTACCCAAGGACACACGCCCCCCGCGGCTGCGAGAACTGTCCCGATGGAAGAACCGGCCACGCATTGAGGCCACAAGCGAGGAGAGTTCAGACTGTGAGATGATCTCAAGCGTATAACGTCACTCATTTCGTATTTGTCTCATTATTTAATTATACTGTTGTGCGAAAGATATATTTTCCAGTACGTTTTCAATGTGAGCTTTCAGAAAAACCTATTTTTCTAAACGAAACATGCTTGTTCGGTCAGTCATACAAATCATTGAAATCAATGGAATGTTTTGTAATTTTTTGTTGAGTTTAATAAATGACAGGGGGGAAACTCTCTTATACATTAATCAGAAGATAATTAATGTATGATAATGTCAATAGAGATAACAAATAAAATACGAGTTACACAAATGAGATGCTAATCATGGAGATACATTTTTGAAATTAAGGGCTAAATTTAACGGGACGAAACAAAAAACACAATGCACCTTGAAAATGATTGGAAGCTGTATAAAAACGAATATTTGGTGCACTTTGTTTATTGAAAAAATTATTGTTCGAAATAATAAAGCAAAAAATATGTACATAAAATATGTTAGTTGAAATTAAATTATAGTTATCAATTCTCTAGCGGCCCACATACGCCGATATCAATGTTCCATAATTTTCATTATGTTTATAATAACCATTCTTGTCATTGTGTAGCTGTCGATATGTTCATTTAACTTTTTTTTTTTTTATTCCTTTCTTTTTTTTCGGATTCAGTAGTCATATTTTCTTTGACAGCGGTTCTCAAACGGCAAAGTAAAGGACTCTTTCCCATGTTATCAAGCCTATTGGGCATATAGGACTTGACCTATATTTTATAGACAAATCGGCACTCGTTGGATGATGTGCTCAGCGTCACGTTGACCACCTTTACTTCCCAGGATTGTCCCTGATACTCACTCAAGGCTGGGTCGACCTGGAAGCCAAAGCCGTTTTTGAAGAAGGAAAAAAAAGGTATGTTCCGTCATGACCCGAACCTACGACATTTCGATCCACAGGTGAGCGTCTAGCCGCTACCCAACGGCAGCTCTTGTTTATGAGACGGTATTTATTGCATATTTTAAATGAGACTGTTCTCAGTACACAGTTGTAAAATGTTTCCTACGACAGTGTTTTTCAAACAGTAGTCATACACTGTTTTAGATGACAGCGCGTCTCAAACTTCTTTTTCATCTTTTCAGTGTTCACGGGCTGAAAACAGGCGAAAATCTGTGACTGTTCGTCCACTTTCTGGAACTTGTTTTCCATGCAGATCCGTTTTACATAATTTTTTATTTTTTATTTTAATGCAGATACCCCCAAACCCAAACATAAAATGGGACACATGAACCCACTTAGGGAGCTTCTCAAACAATAGTCATAGACTGTTTTCTGGGAGCCTGCTTAGTTGTAGTACTTTCCCCTTTGTTACTGTTGTTCATGCTGAGAAAGGCTCTGGCCGATGCGTTGATTTCTGTGTTTTGTGCACGTTGTTCTACTTCCCAATTTCGCTAAGATTTTTAATTATAGTTTACCGGATTTCTTCTCTGTATGTTCTATATGTCAGCGCTTCTCCGATGTTAGTTTCGCATCTCTTCTGGTTTTCTTTTTTTGTTTTTGTTTTTTGTTTTTTTTTTACTTTTCGTTCGATCTTAAATTGTGTACTATACCTAACTTTTTTAATGCATGTCATAAGTTGCCAGAAATCCAGACACACAAAATTGCGACCTACCTGTCTTGGATTGCCACAAATACTCACGTTTTCGGTCAAATGCCAGTATTAATTTCGAGATCAAATTTGTTGACACTATGCTACAGTCACCTAAGTAGTTAATCAGTCACCTAAGTTGTAAATCAGTCACCTTAGTAGTAAATCAGTCATCTAGGTTGTGAATAATTCACCTTAGTAGTAAATCAGTCACCTAACCAGTAAATTAGTCATCTAAGTATTAAATGTGTCACATAAGTGGTAAATCATCATTTCCTTCTTTTCTAGAAAACTGCGCTGGAACACTGCCTCCTTAACAAGCAGGTCGTACAACGCGAATAATAAAGGAAGCTTCCTTGTAAGTCAGAGTGCCTCTGCCTGAGGGGGCGAGGAACCAGTATCCTGCTTACATATAAGCCAAATCTGTAAAACGAATGTGCACGCAAAACTCAAGTTCTTTGACAAGACCAAAGTGTTGAAAAAACGAACGATCAGAACTTTGTGCGATAGTTTACAGCCGGTAAACACAAGGAATAAGAAAAAGGGTGACAAATGAAAATGTTGAGTTGCATGCAATGTAATATTTCATTTTGCCGTCATGTAGTAAGGTTTGCATGAATGCCTCTGGTATACCGTGAAAAGTTGCGTTGCGTATCCTTTACAGGACGTTGCAGAACGAACCCCAGCATTTGTTTGCTGTTGTGGTTTTTCTAGGCAATTTTAGCTCCAGTAGTTTGCCATTGCTTTCTGGACAGTTAGCTTCTCGATATCACTGTCGAAACCAATGCAGCTGGGGCACCCCGGGATTACGAAACGCGTTCGAAACCGCCTAAGCCACAGACGATGACTGGTATATTGTAAAGTGAGAAATAACAGAACTGAAAATGCACTTCGGTGACTTTAGCATAGTGCCAGCGAATTATGCACTTCGGTGACTTTAGCATAGTGCCAGCGAATTATGCACTTCGGTGACTTTAGCATAGTGCCAGCGAATTATGCACTTCGGTGACTTTAGCATAGTGCCAGCGAATTATGCACTTCGGTGACTTTAGCACAGTGCCAGCGAATTATGCACTTCGGTGACTTTAGCATAGTGCCAGCGAATTATGCACTTTGGTGACTTAAGCATAATGCCAGCGAATTTTGTATGTTATTGTTGTTGTTGTTGTTGTTGTGGTTGTCGTCGTCGTTTTAACTAATGCGGACACAAACATATGGTCGCTCTCGATACATTGTGAATGTCTAATCGTTGGGAGTTCACGATAGGCACGTGGTTACATTGAACTTCCGACGATTTGGCTAACTCATTGTATCGAAAGCTACCATTTGTATTTCACTGGAATGTATTCAGTTTGTGTGCTTCTTTATATACTGATGTAACTATATAATAACGCACATGACAATTAGTAGTAGCAGTAAATTTTACCTCACTAGGACATCACACAAGCGATAAACACCCGATGACACAAAGTGCCACCATGTGGATGAGGATCACCCTTCAGAAGTCCCGGAAGCCGCGTTCAGGCATTAGACCATATTTATGGCCATGCTACATTGCTGCCCCTGGCAAGAGCCAGGTGGGGCTTCAAAATAACGAAACATTGCATCCCACAAGGGTGTGACAAGTTAATGTGTACATGACAAGATACAGCGAAATATGTATGGCAATAAACTGTGCCATTTATTGTTTGTGTTCGCATTATTTAAATTCACTACACAAAAACATTGTTTTAAAAATTGTTTTTGTCGTTATGATTAGTTTGATAATTTTCCTTTACTCAATGTCTTACTATACAGCCATGCATGCTGTAAAACGTAAATATTGTCAATCTTTTAGTTTTGTTTGTAAATGATCACATTATTGCACATTCATTTCCATACACCCCCGTGTGAGTTATGGGGCCCCATTGTGGGGGAAACAAGAATAGACCCACTGCCTACCCAAAAGTATGTCTTAAGTGTCGACTAATTGGGAGCTTCCTTTGAAGTCGGAGCGCATCTGCATGAAAGGCAAGGAACCACCAGTCTGCATTTAAGTGAATCGGATCTGTAAAACTGATGCACACGCAACACTCAGATTTTGGAGCAGGACTGCAGTCCAGGAGTGGACGAACATCCAGAACTTTCCACCAGAGTCTACAGCTGATGAACGAGAAGAAGAAGAAAAAGATTTCCATACATACTCCAGTCTCCTGGTATAAGTTCTCGGCTTTAGCACTGGATACGGTACAAACAGTAAAGCCAAAGACCATGTTTTACATCATCGTGCGAATTTGCCATACAGGGCTAAACCTATATTTTTCCCCGTGTGGGTTCTAGGGCCCTGTTATAGGGGAAACAAGAATAGACCAATTGCTTACCCCAAAGCGTGACGTAAGAGTCGACTTATTGGGAGCTTCCTTCAAAGAGAGTGAGAGAAAGAGATAGAGAGAAAGAGAGAGAGAAAGAGAAAGAGAGAGAGAAAGAGAGAGAGAAATAGAGAGAGAGAGAGAGAAAGAGAGAGAAAGAGAAAGAGAAATAGACAGAGAGAAAGAGAGAGAAAAAGAGAGAGAGAGAGAAAAAGAGAGAGAGAAAGAGAGAGAAAGAGAGAAAGAGATAGATAGAGAGAAAGAGAGAGAGGGAGAGAAAGAGAGAGAGAAATTGAGAGAGAGAAAAAGAGAGAGAAAGAGAGAGAGAAAGAGAGAGAGAGAGAAAGAGAGAAAAAGAGAGAGAGAAAGAGAGATAAAGAGAGAAAGAGAGAAAGAGAGAGAAAAAGAGAGAGAGAGAGAGAAAGAAAGAGAGAAATAGAGAGAGAAAAAGAGAGAGAGAAAGAGAGAGAGAGAAAGAGAGAGAGAGAAAGAGAGAGAGAGAGAAAGAGAGAAAGAGAGAGAGAGAGAGAGAGAAAGAGAGAGGGAGAGAAAGAGAGAGAGAAAGAGAGAGAGAAAGAGAGAGAAAAAGAGAGAGAGAAAGAGAGAGAGAAAGAGAGAGAGAGGAAAAAAGAGAGAGAGAAAGAGAGAGAGAGAGAGAGAGAGAAATAGAGAGAGAAATAGAGAGAGAGAGAAAAGAGAGAGAGAAAGAGAGAGAGAAAGAGAGAGAAAAAGAAAGAGAGATAAAGAGGGAGAGAGATAAAGAGAGAGAGAGAGAGAGAGAGAGAGAGAGAGAGAGAGAGAGAGAGAGAGAGAGAGAGAAGAGAGAGAGAGAATCGTTTTTAATACTTTTTTACACTGACTTGTGATAAGCGGGCACATTATATTATTCTTTGATTTGCAACACAAGTGTGTCCTGGGCATATGACCAACGAGACAAACACTATCAAGTGCGTTAGATTTCAGCCACAAATCATCATCGATAGTCCCATCATAAATACCAGCACCCAACATAGAAAACCATTACCTAATTTTATGACATCGTATACAAAGTGTCTACATATACATATACTGCCCACAGTCTTGAATAGTAACTATACGTTTACTATCTAAAGACTAGAAAGCTAACCAACTATACAGTTACGAAATATAGGATTCAATAGAAACAATACATCAACCATTACAGATACAACAAAACAAATAAATCAACTGTAATTTTCTGATTTAATTTTCGAAAAGTAGCTATCTACCTATAATCTTAACTCGTTTAGATCTAAGCAGTAACGAATTTAATGTCTTCTATCACAACGAGTCGGCTCTGTAGCTAAGTCGATGCGAACGCTTCGCTTCGTAATGCCGGGATGCCAGGTTCGATCCTAGCTGCAGGCAATGCGCCTTACGTTGGTTTCGACAGTGGTATCAAGAAAGCCGACCGTCCAGTAAGCAATGGCAAACTACTGGATGTAACTTGCCTAGAGAAACCACACAACAGCTAGGGGCTGTTAGGGTTGGTTCTGCAACGTCCTGTAAAGGATACGCAAATAACTAAAACTATCACAACGAATTGTGTTTTGTTCAATAAAAACTGAGGTATACAGAAGTTCAGGAGAGGCACTAAGTGACAGAAGTACTGAAATTAATATTCGGAATATAAAATGTAATGGTTGTTTATTTTTTATTCACCTCAAACGGGGGCGGGGGGGGGGGGGGAGCCGCGGAGTTTTCCGGAATGTCAGTATTATATGGGTGTTGAGGTTTGACATGTACTCCGACTAACCCTAACACCCCTATAATACTGAACTTTCCGGGGAACTCCGGGATTCCCCGTGTTTGGAGTCAGTAAAGAAAAAATTCATAACATATGTTAATATAACATGTGTATTTGATGGAAGACAGCAAGAATATATTATCTTAAGAATTTTCATGCAACCTTTTTTGAGTTGTTTATGGTACCAAAAGAGTTAATGCTCTAAAGGTAACTATACACCTATTATCTCAATGTTCGAAAATTAACCATGCACTTACCAGTGGCGTGGCATAATAATTTAACATATGTAGACATTAGCAGGTAAGGATGCACTAGAGAGGGTATCACATGATATTTTCCTTATCGCCGTTTCACTTTTGAGAGTATGTGCGCACAACTGGTATTGTAGTACTAGTAACTAGTAACTTTTCGCACTGTACGGTTTCTGCATGAATGGCGTAACCCTGCTTTTCGCTATGTTAATACTCTCAACAAGCGTTGTGTGCTCGGGGAGACGTACAGAGTTGTGTATGTGTAATAAACGGTAAACTGCACTAATAAATAGTAAAATTATTCCATTTTTATTTTCTAATGGAAAGTGTAAGTGACGAACACCTCCGTTACATAATGCTTCGCCACTAGCACTTACTGTCTATAAGTGGAAAAACTACCTATATAGTTTAAGGCCAGCATTTCTTATCATGCACCGATACTAAATTTGAACCGGTTCTACTTCATTTACAACTTTTTCAATTTTAGTTTTGTTTTTGCATACACCCCGGTGGTTCCCCCTTGAATGTATGTCTAATAAATTAAAACAAGAAATAAGAAGGGACATTTTTTATACAAAATAAACTCTGTAAGTAAAAAATACAAACATGAAACTGAAAAAAAAAAACACGGTAAAATGTATTACAATATCCATATGTGTATATTTCTTTTTTCAAACATCTTCGTACATCAGTACTGAAGAATTCATCATCATCGTCATCATCTTCCTCCGCACTTTCCTAGCCAGAGTGTCAATTGTATCATGTGACCTTCTTAGTCAATTCTGCCAAAGCCTTCTCTAGAGGATATTGGAGATAGTCTTGGTTCTGCTCTGCCTCTCTTTCCTTGAAACGTTTCTTCTACTAGCGCCCCCGCCCCTACCTCCCCAACCCCAATCAACAACACCAACAAAATTCGATGTAGACATGACGAAAATATTTCAGTTTCTGAAGCAAGATGATTTTTACTAGCCAATCTTTCTTGATGTTCAAATCTTTTTGAATGTCAGTCTCTCTTTATTTGAAGAATTAGGAATATCATTGTTTTGATATTTTCATTCCAGAGATTATAGTACCGTCCTGAACAAGGCCAGCTACGGTACATTGTTGTAGTTTTAACCATGTATAGATTACAGTTGATTATGTAATGTTCGTATGTTTTGTTTTTTTTTTCTTTTTGTGTTTGAAAAATCATTAGTAAAATGTAATTAATGTTATGTTACTTTGACACAGCAGAGTTTATGTCGAAGTTTGTCAATGTATGTGTTTGTTGGACATGGAACGCATGTTAGCCTGAAGTGAACCGGGGCAAGCGTGTCACCCTACCTACATGCACGCTTGCAACACACACACAGACACACACACACACACGCTGACTCGCACATACACACGCACACACATAAATAAACACACACAGGTCACCCACACAAGGAAAATGAATTGAGTCAAATTAAAAAAAAAAATATCAGTTTCAAATGTTCTGTATATATACAATAGATGGATACAGGCGAGAGAGTGAAGTCGACGAAATTGTGCAACTCTTCCTCACTTTAAACCAGTTCATCGTGCTAGTCACTTTTGCGTACCGCCAAACAGGCCCTTCATCGGCAGACTCTGTGCTCTGCCCTCATTGTCCTAGACTCTTCCGGGCACGTGTTGGACTTACAAGTCAACTTGTCAAATTTATTAGGAAACAAAGAATTAAATGGTTTAGCCTTCTAATGAGAATGAAAAACCAACGATGCCAGCAGCTAGAACGTACACTTGAAAATAGAAACACCAAGAGGCAGGGGAAGATCGAGAAGAAAATGGATTGAAGGAGTCACTGACACCTTGAGACTGCATAACATCACGTCATATCAAGCGATCGAGCACGCCCTGGCTCGGCTGTCGATCTTCTCCGGAACTGCGACGCCTAGCGGCATAAGTAGATATTGACAAAAGAAGAAAAAAGCAGGAGAAAAATAGTATTATTTTCTGTGAATCCGATCCTGTGATAAAACTTGCGACCAAGATTCCATGATGCATATCTAAACACGGCACGCGGAAACACCACTGGGTCCACCGCCAACATCTGTGTCCCATGAGATCTTATGTCAAAGGTGTCTTTAATGGTTTCTTATCATCACCACAAGTGTCTTGCGACTGGCGTGGGCGATAATGCCTTTCCACAATCTGCGATCTTCAAAGGCATATATCAGTTAGTGTATTAGTATCCCTCCGTGCAGTGACAAAAGGTTGTCAAAAATCGTTTGGCGTTCCCTTTCTCTGTCTTCTTTTCCACACAGATTTATAAATAAAAACTAATCAAAACGGTAATTAAAAGAAAAATATTTAAAAATTTAAAGCCGGGTTGTGTGATGACTGGCACATCCATTATCTGTGTGTATGATTCCAGAGTCGGCTCTGTGGCTAAGTCGATGCGAACGCTTCGCTTCGTAATGCCGGGATGCCGGGATCGATCCCAGCTGCGGGCAATGCGCCTTGCGTTGGTTTCGACAGTGGTATCAAGAAAGCCGACCGTCCAGTAGCAATGGCAAACTACTGGATGTAAATTTGCCTAGAGAAACCACACAACAGCCAGGGGCTGTTAGGTTTGGTTCTGCAACGTCCTGTAAAGGATACGCAACAACCTTAATGATTCCAGAACAGTAGAATCAATCTGTCATAATCAACTTGTCATGACAAACAGTGGGCCCATGAAGTGGTCACTGTGTGGTCTTGTTGTTGTTGTTGTTGTTTTAAATAAAGGATGACAACTACTTTAAGACATTTTTTTTTTCAAAGGTTGAAGACACTGATGCATTCAAAAACTCGCTTGAACAGAATCTGGGCATTGTTGTGCATTAAGTTTTAAGCATCAGTTGTCCAATATATAGCTATAAACTAATTCTATATTTGAAACAAGGTTAAAAAAAAAATATATATATATATATATATATACATGACACTTTTGTTTACGCCACTGACACATGGGGCACAGGATGTTAGACACGTGTTATTTACAGATCACTTGACACTCGGTAGGTGTTATGGTCAACATCACGCTGAGCGCCTTTACTTCCAAAGACATTACCTGGTACCACTTTTAGGCTGGGTCAGTCTACGATGTGAGTACTCTGTATACATAATCATAAAATTTAAAAAAAATAATATGTTTCGCAACTGTTTAAGCTACATCTCACTATCCAGGCAGGGGTCTATCAGTGGATTAGGTCAGTTACTTAGCTCTCTGTGGGTCGTGGAAACGTTTTGAGTCATAAGTTCTCAGTTAGATTACCTTCAAAGCACTCCATAGGAGCTCAGATTCACCTTTCAACAGCCTCGCGCGGTTAATAATGTCAGCCCTATGATAGTTGACAAGACTTCTTGTGCGTCCGGTTTGTCTCTCATGCTTAGCTGTGACGATCTCAAGTCCCAGTTCTTGTATTCTTAGCAGTGATAGTGATGTGGAAACGTTGCTTCCAAAATCCTCGCACCCTCCTATCTCTCCAAGGGCATTGACAATGTCCGCGTGATCAATCAGCCGGGCATCTGCAACAAACACAGAACCTGCCAATCTGTCAGCTCTTTCATTACCACCACCTGTATATCGTGAGACAAATATGAATGTAATTGCAACACAGGAGAATTTTGCAATGGAAACGTTTTACTGACTGCGGTGATGCATTCACTAGTGCAGTTGTCACGTAAATTCTTGGGAATTCTGGCTCTAACTGCGAAGTTCGTGCTTTGGGCGACGCTCTCGGTAGGAAGCCTATTGTTCTGCGGAGGAATACCGAGGGATAAAACCTGGTGCTACGAAGGCGACCCTCACGACTTTACAGTTTAAAGTAAAGAAACTTTTCCACGCCTTGGGGCATGCCGGGCAAATAGGCATAAAACCTATATTTTTATAGACCAATCAGCTCTTTGTGGGTGATGTCACCATCAAAAGACTCCCTTTACTTCCCAGGACTTGTACATGGTACCCAGTCAAGTCGACCTGGGAGTCGAGGTCATTTTATAAAAAGTCTGGCTCCGCGAGGAAGCGAACCCACGAACGTCCAAATAGCAGGCGAGCGTGTAGCCGCTACACCACGGAAACTCACAGTTAAACTATCACTACTGAAGCGGGGACATTTGATATACACAGAACAACAAATAGTCCATGCAAGGTCTAGATTCAGGAGAAGACTGTATTCGTGAACTAAAGAAAAATGGGAATATTGCCAAGAATTTAGACTATTGTCTTGACATCGACCTGGCTGCCACGAGATACGAAGATAAGTGATATTGTGTATTTATGTAGTATTGTCTAATCTATGTAGGTAACTAATTTTCATCCTTCTTAGGACGTTATTTTTTGTTGTTTGAAGCCCCACTCTGGCTTTTGCCAGGGGCCGCAATATAGGCAGGTCATCATTATGGCCAAATGTCTGAACGCGGTTTCTGGGACCTCTCCACGGTGATCCTCATCCGCATGGTGGCACTTTGTGTCATCGGGTGTTTATCGCTTGTGTGATGTCCTGGTGGGGTAAAAAATCCAATCCAATCTATGTAGGTGCTGAAGAAGCCTCCATAGCCGCAATGTTCACTTTTTTTTTGGGGGGGGGGGGGGGGGGTTGTTATATTGTAAACCTTCGTGATATACTTTCTGACATTTCCTGATATTGCAAAAAAAGCGCTTCTCAAAAAAAAAATGTTGCATCTTCTAAACAGACACTTTGACATGTTTAAATCTGTACCACGATGCTTTTAACAATTGGATGCTTCTACCCGTTATCCAAACGCATTCACTGCAACTAATACTTGAAAAATTATTAATTTATTTAGCAGAAGACAAGAACTCAGACTGAAGTGTTCTGTTACTCACACTGAAATCACGTAATGCAGCTATTAACATGTGACATTGAGTCGCATGCCGGCTAGCGGCCATCACGCCAAGATGGCGACTTTTATGACGTCTAAAAACAAGAACTGGGCTTCGACAGGAAGTGGGAGCTTTTAAAGCCACGTGGAAAATAGGAGTGAGATAATTTTTGTGTGTGGGAAACTGTGACTTTTCTCAGAATGACAGACGGGCAGTGCTTGCTTAACGCGTGAACCGGGGTCGTGAGCAATTTTCTTAGAAGCACGGTTCCGCTTGTATGTTTCGAATCTCGTTTTCGAGATGTGTCTTGGGATCGATCCCAGATTTACGTCAACTCGTTGACATACAGATCACTGGGAAAAATAACTAGCTTTCGTTTAAGCTTTCTTTCGCTGTTTTTTTTTGCTTTTCATATTTTCTTGTTCTGATGTTCCATTTGGGAAAATGTAGGAAAACAATTTTGTAATAGCTGAAAGCTCACTGAAGCCGGGCTGGATCGTGTAATTGCGAAGTGTTTCTGCTGAAAGATGAAATCCAAGTATTACTTTCTAAAGGAACTCTGAAGTGTCATTGTCGTGAGTTTTTGTCATGACAGCTGATTCCGTCAGCGAATGTGAACAAAGACATCGACTACTAGCAATCTCTCTCTCTCTCTCTCTCTCTCTCTCTCTCTCTCTCTCTCTCTCTCTATCTCTCTCTTTCTCTCTCTCTCTCTCTTTCTCTCCCACCGCCCCCTATTGGATCCCACCGGGACATCATACAAAGTGCCAACAAGTGGAGAGGATCACCATTGAAGATGTTCCAAAAACCCCTTTTAGCCTTAAGGCCATATTTATGGCCCGGCTATATTCAGGGTTCCTGCCAAAAGCCAGCGTGGGGCTTCAGATAACCAAAAATGACACACCACACGGGGACGACTCTTGCAGTAGACTACTGGCAATGGTAGAACTCACCAATAAGGCTCGACAAATTTTGCTGAGAATTCTGTAAACGATTCTTGATGAAAAATCTACACAATTTCATTTGCTTTTTTTTTTTAATTACCAATGGATGGGATTGTAATCAGGGGTGTATTCGCACTGGAGTGCACAAGGGCGCCACTCTGATACTCTTTTATCTTCTTTTTATTCTTCTTCCTTGTTCATCGGCTGTAAGCTCTGGCGGTAACTCATGGTCTCATGGGACCATGGCTTTGTGCCAGGACCTGAGTTTTCCGTGTACATCTGTTCAACTGACTTATTTGTTTGCAGTTGTTATTCCTTGCCGCACGGGCAGATGCACTCAGGCTTCGAAGGAAGTTCCTAGTCAGTCTATCTTTACGACATGCTTGCTGGGAAGGCAGTAGGTTTATTCTCTCCCCCCCCCCCTCCCCTCACCAACACGGGGTTATGTAAATGAGGTTCTGCTTCACATAATGGCATAAGCTATATATATTTTTTTTTAATAAAAGTTTATTTTATATAATTTTTTTTTCTTATTTTATCAAAAGAAAATTTGAAGTTGATGATAATGCTGATAATGAGAATGACCATCCTGATGATGATGACAACAGCAATCGATTTTTCCCGTGTGGATTCAAGGGCCTCGATTTGGAGGGGGAAAAAAGAATTGATCCATTGCCACCTAACAAACATGTTGTAACAGCTAACTAATTACGGTTTTCTTGAAATTGTGTATTGGGTCGAATTTCACATATCACAGTCTTGCTCTAAACTACAAGACTATATGTCAAGCGCCCTTTTGAGGGTGAAATACACACACACACACACACACACACACACACACACACACATATGCTTTCAAAATTGTGACGCCATATTCTGAAACTTAACGGTTTTACTACAAACAGTTTGCGTCATTGTAATGCAGATTGTAGGGCTCTAATGTAAGATTTATTTGACGTCTACGAAGGTGTTCATCTACTGGTGGTCTGCGAACCAGTATCGGTCCGCGAAAATTTCCAAGAGGTCCACCACAAATGTCTGCACAGTCGTGTAACGGATACCTCATATAGGTGCTTCAATGCTACTGAGCTCATGAGACGTCGCACCTTGCAATATGACGCCGGATATATAGGTCCTGTCAGTAATAAAAACCAAACGGAGGAATCATATAGATATTAATGCAGTGCTTAGTCTCTCGGAAACAACGCCCCAGCAGAATATATAAGATTTTCTAACCTCTTGAAAGGTCTGAACAACGGATCAACATCATGACACACGGGTAGTAACCCATAATTGCACCGTTCGGTACTTAATTTATAACTTACCCCTGACGTCACGACAACGTCACGGGAGACATTCCCAATAAATTCTAGGGTGTTCAGGTTGTAGTTTCTCGCGATTTATCTACAGCCAAGTTTAGGGTTAGGGTTAGGGTTAGGGTTAGGGTTAGGGTTAGGGTTAGGTTTAGCATTAGAAGACACTAGATGAACACTCAAAAAAATAACCACACAACAGCACACTGCCACCCCTTGAAATAATGGACTGTCAGGTCAGGTGTGGATTTCCCACGGGGATTTCGTGTTTGGGGTACGTTATAAATTAAGAACCCACCGTTCTTCTTCTAACTCAAGTCTGAGTCCAAAAAGGCTTAGCACAGTGCACAGGCTCTGTAGCACCGGCAAGGATCCAGAAATACTTTAGGTAGATTTTTAACTCTAAATTTTGCCCCGGCAGCGCCGTTTGGCTACTCTTTTCAATTTCCAACTGCTGAGGGATTTCTTTTTTTACGTGCCAACAATGCACACGGGCGTCCGATCTCACTACCCAGAGACCAGAGGGAATTATTAAAAGTCCAAGTCCACGTGAAAAAATCCCAGCCCTTACCGGGGATTGACACTAGAACCTCTAGCATTCGAACCTCTAAAATAGTAGTAGTGACTTTTAAAAACCTCACCAAAATATAGAACTCTAGATAGTTATCAAACCAAGTGACTCATTTACAATTATAATGTTATTTCAATTTTAACACAGGTAGGGGAACGTCAGAGAACCACTAAAGACATGGAACGAAAGTTAAATGCGTTACAAAACAATTGCCTGAGGAAAATGTTCAACATAAAATGGGATGAATTCAGAAGGAGTTAATAGACGCATATGAAAGAGTTTGCGTGGGTACGTAATGTCAATTAGGTATGCATACACGGATAAGTATGAAAGGACGTGCAAATATGTAGTGTTGTCTGCGTGTATGGGTACTCGAGTGCATGTACGCATTCATCTAGTTGGGTGCGTCCATATACTCCGGGGATTCATACACAAAACCATCCCATTCCACAGCATGCATACAACATGCACATGACCAACAGGACTCACAACAAGATATGACTGACAGCAAATAGGGAAAACAAGTGACTCGATAATGACAGGACTAGTACGCATAACCACCAATACCATCCCATCACTGGGATGATAGCAAAGGTTGGTAACGTGATACACATAGTCCCGGCAAAAGGCCACGCTAGAATCCAGCAAGACGGCAACGACGAGAAATGACTGAATGGCCTCCCGCCACCTTTCCCTTCACCTTTCCCTAACTCTTTCGGATGCACTATGAGTTTAACACCCCCCCCCCCCCCCCAACCCATTCCCACAGAGAGCACTTGAGTTCGTTACCCAACATGCCACAACAATTCTCACCACCGAACATTTGGATCTCAAAGCGTGAGCTGGATCAAATTCAAAAACTGTTTTCAGTACTTTTTGGCAAAATTAAAATACTCAAAATTTTAGAACAATAAATGGTGGTCCAAAGGACGTTGTGTATGGAAGCTCGCTCTCCTTTGAGATACGCCTAGCCAGATCAAAGGGAGACAGCACAAACAGGAAACACCAAGAATGAAGAAGGAAGACATGCACCAGTGACAACAGGACGAGCGGTTGGATTCGGATGGAAGCATCAGGCCCAGAAATGGCACAAACACTAAAATTCAGTCACGAAAGTGACCCAAATAACCCAGACCACAAATATAGGCGGAGACTGCTAGCAGCCTAGGCTAGCTAGCAGCAGTCTGAACGTGGTCGAGCTTTTTTTTTTTTTTTCAAAAGGACTTGGACTTGGGCTTGGAAGGAGTTAAAAAATAAAGGATAATGATAGGGTAATCATTTTTGAGACTATAAAACTATAAAAAAAAGGCGAAATGTAGCACACATCATGAGAAGAAACAAGCAGAAAGGTCCTCACTTTCTCAGCCCCTTTCTTTCCTATTTTAGCGCCTGTTTGGTGATTATCCGGTCCTTCCTTCTCATAATAGGCCAATGCAGCACCACCTTCTCGTAAGATTACATCAAGTATTTAATTAAAATCACTACGCCAGGGGCGACCATAGACATCGATTTAGGACCAACACCCACTAAGTATAAAGGGAATAGAAAGCAGAATGTCCATTCTGATAGATCCCACTCCATCGGGTCAGTTCTTAACAATGATTTCTCTTTGGCCATCCCGCCGTGCGCGGCCATGCAGGGCACAATTCATTTAGCGCCATAAAAGAGCCGAAGAGCACCGGGGCCCGAGAAAGGCAGCGACTTGAAACATTTCTGCCGCTGTAATTAACGATCATTTCTAGAAATATTACCAGAGCGGTGCCGATGATGAATTTGATCTGTTCCGTTGGGAAACCAGGCGAGACCCAGTCTGGTACGCTGGACGCCACAAGAAGGCAGTCTGTGTTTACGCATGTCACCCGTCTGTACGCGGGGCCAATTGGGTTTCTTCAATCGGAAGATCTCATTTCAAGCTGGTGCGAATATTTACGTTCTTAAAATATGAGATTTCTGTCTAAATATTATGTTAGCATCGGTAGTAGGAACATTAACGATTTCAGAAGAGGGGCTTAGATCGATGCGGTGTCAAGAAAGGGTCCGTATCTAGCAAGAACAAGCTATTTAGATAATAAATTGTGTCTTTTCTATTAGAGACATAATAAATGTAGTCTCTGTTTATATTATGTCACAGAGCAAAACTATCGTGGTTGAGTAGCCATCAAATAAATTATACTCACTTCGAGAAATACCGTTAGAGTCATGAGCAGTGGGCCTAACCTGTAAAGACGACGCGACAAGGGGAAGTCAATGTGGGGTGATCCCGTAGCCCATTAAGCTTCTCTGTTAGTGATCTGAGGGGTTCATGGATGGGAGATAGTGCGTGCTGACGTATTACATAAATCAGATCACCGCTTTATAGAAGCCATAGATTCCACCCGCTTATATTTAAGACCGTGGCGATAAAATATGTATCAGTAGATTTGTCTCCCTTCATTGTGTCTTTCCAGATTTTGCCTGCGTCAAATTTTATTTATATTTTATGTCAAGTTCTGACGATTCAACTCAGAGGGCAATGGACTTCAACAATCTTTGAAAGAAAAGTAATTGTTGCAAGGTAATTAATCATATAAATACACTGTAGCGGTTTCTTTTGAACTAGTCATATCTCACGGAATGAGCCTGGTAAACATAATGATTCGTGCCGCCATTTATTCATTCTTTGGTTGGCTCAATGATTGTGGTGGCTTATTACTCCCGCATGTGATTTGGCTGCGAAATGTGAACAGGTTTGAGAAAGCACTAAAACACGTTGACATTGTAAGCCTTTGTGCACGGTAACATGCATCGTTAAGAATGCAGCCACAGAGCTCACCCACTGCAAAAGATATTGCCAGTAAATAGAAAGTTAAGCATTTGGTTCTAATGGAGAGTCTGGCCATTTCAGACCATAGGGGTCGGATCTAGCCTACATCATTTGATACAGAACCTTTCTTAACCATGATTCATAGAAGATAAGGGACTAGTAAGGGTGACGGTTACTTCATCTCACATCTCATTATGTATATGGGAGTAGATAAAATAAGCTGATGCTGAAAAATACTGGTCCCGAAAATCAACGAAAGGCAACGAATGCTGGGAAATGCCCTGGTATAGATGCTAGACGCTCCCCTGCGGTTCCGAAAGGCGTGGGATCAAATTCGAAAGGAACTATATATATATATATATATTTTTTAAATATGATCTTGTCTCCAAGTCAGCCCAGTCTTAAGTAGGTACCAGGTAAAGTCATGGGAAGTAAAGGCAGACGATATTGACCACATAACCCACCGAATGCCGATTGGTCTATAAAGTAGAGGTCACGAACTATATGGTCTATTGTTTGTGTCCTCTTTGTTCAAATTCACATCAGGGCACTATAAGTGTCTTTTACTTTACTTTACTTTAGTTTATGGATTTATTGATCTTTTACGGCAAGGCTTATCAACAGGCGGCCCGTGGGGTAAATCTGGCCCACGGAAGCCTATCAAGTAGCACGCGGATCATTACCAGTTGTATTGCATTAATAAACTGGCCAGTAAAAAGTAAGTACATGAACCTTTACCTATATTTTATAGACCAAACGGTACTGGGGGGGGGGATGATATAGCGAGCCCACGCCGGCCTACTTTACTTCCCAGGACTGTACCTGTTACCCGCTCAAGGCTAGATCGACCTGGGGGGGGGGGGAGCACTGACCAATGACCATCCCAATTTCCCCATAAGTTCCATAATTTAGGCCCCATAGCTAGCGCAGTCACTGCGACAGGGGAAAAATATCCGTCCCTTACGGAGAACCTTCTACTCTTGCTTAGCGTTCCCCTGCTGTAATCTCCAGCGAATAGTTCCTGTTGTAATCTCCAGCAAATAGTTCCTGCTGTAATCTCCAGCAAATAGTTCCTGCTGTAATCTCCAGCGAATAGTTCCTGTTGTAATCTCCAGCTAATAGTTCCTGCTGTAATCTCCAGCAAATAGTTCCTGTTGTAATCTCCAGCAAATAGTTACTGTTGTAATCTCCAGCGAATAGTTCCAGTTGTAATCTCCAGCGAATAGTTCCTGTTGTAATCTCCAGCAAATAGTTCTTGTTGTAATCTCCAGCGAATAGTTCCTGTTGTAATCTCCAGTGAATAGTTCCTGTTGTTTCTCTACTCCTGGATTTTGTTCTTGACCCAGAAGGACTTTTTTCTTGATCCAGAACCCGAATTTTGCGAATAGGTCCGTTTTACAAATCTAGCTTATTCGTGTGCAGACTGTTTGTTCATTGCTTCTCAGACAGATGTCTTCCGACTTTGAAGGAAACGCTCCTAATTAGTCGACATGCTTGCCGGGGGCAGTTGGTCTATTTTTTTTTCTCTTCAAAATGAAGTCCCTGACCAGCAGATTATGGAGGATTGAATCCAGCTCTTTCGTGTGAACAGCTAGCCCTCTGATCATTCAACCAGCAGCCATATGGGACATCATATTGCCTTATCAAATTCAAAAGAGAGAATAACTCTCAATGCCACTAAACAACCAGATGGTCGACAAGAATCACATATATTGCACTAGACCTGTCAATGAAGATGAATGTTGGCAGCAGAGGACGAACCTACTAACGAATCATCGACAGGGCCCTTCAAAGCCAGCAAAAGGTATGAAGACACAGACTGGAACCTGTTGCGATAACAGGAACAGATTTACGTAAAGAGATAGGGCCCTTCGAAGCTAGCAAAAGGTGTGAAGACACAGACTGGAACCTGTTGCGATAACAGGAACAGATTTACGTAAAGAGACAGGGCCCTTCAAAGCCAGCAAAAGGTGTGAAGACACAGACTGGAACATGTTGCTATAACAGGAACAGATTTACGTAAAGAGACAGGGCCCTTCATCGTAAAGAGACAGGGCCCTTCAAGCCAGCAAAAGGTGTGAAGACACAGACTGGAACATGTTGCTATAACAGGAACAGATTTACGTAAAGAGACAGACCCCTTCAAAGCCATTAAAAGGTGTAAAGACACAGACTGGAACATGTTACGATAACAGGAACAGATTTACATAAAGAGGCAGTGGGGAAGACAGAGCAAGCAGATTCTTGACAGCTGTGGATTCAAATGACGCAAATGTGTCCTTGCTGTTGTTGTATACAGTATAAAATTTGTCACTTGTGTTAAAACATGACTTGAATACGTAAAAGTAATGAGAAAGAGGAAAAGGAATTAACGTAACGACTTCGATGACTAGGAAGAAGAGAAGAAGGAAGGAAGAAAGGAAGAAGAAGAGCAGAGACACAATGCCTGCTCAGAAGCATGTCGTAAGAGTCGACTAATTGGGAGCTTCCTTCGAAGTCGGAGTACATCTGCCTGAGAGGCAAGGAACCAACGTCTGCATGCAAGTGAGTCAGACCTGTCAATAGGATATGCACGCAACACTCAGTTCTGGAATGTGACTAGAGTGCAGAAGTGAACGAACAATCAGAACTTTCCGCCGGAGTTCAAAGCCGATAAATTCGAAAGAAGAAGATGAAGAGCAGACAGACTGGCAGATAGACGGACAGACATACAGATACGATTAGGAGAGCAAAAAAAAAAGATCATTTTACAGAAAATGAGAGCGTTAAGTATGAGACTAAGGACAGTACTTTGCAGGAAAACGATAAGAAGACGGAAATTTGCCAACAGCTAAAAGGATCAGCGTCATCGACATAGCATGTGAGAAAGGGGAAACAAGAGTCATTATCGTCAATACTTGTTCCCTGCCAGAACCTAAACAAGAATATGCCAAATAGATCGCATCACAGAAGTTAAAATATGTTTTGATTACTCTTGCAAATGGTACAAGGAAAGCTATAGGATTTTCTTTCTAAACTAACTTGGGATTCCACAAGCGGAAGTAAACAATTTGAGTATACAGCGAAGAAAAGGATCGTTTGCCAAACACAAACTGACAAGCTCTCCTCTATCCATCTAAACAATTTGCTCAAACTCTTCGTCAATCAACAATTTCAGGCCGATAATCTGCTCACAGATGCAAATTGTGAAACACGTATTCTTCTTTGGGGACCTGGTGGGGATTGTGTAACTCATTAAAGCGAGCACCCCAGGAAAAACGCCCCGGAAACTTTCCCTGATGAGGTCTAGAAGCCACGAGGACTTCATCCCTCATGAGGTGCATATATAACAAAAAAATGGAGGTCTGCTGGGAGAAGTCGCTGGCAGTAGCCGGTTCCTTGTCACTCAAATACCCTTATTCCATATTCCAGTTTCATACATCGTCTCACGTTGTGAGTGAAAGGGAAGTCACTAGGGAAAGAAGCTTAGGGCTGTAACTTACAAATATGCCTATAATCATTTTGGGATCGCATAACTAAATTAAATTGCCGTCTTCTGTGTAAAATAGATGCAAGACACGGAGTATCCTAAGAGATGGTGAGGCTGGAAGAAATGCAGATATGATTATTGCTTGCTCGTGAACTATTGATTCAAGCAATATTGAATAGTGCGCTTCATATTTCTCGATTCGGCGAATTCTAATTGCGCTGGCAAGTTTGCAACGGTGAGTTGTCTTCCCCTGTGACAATGACCCATTACAGCGGAAGTCACAATTACACTTCCACGTGACACTTGGCCATCTTGAGACCGGAGGCAGTTACATTGTGATGCTAACCATATCGGCGGGGGGCCTCCAGGGGCCTCCACAAAGACACGTGATGCGGAACACAGAGGGAAGCATCCGTTGGGCCCCCTCGTGGGAGATTTACCCATTAGCCGTCTGTTTGTTCAGGGTTACGCTTCCCGCCCAGAAGAATTTATCCGTAAATTTGTCTCTATTAGCACTGCTTAAAAACTAGCCCCGAGTGTTAGATCTGCCAGGGGGGACAACCCACGACGGAATATGCAAAACGTCTGAGGAATATTCGTGCGCCTCTGTAAAGTCTCTTTGGCCGTTACTGTATTCGTTATTTATATTGTTGTTAGCCGTCTTTGTTGCTGCCGATAATACGCAAAATAGGAAAATAATTCAACGAATAACAATAAAAACATTTCTGGTTGAATAAATATGGTTATTAATATCTCATTTGTTATTGTTTGCAGGAGATATTTTTATAATTTTCACTTGCGCTGTCAATTTATATTATTATATCTCTAATAGGCTGCAACAGGGAAAATATAAACAAAGACGTTTCTGCCTTTTTAAAAACAAACATTTGACATCATGCGCTGGCTATGGAAACACACTGAAGTCTTTTGGAGCCAGGAAAAAAGTCAGATGCAGGCATGCGGGTTGCATTACTCCACAGTTGTACATGAAAAGATGGATTATAACTGGGACAATAAGATCATGCGCAATTTAAATAAGGAGAAAAGTGAAGAACAATGAACGATTACTGAATCATGGACAAATACCAGTTTGTTAGATTACAGGAGATGACAATGAATTGTTTAGAGCGCTAACTACAGTGAGAGAGATGGTGGTTCAAACATTACAACAAGCACATAGCTATAACAACAATTGTTCTCATAGTTTTCTGTGCGTGTGTGTGGTTTTTTTTTTTTTTGTTTTTTTTGTACTGCATATTTACAATTGAATCGAAGTACACTTGTTCCATTTAGAAAGTGACATTTGTAATTTGAAGTGACAGGTTTCAACTTCGGTGTATTAATTGTTCTAAAGTTTGCTGTTGTCTTTTGTGTCTTCTGTTGTCTACTCTTATTTTTGTTTCTCAAATTATTATACGAAATTTGTTTCTAACGTCATTTCAACCGTCTCGCTGGTTCATCGTAAAGGAAAATAAATCCAGATACAGTCTTGTCGTCTCATTATCCGTATATTCGGTTACCCGTCACAGCCCTGGTCCGGACGGTCTGTAATCCGTCTATTCGGTTACTGGTCACAGCCCTAGTCCGGACGGTCTGTAATCCGTCTATTCGGTTACCCGTCACAGCCCTAGTCCGGACGGTCTGTAATCCGTCTATTCGGTTACCCGTCACAGCCCTGGTCCGGACAGTCTTTTATCCGTCTATTCGGTTACTGGTCACAGCCTTTGTCCGGACAGTCTGTTATCCGTCTATTCGGTTACTGGTCACAGCCCTGGTCCGGACAGTCTGTTGTACGTCTATTCGGTTACTGGTCACAGCCCTGGTCCGGACGGTCTGTTATCCGTCTCAACGGTTACCGGTCACAGCTTTTGTCCGGACAGTCTGTTATCCGTCTATTCGGTTACCGGTCACAGCTTTTTGTCCGGACAGTCTGTTATCCGTCTATTCGGTTACCGGTCACAGCTTTTGTCCGGACAGTCTGTTATCCGTCTATTCGGTTAATGGTCACAGCCCTGGTCCGGACAGTCTGTTGTCCGTCTATTCGGTTACCCGTCACAGCTCTGGTCCTGGTGGTTGCAGTAAATCGAAGTTTACCATATCTCCTTTTATAAATAGTTAGGCGGAACACAATTGCTAGATCCATAGTTTTAGACCAACTACCTCGAGGTGCCATAAGATCAAAATTATGCCAGTTACCTTTACATCCTATATCAATTACAGATGCTGATTTCAGACTTGGAGTCAACGCCAATAGCCGAAATATTTAGCTCGATGCCAGTTGAAACCCGCTCATTTTCTTGAGTTCCTTTCACAGACTGCGGTTCATACATGCTGCCTTAGCTGGCGATCGTCCCTGGAGTTGCAGTGTTGGCGCTTACGTAATGCCATCTACGGGAAAACTGTCCTATGGAAGAAAAAGAGTCGACCCGTATGACATAAAATAAGGAACTTCTCGACTTTAAACCTTCAGAAGAAAGTATGGAGTACGTTGGGATAGCGTGAAAGTTGCAGGATCCACTGGAAAAAAAGGGGGTGGGGGAGAGACACGGAGGTGATTCAAAATAGTATTGCATCATAGCATAGGGTCGATTAGCTACTTGGGCATGCCGATTTAGAGAAGATTACCTAGATTGGAATCACGGCATAGATAAGTCATGGTGTAGAGAAGATTAACCGGTTTGGATTCACAGCTAAGAGAAGATTAGGCAATTTATATTCATAACAAGGAAAAGAACATTAGGAAATTTGAAATCATGGCATAAAGAAGGCTAACAAGTACGGATTTCAGCACAGAGAAGGCTAGCCAGTCTCACTTATGGCCGAGAGGAGATTAAAAAATTTAGATTTACAGTATAGATCAGATTAGACAGTTTGGATTAACAGCATAGAGAAGTTCAACAAGTTTGGAGTCACGGCATAGAGAAAATTGACAATTTTAGATTCACAGCAAATAGAAGATTAGCCAGTTTGGATTCCTAGCATAGACATGATTAAACCGCTTGAGATCATGTCATAAAAAAGATTAGCCAGCTTAGATTCACAGCATATAGAAGATTGGCCATGTCGTAATCACATCACAGAGAAGATTAGCTAGTTTAGATTTACATTATAGAAAAGATTATCCAGTTTGGATTCACAGCACAAAGAAGGTTAGACAGGGTGGATTCACGGCACATATATAATTAACCAGTTTGAGATCACGGCATAGAGAAAAATTAGCCAGGTCAGATTCACAGCATAGAGAAGATTAGGCATTTTAGCAACATGGCATAGAAACAATTAGCCAGTTTAGCGACATGGCACAGAAACAATTAGCTAGTTTAGCGACATGGCATATAAACAATTAGCCAGTTTAGCCACATGACGTAGAAACAATTAGGCAGTATAGCGACATGACATAGAAACAATTAACCAGTTTAGCGACAAGACGTTGAAACAATAGGCAGTTTAGCAACATGGCATAGAAATAATTAGCCAGTTTATAATCATGGTATAAAGAAACATTTGTATCAAAATATTATTTAAGAGACGCGTGATAGAAGACTAGGACTGCACTTGATAACCGACGCCTAACTGGTGAATTAAAAACTATCAGCGGCGAAAAACAACAAAATGACACCACCAGCGGAACGCTACTGGAGACCACGGTCCACTATAGCTTTTTATAAGGACATCCATGTCAATGGAAATTCCCGTTTTTGTGCAACTCCGAAGGGCCTGTGTGTGTTCACTATGTTTATCGATTAAATTTATACACAAATTAAATTTTTCTCTTTTAACTAACTATAATTTTGCAGATAAATTAAAATGCTTTTTACTATTTTTTTTTTTCATTATTATTATATTTTCGCATAGCACACTAATTTATCTTCAAATTGATAATTAATATTTAAAAAAAAACGCGTGTTGCAAAATAATGAAATTTTAGTTTAATTTGTGTATAAATCTACTCGATAAACATAGTTAACAAGCACCTCTCCATCAGAGTTGCACAAAAACGGAATTTTCATTGACCTGTATAGCCTTATGAAAAGCTATAGTGGGCCGTGCTAGAGACCAAGATCGCATTTACAAAAGTGGCTTCCCTCAAGATCAGCAAGCGTAGATAGATGGATAGAGCAGAAGGCAAGTCTTTGCATGAGACTGTTAGCGAGTTCACTATGCAGCTGTTTGCGTCATAACAACCCAATTAATTAGTTCACGACCATTAACACGGTGAATGTGCATTTTTGCAAATATTTCACTCTATTCTTATTTATGTTGATTCTCCAAATTTTTCGATATGCTGGTACCTATTATCTATTTTATTTTATTGCGGCGCATTAGCCTATGTTCGTCCAGAGGGAAAAGGCGTTGTTTTATTCTCTTCTGGCCATATTCTGAACTTTATCTCAGTGCAAATTCATTCCATTAATATCTGCTTGTGTGAGCCCCGTTTTTAAATACAATTTTCCTGAAACAATTAGAGTTTATCAGTTCCCGGGTTCACAGGGAAAAGCCGATCTTTCCCCCGTACGCCTGGCCCCCCATTGAACCTACTTGAAAACAACGAAAGAACAAAATTTATTTTTAAAGGTTAAAATTTTGGGGCCCCAGGCCCGTCTAACATTCTGCCCTTAAAAAGACCACAGAGAGTGTGACGGTTTGGGAAAAGTGTTGGTGTGCCTTGGGCCCTTTTTACCCCAAATTTTGACTCAGCACGTCTTCATCCCCTTCCCCCTTTCCCCCACTTAAAACCGCCCCCCTTTGTTTTATATTTTCTTTTTTTTTTTTTTTTCTTTCTTCTTCTTTTTCTTCATCATCATCATCTTTTTTTTTCCCTTTTTTTTCCCCTTTTTCT